>VXAU01001554.1:507689-676458 GCA_013399695.1 Formicarius rufipectus | reverse complement strand
AAAAAAACAAAAAAAAAAAAAAGTTGAAAATATTAAATCAAACTCAAAGTAATAAAAATATGCTTTTTGATTGTTCATTTATAACATTTTTATTTGCCGATTAACAAAAGCTTTTGAAATATAGAATGCCAGGCTGTTTGGTGTTCTAAAAACTCAGATTCTCCTGGAGTTAAAAAATAGCCCTATAGAGTGTGACACAGAGAATGCAGTGAGCAATTAGGATGGAAGAAATGGGGGATATTTGGCTTTTTATGAAGTGTAACTGCATCGACTGCTAGCTGAGAGAGGTTGTGAGACTGAACTGACTTTGGTCTCAAGTGTTAGAGTTTTTTTAAAAATTAGTTTTTCTCAAAATGTTCACCATTAGGGATCCATTCAGGTTCACATCTTTCAGGCTAGGACAATTCGACCACTTTTAGAGCTTTTAAGCCATCAGAAAATTTGGCCACCAAATGTATCCTCTCTGAGGAATCAAAGATCTGGGGTCAGAACAGTTAGATGGGAATCCAGGCAATCCCAAATCCAAACAGGCATGTGAACTATCAGGTTTTGAACCAGCCTAGGAAACAAAAGGCAGTAACCAAACAAAAAGCTCCTCATCCCATCAGTGTTATTAATTGTCACAGGTAAAAATGGGTTAATGAAGTTACTTAAAAAAAAAAAAAAAAAAGAAACACCAAAAATAGATATTTATAAGCGGTGAGGTTTTACTCTTACAGAAAATCTTGCCCACACCTCGAGTAGTGGTCCTCTTTGTCCTGCTGAAGAAATCTTCTTTTTAAGGATAGAAGAACCTGCTCTGATATTTGTTCTTGCTGATGTTCTTGCTAGGAACGCAGACACTGTAGGGCTTCTCTGTGCTGGAAATTCCTGCTTTGTTTCTTTGTGATTTTATTCAACCGTCTGAGTGAGCAAAGATTTAAATCTCCGCCACCATAGCCTGTTTAGGATACTGTCCAGTATCCATACGTGGAAAAAGATTTTCTCTCCACAGTTTTTACAGTATTAGATTCAATATGTACAAGGAAAGCTTTTCACTGACTCTTCAGAGAAAAGACTGTCCTTAAAATGAAAACAAAAGTGACTGTGGTGGAACAGCCATAATGTGTATGATGTTCTTTGATCCCAAATCAGAGTCTAACCTTTGTCAGTCTTGCAGTATTCATACTAATGCAATAAAGTATAAACACAGTGATAATTTTGCATATATATATAGGTATGCCAATGTGAAGGCTATATAAAACCTTTTAAAGTAGGGAGGAAAGGTGCAGACATTCAAAATACATTGAGCTAGGGCTGAGTGATCCTCCACATGATACCTTCCCTCATTTTTCACAATTCCATACACTTTAAATTGGCACCTGGGAAGAAAACTAGAAAGAATCTGTCTGCATACCATGGTTTTTTTTTCAATCTCACTGCTGCTGGCTGCTGTAGGGTACAGAGCTGGCTGTTCAGAATGGCTGAACAAACCTTTGAACTCAACCAGGCTATCAGTACAGGATGTAAAATAGCAGCTTATTTATTATTATTGTTGCTGTTGTTACTGTTACTCAGTTATTTCCAGCATAGCATTTCAGCATGGATACTGTTTTAGCAGAAAATGTTATATATGCAAGTGTTTACATGGTTTACTGATTTGCAGGTCTGAACACATAATACAATACTTAAACTTTGGGTTGTTATATGTTAATTATTCTCTTTTCAGGGTTAATAATAAATTATATGAAAATTAACCAGCAAAAAATTTGTAATTTTTTTTTTTTAACAGTCCTTATATGGTGTTGCAGTTTCTACGGTACCAGAACTACCACTCTTCTATACTCCTATTGATTTAGTAGATATCAGTGTAGAAATGGCTGGACTGAAGTTTCCAAATCCTTTTGGCCTCGCCAGTGCAACCCCTGCTACTAGTTCTTCAATGATTCGAAGAGCATTTGAAGCTGGATGGGGCTTTGCTGTCACTAAAACGTTCTCTCTGGATAAGGTAAGGAAATATTTTAGGATATATTTCATGTGTAACCATTTCTTTGTATGTTTGAAAAATCTGAGTCTTTTGGGAATGACACTATTGGATCTAGCTAGCATGAAGATGTCAGGAAGGGTATGATACATTGTTTAGTTCAGCTAGTTGGGACTGTTTCAACAGTGCAGTGACACAATTTCTGGTTTTATTTGTTGTTACATCCTTCCCTTTTATTCCCTCACTTTTTAATATTAGCCAACTATTAAGCATAAGAATCCTTTTTTAAAGTATTGCAGTGAAAGTGTTTTCTGTAAAGGATCAGAATGCAAAGGGAATGAGTAACAGCTTTGTCATAAAACTCATGAAAGGTTGGTTCTGTACCAGGGGCTGCCAAGATGAGCCATTGAAATTGAGTTGCATTTGCAGTGTGAGTGTGGCTGCGTGGACAGTGGGAGAGAAAGATGGAGGCGACATAAAAAAAGGCTCTGGAGAGAAGAGTAGTTGTGCTGAAGGTTTGTGGCACAGTGGCATCAACCTTCAGTAATATGGTGGAAGAGAAAGGAGAATTAAGTCTTGAAGGCTGTGGCTCAGGGTGGCAGCTTAAATAAAACATTTATTTAAGATTTACCAGTGTAATTGCTTGTTTGACCTGAGAATTTCATTCAGGATGGGTTTCTTGTTGCTATACTCAAAATGGCAAAGTGAGACTGAGCAAGGAGTTTAGACAGTGAAAGAAAATAACTTTGATAAATAGGTTCCAAAGAAAAGAAACAGGTTTTGGATTGGAATGTAGATACAGTTTGACTTGTGGAGAGAGGAAGAGGAGCCAAGGCAAATTTTTGGACACAGTCCTAAGTAACAGTGTGAATAATTGCAACATATTGTCAACCAGAGACAAACAGTAGTGTGGGCTAAAGAAGGCTTTTGAGATTAATTTAGAAACAAGGATCTTTTATTATTGGTTCAGAGCTGGGATGTACAAGTGTAGTGATGGATGGAGACCTTAGCAGAAGAGAAAAAGGTGGATTTGTTCCTCTACCACCTTTACATGGGTAAGTAGCACTGGTGCGTTAACTATAGTGGGTGGCCCTCTAATGTGTAGAAGGTCTAAGAACTAAGCGCTGTGTTGCCTCAGCATACTGTAAAATATGTCAGGCTGGCTTCTGCTCTCACCTGAAGTAGCCCTAAAGAAGTAAGTGTGGATTGCAGTTGAGATTCCAATCGACTTCACAGGACTTCCTATTAAAACACTTTTTAGAACATAAATGTCATTCAAGTATATTTACAACTGACTTACATGTATAACATACCATCAACTGCAATTATTCAGTGCCTAGGATACAGGCAACCCATCGCAAGTCCTGAGATTTATTTATTTATCAGTCTTATTGCTGGTATGCTTGCAGTCCTGCCAGACTGTACGTTGATTACTATGCATCTCAAAAGCTAAACAGATGCAGTCTGAGTTCCAGCTTGGGTGGGAGTTCAGGAGGAAAGACATGCTTGTTGTAGGAAGTGATACTGGTGCTCCACTAAGCAGCAGACTCTGAGTCATTTCTCAGATCGCAACTGCAAAGTGTTCCACTGTATGCCATGCTCTGGAGTTGTGACTTGGATGAAGTTATTTTGGGACTTTTTAAATACTTGTTGCAATAAAATGCAAAATATTTCAGGTATTGCTTGGGTTTTTTGAGTTAATAAGTTCAGAAAAGAGCTTTGGATGAACTCTAGTTCAGTGATTGTTATTTCTAGCTGAGCTTTCTTCCAATACTCAGTAGGAGGCAGTAGTCTTTCTCTCAGCCTAAACTCTTGAATCATGTGTTGCTGTGTGTAGTAGGACTGTGTCCCATCCGAGTGCGTCTTAGTTTTTCCACTATTGTATTCTTCCTAGTAGTGCACTGCCCACAGACTTTAAGTCTTAGCATTTGTGACGTGATTTGAGATGTGTGGCTGAGAGGTGCTGCAGAAATAGTTTCTTTTATTTATCATACTAACATGTCAATTAATCCTACAAAAATAACTCTTTCAAATGGGAAGAAAAGTGCAGTGAAGTACAGCAGTTCTTCTGTGAACAGAGTATTACAGCAAGACTACTCTTACTGACTAATGCTAGAGCAAGTTGTTGGTAGAGAGTTTGAAATATAGATTGGTGTTATGTGCTAAGTTGTTGGTGTTTTTTAACTTCTAGTTATGTAGATACAGATCTTGTGCAATGTTCAGCAGGGAGCAGAATGCTCTCTGGGGCTGTAATACCTATGGAAATGGAGATTTCAGACTGAGCTTCCTGCCCAGCTAGTCACAGCAAACTGTATAGTCAAATACAGTTCCCAAGGGTGGGAGAGCTTCTGGAACTTGCTAGACACAGTTTTTGGCAGCTAAAGCTCTTGCACTTCAGCCTTGATTGTATGTGATACAAGCAGGATTCTGGTTCAGCCCTCATCTCCTCATTTTATCTGTCCTGATAAATCTTAATTTCTGGGCTTCCTTCTTATATGCAATAGTTAAATATGAGTGTTAAACTGCTTATTTGGCAATGGGGAGTTTAGCAGCAGGACAAATTCTCCCTTTTTCTGAGCCAATGATTGATTTTGCCACTGTGTTCAGACACTGATAGGGGAAACAAGTGACTTCCCTATTTACCATGGGCATCCTTGTCACTTCAGCAAAATTTGATAGGGTAACTTCAGGATAAGTTTGAGTAACATATAGCTCATGAAAAGCATGTACAGCCCAACTACAAGTTTCTATACATCAATTACTGTGGAATGGGGTAAGGTCGGAGAGAAAAACATGGTAAATCATGGAAGAAGGACATCTGAGGACAGAAATAAAAAGGGCTCAGGCCAGAGAGCTGGGATTCTCGTAAGACAGAATTTATTTCTTATGAACTACGTCTCCTTTTCCCTCTTTCACCTCCTACCACAAAGCTCTTCTAAAACACTAAGCTAGGGATCCCTGCTGCTTGAGAGGCCTTACTGCCTTTTTTAGAGGGACTGTTTAGTTAGCATACTGGAGTTCTAGCCTCTGGACCACAATTTACTCTCCAGTCATTCCAATCCTTGTGTGTCAGGACTTTGCCTTGAGAACTTCACTCGCTGCCACAGAGGGAGTTAGCACAGAGTGCATTGTGTCATGCTGTTCTTGCTCCCTTTTTAAACGCTTGCATACTTTGTTGCATAATTTTCTTCCTGACAACATGTGTAGTATTTTCTCTTTGTGGGGTGAGGATTCCAACCCTGAGTGATTTGTTTGTTTGTTTGTTGTTGCATACTATGGTACTATTGTTGAAACATGAAAAAAACCCAAACAAACATGAGAAATAGCTGAAATTACTTCGGAGTGTTTATACTTCTAAGTATACTGCACTGTAAATACTTTAGAAGGAACTGGATATTGTAGCATAATGCAAATAATAATTATAGGTACAGTCCTTGTATGTATCTGTAGGTATCTGAGGGAGATAATGACTCGTAGAATTTTATTTACTAAATTAAGCATCTTTCCATAGCTGCTTCAGTATCAAGTAGATTTGATTTCTTCCAGAAATGATAAAAACTGCTTTTAAAATGTACTATTACTGGGAAAGACAAATAGTAGCATAACAGAAGTGTCCCTTCACACACCTTTTTCTCTATTCATGTCTTCTCTTTTTGACTGCAAGATCAATAGCTCATTGTTAGTTCACGTAGTATTTCTGTCTTATTCAGATAACTTTGTCCAGCAGCATATTATTTGTAAATTCTATTTGCAAGCTATTGAAGGGAAATGGGGGAGCTGCATATCATAGAGTCCATAAAAAACGAATACCAATTATTACCTCTTTTAGAGAAAACTACGTGCAGAATGAGAGATACTGCCGTAATTAAACAAATAACTGTGAGTGGAACATTTTTAGCAGAAATGTTTTGCTGAGATGGTTTATTTACTTAGAATTTATTAGTGAGCATTGTTTAGTACACAAAATTTACATTAAAACCTGTAGCCAGAAAGTTTATGTAAACATAGTGTCAGAATAAGTCAGAGGTTATATGAAGTGTGTGTATCTCTGTCCCATATTCAATACCATGGTGAAGAGTTTATAGAAGAAATTAGGGTCTTATCAGCTGTATTCAGACTTTGTTCTCTCACTGCATGGTATGGGTGTTTTAGAAAGGAAAAATAACTGGGTTAGGAGAAATGTTTGCTTTGATTTTTAGATGCTTCCTTCACTTCTAAAATTTAATTCTGATTAATCAGGTTCATCTGTCTTTATTTTGTTGTGACATGCATTGATTTGTGATGCTGTCACTTTCAATAATACGGAAACAGTTGCCTTTATTATGAGAACCAGCAGAAATCAACATGCAGACTAACTTCATTTTTAATCTTTAATATTTTTTTCATTATGTATGGAGCTAGTTGTGTGGCTGATTTTAAAAACAATGCTACAATTAAAACTAGATTAAATTTGAACTAAACCATAGCAGAGAAAACTTTCCTGCATAATATATGTTTATGCAGTTCACAGATGTAGGTTTTACAGTATATTTTCAGAACTATTTCTAAATAAAAACCATTGCTGGCAGAGAATTAATTAATTTGTC
The DNA here is from genome assembly GCA_013399695.1 of Formicarius rufipectus. Classification (NCBI taxonomy): domain Eukaryota; kingdom Metazoa; phylum Chordata; class Aves; order Passeriformes; family Formicariidae; genus Formicarius; species Formicarius rufipectus. Next base: position 669,909 of record VXAU01001554.1, on the reverse strand, counting down.
CTGAATATATATCGTTTCTATGTGCTGTTATTACAATATACATATTCAAGCTCCGGCTAGTTCTCTCACTCTACATTTGCACTGTGTGCATCTTGCTTCATAATTGAAGGTGGTAAAAAAATCATGGTACAATGAAGCATTGTTTTCCATAACATTAGTATTTCACAGAAGTGAATCTGTGTTACAAAATGTATATTTTTGTATGATAGTACAGCATAGTAATTTAGATTAAACTAGTTATAATTTATGGTGCAAAGCCAAAAAGCTATTTAAGATGCATTAAAATGCAGAACCATGACATTTGAAATTCTGATGTTCTTAATATGACAAAGGTTATTCTATGGAGTTTTGCTATAATATGAAATATTAATATTTCACAATACAGTTTTGATGAAGTACAATTTGCCTAGCTTGCATATGATAAAGAAATTAAATGCTTACCAAGGGAGTTCAGTGAGAATTAGAGCCCCGCCTGAACATCTGCTTGAAATGTTATTATCCTGTCCTACTGACAGCATCGCTCCCTCATTGTTTTTCAAGATTGACAGCTGAATATTGTACTGATTTCTGCAGCAAATATGTCTAGGTGAACTTTGTTTGGTTTTTAGGAATTTAGAATATGCTTTTGATTTCCATCCTATAATTTTTTTTTTGTACTCTTGACATTTGTAGATGCCAGATTGAGGTCTAGTATGCTGTAGCAAAGACAGACCATTGACTTGCAACGAAATGCCAGTTGATATCTCAGTAAACAGAAATATTACTATTCTTTATTGTGTGGTCTGTATGAAAGCTGTATGGGCTTTCTTTGGGGAGACAAATGATCAGATTGTTAATGTCAAATATAAAAATGACTGTATGCCTTTTTACTAAATAGCATCAGACAACTTTTATTAACTGTTATTGAAGAGAAAAACGGTCACTTTACAGGATTCCTTAGCACACAGAGTTCAAGTTATTTTTTGGTTTTAAAACTGTTGAAATTATTTTTATTTGATTTAGAATTTTAAGGAGTTCTTTATGTTCCTCATTTTGTCCCATAACTTGGAAAGAATTTTAGTGAGAAATACCAGCTTTATTGTTTCACAATTTTTACGTTTTTAAATTAGTGCATAAAATCAGCAAAGTTTAACAGGTGAGGTGAAAGACTATGCTAGGGAAATGGTATAGGATGTAATTACTATTTTTTTATATGCTGTAGGTATGCTATTGTATTTTATTTGAGTACTTTTATTCAGAAAGTGTGTTATTTGGCTAGAGAAAAGGAACAAATAATTCTGTGAATCTGGTTAAGAAGCAGGAAAACAGATTTTTCTCCTTTATTCCCAAGGAAGTTTCTTTTCTGACATGTTCAACTTATGGACCAGATCTCATCTCTGCTTAGTTTTACACTATCCCTGACCCAGTATAAAGAAGGGTGGATACTTCTTTACATGCAAATAACTTCAGTAGCTTCAAAATTACTGTTTGAGGAACTGGAAAGGACTGCATTTAACTATTCTTTTTCTCCAGTCCATACATCTGGTGATGTAGGGGTTTGGCATATCTGGAGTCCCAGCCTGGAAAGATGTAGCACAGCTTGAACAGAGTGAAAGAGAGGTCAAAGTCAAGTCCCTTTCTACCACAGCTGAAGTCTGCACCCAGTAGATGTATGCCTTAAATTCTTACAGGAATGCCTCGACACTAGCGAATTTGCAAGTGAGGCACTTTGGACCAATTCAAAGTCTGTTTTTACCATCAGTAAGGCTGATTATCTTGGTCAATGAATATTTTGATAGATGAAGATAATGAACTTCATTTTTAAAGCAAGAGTTTAACAACAATCTATAAAAAGCCTCTTGCTCTTTGTGATTGTATTTACTACTCTAAAATTTAAAAAATTCTTAGAGTTTCATGATAAAAATTAAACCTCTGAGTGCATATTTAGTCCCACTCTTCCTGTAGCATTAAAAATCACAGAAATGCTACACTTCTGCAGTGAAAGTATCTCTGTGCATAGGCTTTCATGGAGAAGTCTGTTGTCTCAAGGCATGGACCACAATGTGACAATTCATTGGTGGAAGACAAAGAGGGATCTGTCACACAGAGGTGTTGAACATGGAGTCAGTAAACCTCATTTGTGCTAAAGGACAGATTTTTACAAATAGAGGATCAGCAATTTTCTTTCCATGCTATCTCTTTTCCAGTCATTCACCCTTGTGGAGCAGAGTGAGCTTGCCTATAACTTTTATGCCTTTTGCCATGAGCTTGTGGCACAAGTTCCATAGGGTCTTTAGGCTGGCAATGACTTATCTTCCTCAAAGCTGTGCCCGAAGCTGGCCATCAAAGGTAAAATTAGATATAGCTGCAAAACTGATACCTGGTAGGCTACATGATTTTCAATTATATAGATGTCTAAGGATACATTTTTGTTCATCTTGAGATTTTTTTACACAGTATTCAGAGATTGATTCTTTTTCCTGTCCTCTTCTTCTGAAGTCCATCATTTAAAATGGTGTAGCAAGAGTATATATACATATACAAAGTGTAATTTGATCATTAAACTTCAGCTTGAATATTTTAGGCAGCTTATGTATAAAACACTTGTAAATCAGTCTTTAAGGTTGCGTGTTTTAATGAAACTCATAGTACACTCAGATTGGCATAACTGAGAAGCATTTTCACTGTAATTTCGAAGAGTATAAAGATTGCAACATGAAGATTTTGCTACATATGCCTTTCTAGAAAAAATAGCTGCTAAAAGTAGAGGTGTTCATTCCTGCTCAGCATATGTGCTGTTCTGGTACTGACCAGTACTTAAGAGAGGATGTAATTTCTATTCATAGTGCAACTATTAGCCAATCAGTCAAAAAAAATGGATGCAAATTTTACACTGGTCAAAAGTCAGAACAGTATTTCTTTTTATGGTGAAGAAGCTGCTTTGGTCTTTGCCAATGTTGCTTTATTTACCTCATTCTTCTGAAAATACCTGCAAATATTTATCATAGAGAGACAAGGAGAGCACACATGCATGATTTTCCATAACTACTGAGAATCTGCAGCTCCTGTTGGCTGTATCTGAAGTACTCGACATTTTTGAATATCACATTCTGAATAAACAGGATTCTAAAAAACAAATAGGTAACATAGTTGTGTGAAATATCATTCAGCTATACTTTTCTGTAGTCGTTTTGTATGTCCTTTGAAGTTTGTTGATAATCTTGGCAATGCCTCACATAATTTTGAGTCCAAAATTAATTCAGCTAAGAAGGCAGTTTGAATGTAAGCTAGAAATTGCCAAGTAGAATTCTGAAATATAGAATTTTCACACTTGTTCCATTCTCAATTCAGATTTGTTGCAAGCCTTTTAGTATTGTGCCAGCCAACTGCAGAACACAGTCCAGACATTAGTAGGCCTACTGAGATACTGAAGTGGAACAAAGGAAAAGTCATCTTCATGCTTCAGCTGCTCTCATTTACAGTTCAGCACTTTGCTGAGGTCTGCATTCATTGCTATTGTCCAGTATTGGCTTCTGTGGAAATCTAGGTGATGCTTTGGGACCCCGCCTTTGCCCACTAACATTGTAAGTCTGTAGATGTATTGGGGAAGACCTGCTTCCAGCAGCAGTCCAAACCATGCCTCCTCTCCTGGGCACCAGCTGGTTGTTTCTTGCTTCAGCTGTGCATGTTAAGTGGCAGCCCTGCTGCTGGATGACTGCTTTTCTCCTCTGCATCAAAACAAGCTGAGGAGAGCTGAAGCATCTCATGCAGCAGATACTGCCCCAAGATTCCTGGCTGCAACACGTTTGCAGAAATGTGATCCCAAATTGACTCTACACGGGCACTCTTTGACTGATATCAAGTATGTATGTGGTGATGTAAAGCTTGTGCTATGAAATTTGCAGGAATTAGCTGAAATGATGTAACTAGATCTGAATTGGCATATGTTTCCACACACAGGTTTACAGGGTTTTAGCTTAATCACTTTTCAGTGAATTTTTGGTTATAGGAGTGTAGCTTCCATATAAAAGCAATATGCTTCTCTTAAGTGCACAAGTTATCTCAAGTCTTGAGTTGCCACTTGGTAAATGAAACTGGTAAGGTTGTGTTTAACATCTGATTTTTCCCGCACAAAAAATTAAGACAATAAAGAGCTGATCTTTGAATGTCATGGTGATATAATTGCATTAACTCCTGATTGACTTTGTTGCAAAAGCAGAATAAGGTCCTATATGTTTAAAAAACCTGACAGGTTCTTACGTTAAAATACCCATTACTAATCCAAATATGTATGTGAGTGTATTCTCAATAACATTTCTTGTCATTACTTGTGATATATAATTATCTAAATTTTGTACTGTAATGAAGATTATGGTTTTATAGGATTCTATCCTTCAGTTGGGAAGTGTAGGATTTTTGTGAATAAATCTTCTAGAGTTAATTCCAGGAGGAGACAAGTATATCCATCCCATGAACTTTAGGATTATTACTCTTAAGTATTATCCAAAAAACTCACATCACTACTAATTGCAAAATCCAATTTTTGGTCTATAGAAAAAGGAAATAGAAACACACATTTTTAATATTCCCTTAATATCCATTTAAGGGATATTTAAGGGAAGTTACAAATTAATTGTAACTTCTCAAATCATCTATCATAAGGGCATACAACTTGAGATTTGTATGGAGGACTTGCCAATACTTCAAAAATTAATTATTTCTACTGAACTACTCTAATGCCATTGAATTATTATGGAGCACTGACATTTTATACCTTAATCTATTTTGGCTTTCCTGATGCATTTTGGACTACAAAGCAGTTGATTAAAATGATATCTATAGGTTTCAGAAGCAGCTACCAGCACCTTTTCACTGTTTTCAGCCATATATTTAAACCTGCAGTATGTTATTAAGTTTAAAAATTATTTTTTCCTTAACTTCTGCTTACCTGACTTCTTAGCTAATTTAGTGCAATGTAAGAGTTTAAAAATAAATAAAATAACATTTCTAAACCGTATTACAAGTGGAAAAGGTGTCAGCTAATGTTATAGATGGCTGTTTCTTTGTTAGCACTGACCTTAAAAAAAAAAGAACACAGTTCAATAAATGAACAGGCTATATATATATTGATTTTTCTCCCTCTTCCCTTGTTATGTAATATGATTTTGCTTCCCTTGCAAGGGTTGCTGTTGTACAGGATAGGGCTGGGATCATGGTCGTGGAAGCGTATGGGAATGTGTAGACTAAGGAAGGCTGTCACAGCAGTCAATAAGATCTGAGAGGTGTTGACTAATTGCCTGCTAATTACACAGTAAATTGTCTAATTAAGCTGATGGTTAATTAGGGTACGCTTGCACAGCAGTCTTATGGAATTTTTGTCTGATGTCTGGGAAGCAGCTTGTGTAATTGGCAAACTGGTAAGGACTGGCAGAGAACATGACTGGGAAGCACGCTGCCAGTAGATGACAGAATAAGGATGCGTTTGCACAAAGGTTGTCATGTGAACACGGAGGGGTTTGTTAGCCTTCTCCAGCTACAAGGCAGTGAGCACAACAAGGAATTTAGCTGAAAGCTACTGGAAGCTGTAAATAAAATAAGGATTAAGCATGTAATATTAGAACAGCGGTGACGTGCTCTTATATTTTAGTCAGTTTGAACTTTTGATAAACACGGAGTATGAAAATTCTCATGTAAAGAACTTCACCAAACTGTGTGATTTTACCATGGCAGTAAGTATTGTATTGTGATCTGTTTGGTGGAGTCAGAAAATGATATTGCTTCCCAGGACATCTATGTTGATGTTGAAAAAGTATAGCTGTTAATAAGGATGCTCACTGGCCATCATAACTAGCACATGTGGTATTCTAATCCAATTTAGTCATCATTGTCCATCCCTAGATGTGACAGAGTATAAACAGGTCATAATAGTGCTCTGAATAAAATATGTATGCACTATGCATAACTATAATATGATCAATGGAAGTATCTAGATGCCAGATTCTGAGCCAAAGCCAATGCAAATGGTCAGGAATATTAAACAGACAGAACCTGGACAGTACAGGAGTAGAGACATAAAATTCAGTAAAACATCAATTAAGTTCTTTGTTCAGTAAAATGACATAGTAGGTGAATGTTCTTAAAGCTATTACAGATTACAAATATGTTTCCTGCAGAATCAGAATAACATAACATAGTACTGAGTTTTCATGTGATGTTGTGATTTAGAGTTATGTATCTTCAAAATCTAAGAAAAAAACCAGCTCTTTTGTATATCATTAACTAAGCCAAAGAAAGTGTATGTGTGTTTATTTGTTATGAATGTCTTGATGTCAGCTGAGAAAAGTGAAACTTAATATTCACTTCAATTCTTGGAAATTATATTTGGTTTAGAACTCTCCATCTTTTTATTTCCAAGCATTTGCAATGTGTGGTTCAGGCATAGTGTCTTCCTGGAACAAAAAGAAAAATGAAGTGAGTTCCAGATCTGGATTGTTGCTGAAAACCGTCGACTTTTTTTTTTTTTTTTTTTTAAATTTAAACCACAAATATGTTTCTTCTCCCATAGGAATAGATTAAAAAAAAAATCAAAGTTTGAGAGAATAAATGATACTTTTTTAATTAATAAGGCCTCTACCTTCCTGCACAGTTAATAATGCCTTCAATGTAGCACCCTCTAGTTATGATACTTCCTTCAAATATAATTGAGCAAAATTATGATACACTAAGCATTTTGAATGTGCCAGACACAGGATTCCAAACACTCACAGGCCGATCACAGGCCTTAAATCTGCTCTGAGGGGGATTATAATAATACCTGTAATGTTACTTCTCTGAGTATATTTTCACAGAAGAAAATGCTACAATTCCTCTACATCAGATCCTGGGAATTGTTGCATAAAATGAAAAAAGTTGTGATACATTGATTCAAGTAAAAACAGTACAGGGGGGCCCTAGGTACATAATTTTCTTTCAAATAAAATATGTTTTAAATTTGATATTTACATGTAAACCTTTTCTACATCTTTTTGCACATACGCTAAAACAAACCTTTTCAATTAAATTTTCCTTATTTTTTAAGGACTATTCCATAAAACTATTGGAGAAAGTATTCTTTTTGTCTCTGACAGCACATTCAGGAACAAAGCTCACTTCAGCAGCCAACTGCAGGAACTGAAAGCATACAGTGCAACCATCACACTTGCTTTCATTTTCTGTCATGGGGCAGCAAATGGATATGTTCTAATGCATTTTATTCTCTGAAGACAAAGAAGTTCAGAGGATAATTGTTGCCGTATTATGTCCTTCAAAAGGAATTTCTGACACATGCTATTATGATTTATGCTTTAATAAATCACACAAACATTAAAAAAAACCCAAAAAACCCACAAAAAACAAAACATGTTTCTGGTAATTCATACGATATAGTAAATGTATGTATGTAATGCCCTATTGCAACATCACAATTAGTAATAAAAATTGTATGGCAAAAATGCTGCTGTTAGATGCATCAATAACCAACTATTTTTAGAAATTTTTTTTAACCATACTAATTTGTTTTCATATGCAGTTGTAGCTGTTTCTTATCATGTATCTGTGCTATATCATGAAATCTATCAAAAATCAGAATGTTTCCCTAACTTCCCTAATGCATTCTGTCCCAAAGAATCTTCATTTTCCATTTTCAAGCCACGTGCTTAAACAATGGAGTCAGAGGAGTATGCTGTCAGTGCATTGTCAGTGTTATGTTCAGGTTTATTGCCTGTGATGGCTCTCTCCCTGCGCAGTTCAGGAGGGTTCCTGTTTGCACCCTTTTATTTAATGTGTATATCAAGCCATAGAGAAGGTTTAGTAAAGTGACATTGATTGAAGTGTTTTCAATATGTCGAAACTCAGCTTTATAACTCTCAACTGATTTAGCTGGAGCAGTTGATTGCATTGTTCAGTGTTTGTGGGAGACTGGGGCATGGTTGAGAGCATGCTGAGCAAAAGTCAATGCAGACAAGATAGGAGTAGTGCTGGGATCGTTAGAGGAAACATCCAGAGGCTACAGCAAGAGAATTGTCAGTTCTTCCGGCTCAGGGTTGTAGTTCCATTCCAGCCTGTAGCTGCAACAGCAGCCAGAAGCCTACACCCCTTTTATTTTCTGAATACAAGCTTTGCAATAAATATCTATGCTTTATATTTCAAGATTAACTTACTACCACTGCATGGTGTATGGGACAGTTCTTAAATCTCTCCAAATACTGTCACTGGTGACAAATGTCACAGCTTGGATGCTGTAAAGTACTTCATTAGGGAATTAAAAATGTGCCCAGCCTGTATTGACTGCTTTGGGCATGCTGGGATGGAGCGGAAGGAGGTGCTCGCAGTTCACCTAACACTGCTGTTGCATATGTTTGGAGCTCTTGCCCCAGGATGATCTGTAACAGCCTAAATCTCTTAACTCCAGCACAAACTTGAAGAGCTTGGTTTTCCTCCTAAACTTTGCAAGAATTGAGGAGAGGATGAATATTGGATTTCAAGTTGCTACTTTTTTTTAATTATTCTAAGTTTATGTTGCTGCCCAGAAGAGTGTGCTTGGAAGGTCAGCTGCTCTTGTGTAGGAGGCACATTTTAAATCTACAGGAGTACCTGGAATAGGTGGTTTTACATGGAGATAATGCAGACCTCAAACATGTAAATAAACAAAATCTTATTTTCCTATATTGTAGGTATATTTAAACTCAGATTAATTTCTCCATTTACAACCTTTTTTGGTTTAATATCCAGAGTTGTTTTGTACCTTTAAGGAGTCCATGTCCAAATTTTTGGAGCATGCATTGAGTGTCACGTTTTTTTAATGGTTATACTTCTGTCATTTCTTATTTGGGGCTAAAAATCTGCATTTATCTTGGGTTAAAATTGAGCAAATGTGTCAGAAAATCCATAAAAGTATACTATAATTTCTTTTTCTAAAAGAAGAAAATTTAACCTGGAAATACAAACTTAATATTCACTTTACAGTTACACTGTGTGTATCAAAACACATAGTTTTCTTTCTTTGAGCAACTTTACTCCCATGATATAATTTATATTTTCTTTTCCATGTGAACACTATGGTTGGAGAAGACTCTGAAAATACATGAAAGAGAAAGTAAGAATATACTTGTGAGAAAAGTATTAAAACAATAAACCAAGGACCATTAATCTTATAATTTCTTTCTTATGCCCCTCTTGTCAGTACTAAAAGTGACGCTTTGCTACTGTAAAAAAAATTGTTCTTAGTGTGTGTTGGGAGTTGCATACCTGTAGATACATAAGCTCTGCTTTGTGTTGTTTATTTCATTGCTTTTTGGGTGGCCTTTTTGTGTTTCTTGCATTCGTCCTTTAACACAATTTTAAAAATTGGTGCCAGAGAGGGCAAGGATTTAATGAGGTTTAAATTACCAAAAGTAACAGTTTTTTACAGAAAGACAGTGTCAGATTTCAAGCTCTGCTAAGAATGATAGTTTTATTCATGCAGAGGACAGACTTTCTTCTGTGTTTTAACATCCTTTGTGTCTAGCTTGCTTTAGTTGTATTCAAACGTGGACCATCCATACTTTGTTTTTTACAAGATGTGCTGGACTTCTCCCTGTTTCTAATGTAGATGTTGGAACAGAGCATCACCCATACTGCTGCTTTTCTATCTATAAATGAAGACTTCACAGTGTGTTAGCTGCTGTTCAAAACCATGACGTTAGTGTCTGTTTCAAAATAATATGACTTAATAGCATAATTGAGGATGTAGTATTTACATTCAGCACGCATGTTTACAGTGAAGTGTCTTGATATAGCTGAGCAGTTATGGACAGAAGCATCAAGCATAGCAAAGAAAAACGTTTGGGTTTTGTTTGTTGTTTTTTGTTGGGTTTTTTTTCCCCAAGCAGTGGAAATGAGAGTTGTTTATTTTAAGAGAGCTTATATAAACATTAACTGGGGGAGGGAAAGTAAACCAGCATTTCTATCCAATCCATGCCTGCACACGTGTATCTCTTCTGGCTGGAGCTTTCCCCTTTGGTGCCGTTAGCATTTTCATTTCAAAAAACGACAGTCTGCAGTGGAAGCAGTAAAAATGTTCAACCTGTGGTTTAAATTATTGATTTTTTTGAATATTGAAGCTGTATTTCAAATGGATTTTGTTCGAGTTACTTCTGGGTAGAGAGTTCCAGAGGTAATTTGATATCTAAAAGCCTGTGTATTTCAAAGCCATTTCAGTCTTCTGAGTTCCTTCAGCTGATCAGCTGATTGGGTAAAATGCCTTATTGTCTTCTGAATTGCAGGCAGTAGATAAACTGCGGCTCAAGGTTAGCACGTAGACTACCATACAATGCTCTTGGTGATTTATTATGTGTACTCAGTGTCCAATCAACTGACAAAAAATACCTCATTTATTTTTAATGCAGTAACTTATCTTCACTTAAAAAAAAAAATTCTTTTGAGATGCAAGTGTTCACAATCTAGATGGGGAAGCTCTATGCATATAATATTTATGCATAATTAAAATTAGGAGAATTCATGGTATAGAACCAGTATGTGTAAATAAAACTTAGGTGCATGTATTTTCACAAATAGAATGTGTTACATTACTGCTGAACAGGATGACTGCAGTGAAAGGGAAGTCACGTTTAAAGAACTGCAATAGAAGCAGCACTCATGTTTATATACAAGTTCTTTCAAAAAGAGCTGGGTTGTTGATGGGTGTACGTGTACAATGTTTAGGAAGTTAGCCATTCTCAGCTTCCTTCTATTCACAAAAATAAAGAAAAAGTAAAAATGGTATTGCTTTAATAAGGCTCAGATCTGGCAATGAAGCCATATTGGAATGTATATTGGAGTTGATGGGAACTGTGAAAAGGAAATTAATTGCAGGAATGGGACCAGTTTAAGAAATGTTGTTATCACTAAATATCATAGACTAATGCAATGAGTCAGATTTTATACAGGTTTTTTCCTGTAAGGAGGTTGTGGGTTAAAGAGTACCAAAATAAAAGAATGTTCCATTGAAGTATGGATTTATGCAAATTAAAAATTATGCAATTTATTTTGCAAATATGCATATATATATATATTGCATATATGTTTATATAAAATTCAAATATATGAAGATAAGTCATGAAAAGCTGTGTGGCATAAAGAGCTTATGTAATGCCCAATTGGTTTTCCTCCTACAATAACTCTAGATTCTGTGATTGCAGTTTAAAAATTTGTCAAAATGTTTGTCGATACTCTTGGGATACTGCACTTAAGTGTTTCACATTGTAATTTGCAAAATACTGTTTAAATACCACAAGTATTAAAGTTCCTGCTGTACTAGTGTGGCACCTGATAGCTTTATCCTTGGTGTTCTTAGATATACAGCAAAGAAGCCTGTCCTGCTCTGTGCTGGCTGCACAAACCAGTGTTAACTAAAGTAACCAGGGATGTAAAAATCCAGGTCCCTACTGCCTCCAAAACCAGAAACATGCAATGCATACCTGCCTATATACTTTATTACTTTGCAAGTTAAGTGAGCGTTGACTATGCTGTATAATCTTTATACACAGGGATACAACTCTGGGCTGAGAAGAGAGTATCAATAATTCATGGGTATATGGTGTAACACTGGATCTTGGTACTGTGGAGCTTTTCTTGGCCCTGATGCAAATTTGGCTTCATTGCCCTTGGAATGGGACTGCTCATGTGACTGGGCATGTGGCTGTAATGGGTATGTCCTATTCCTTAGTGATGTTTTGCAGTGAGCTGTGCTTTAAACTCCACGGTTCTGTGATAGGGAAAAGGATGGTAAGACAATCCCTATGTCCTATTTATCACTAGTATAATTATCCCTCTTCAAGGATTTCTTGTGGGGCTAAACCCCATATTTCTCCTTTATACAACTTTGTGCCTGGCTTTTTACATTTAGCACCAGAAGGCTTTTGAATCCTTGCCCTAGTTTTAAATCAGTGTTCAACTGGACTAAACAGAGAGTCTGCAGGTCAAGCTGCCCTCTCTAGGACAGAGGACAGATTTCCTCTTCGTATTCCAGTGTTGAGCATGCATAAGCCTTTCGTAGCGTGTGTCAGCTGGCTCTGCCATTAAAGGTACCAAAGATCCAGCCACAGCTGTCATGCACTTTCTTACACCCCTGTGGCAGTAATAGCAGGAACATTTACCACAGATTCCCAAATGAAACCCTAACTCAATTATAGTGTCTAACAACCACCTTCCTATTGATTTCAAGGGGAATGTACTTCATGTCTACCTTATCTGTGTGCGCCTTCTAGATCCTCTGATGAGCATATTTACTTAACTGACAGACCTGAGCAATGACTCGAGAGAGGGCTGGGGTTTGGGTCCTGTTATACATTTAATGAAGAAGGACATGGTCAGCTTAGGATTTTTTTTCCTCAGCGATAAACAGGAGAATTGTCTTGTCAGGACTGTCCATGTATCATGGCTACTTTCAGTTCTTACAAGTATATCGTAATGAGCTTTGCTCTTTTTCCTTTATTAAATTTGTGCTTTATGTCCCATAGGGAAGATTTTTAAAAGCCAATAGAATGTGTCATTTTTCATGGGCATTTTAAAAAGTTAATAGGCAATGATTAACCTGCTACTATGAAAACTTCAGTGAATGTGGAGGAAAGCCAGACTTGAGGTGGGGCCTTTGTGTCTGCCACAAGCAGGTGGGAATCAGAGCTCATCCTTCGGCATAAAAATTCTATGTGCACTTCAGCATTTCTCTATATGGATTTCTGTCTGTTAGAGAAGGTACAACATCTGCAGACACTGAATATTATTATACTATATTCTGGAAAAGCAGAATCAGCCCAGCAGGCTGGAAATCTCTGCTGTGAAGCTCTCGAGGAAAAAGCCATCTCTCTCTAGATTAAGGACCCCACGTGTGATGCCCCTTGTGGTGACTGATGGATGATCGCACAGTGCTCTCAGAGGTGCTCAGATCTGTAATGGCAGATCTGGGCCTGCTTAATCTACCATTCCTGAGCTCAGTCCTCCCAGGGTTTGCATTTTCAAACGTCCTCCCTGGGATGTATACATGATGCCCCAAGTTCAGTATCAGCTTTCTTCCCAGAGCAGGTGCTGCATCTTTATCAATCAAAATATGCCAGCAGAGTTTGTTCCATAATTCAGGGGATCAGAAAAAAGGTGTTAGTCATTATAAAAATAGTAACTAGTTCAGGATGATAGTTTAATTTGGACTGCAAAATTTGAGATTCCTTGAAAGTTGATTCATAGGAAAGTAATTTCAAGAAAATTTTGTAAGTTATATGATTTTCTTAATTTAAACCTATTTTGAAAAGTAGTTGAACTACTTTTGTGTTTATGAACATAAAATCTAAGTTTGCATGCAGTAGTCTAATGTGTGTCCCCGTTCTGGTAGCCAGCCAATGCAAAGAGGAAAATACTAAGTTTTTTTCCATGGATTTTAAAGTAGATGAGACCTCTAGCAAAAAATCAAAATCCATTTTAAAGATCCTGTCTAAAATTTATTGCTGAATTAAAATGGGTTTGACTCTCTTAGAAGATGTTCAAATGCTGAGTTAAAATTCATAGAGGCTGGTATTTTCAGGGTTTGTTTTTCCCCATGATTGTTTTATCCAGATCGCAGCATAATCAGGCTCTGAGAATTGTAAGAGCAAGGATTACAAGGCTGAGCCACTTACCAAAGACCCTTGGACTTCTATAGGATTTCTACATAGGAAAAGATAAAAGGGAGTATGTTCCAAACACAGTTCATGTTTAAGAGCTCAAGTTATCAAAGTAGAAGTGTTATGGCTAGATTATCATTGGAATGTAAAGCAAAATGTTCCCTTAGATGCTTCTACCTTCCCTGTACCCCTTTATCTATGACTTGAAATCATTTAGTGCTACCTGGAGAACTGATATTTTGAAAGTTACAGTACTAGGTCTTCAAAGAGCTTCCCAAATATTATTTCCTTGCATTTCTCACCCCTAAATGTACACAAATGATAATCAATACTTATAATATTTAAGCACTCTTATCCTAATGGAAAAAGAAACTACTCAACTAGGTACAAGACATACCTCAATATTTGCAATTCATCCCCAGCAGAAAATTTAAATACATGCTTCAAGGATGTAATGTGATTCTCATCATAATTATTTAGTCCAGTAATAAAAATATTTTGGATTATACATCAATTTAAATACATCTTTGATGATCAGTAACTCCCTGATGTTGATTCTTTGTGCAAGAATTTTAACAACTCTTTAAATAGGATTGTAGTTAAAAGATTTTTATTCTTTATTATTGAAGAAATAATAATTTTTCCACTTGAAAGGAGGCATCTAGTCTTCCTGCCTCCTAGGAGAATATAAGTCTTGATTTACTTACAGAAATCTGAAGGAAAATATTTTAGTGATGGTTCACAATTGACTAATGGAGTTTTACAAAATAGCCTCTAGGAACAGATAGAAATACATTGATTATGACTTCCCTATGAGAAAACAGTAATTAAAATTATACCACAGATTCTATCAGGACATGTTAATATTTAATTAGGCAATAAGTGAGCTTGGTACAGGTGTCCAGAGTTGTTGACAGGAGCTTTGTTAATCCATGTAGTATTGTCTCTTAAATAAATAGTTACCTCTTTGCTGTTTTCAAGTGTGAAGTGACATGCTTAATTAGCAACCATTAGTATTGCTGTGTTAGAGTTTTTGTTTGTTTAATTTCCATGTTTATACATGGAGTCCAAAATCCTAGATATTGTGGGCTTTCAAGATCCCATTTTCTCATTGTTTACTGTTTCTGTCAGGGATTTTGTTAGAGTTATGAGACTACATGCAGTTCTCTCCCATTTTCCTACTAGTCAAGCTCCTTCTGTGGTATTGTGTGTCTCGCCTTTTAAGTTGTCCTGTTAGGAACCTCTTGCTACTGATGCTGCCCTATTACCTTCTTACAGTATTTTGTTTAGCAATTTGAAAACAGTATTAGAGGAAATAACATTGAGTTGTCTCTAATAATGATGTTTAAAAAACCTGTGTTAATTTGGTCTTCTCTTCAAGTGCAAGAAGAGAATTTGTATTATTTTATGAAAACATGATTTAGTGACTCTTTCAAACTTGCTGTTGCAAACATGTAATTCTTCCTTCTCTTTCCAGGATCTTACCTGTTATTTATTTTTTACAGAGTCTTACCTATGTTGGTTCTTACTTGATTTTGTTAGATTCATGTTTTTAAAAGTGTCTTTTGGTTCCCATTTCACGAGACCATTCAATAGTAGTCATCTAGAAAGAAGTCTTAAGAATTACTGCTCCTTTATGTGGTCAGTTAAGTACATTTCAGAACAAGTTTTGATTATTGATTTGATGATGATATTCCGTAACAGCTGAAAATGGACTGATATTTTAAGATATCTGTGAGGGACTTAATCTCTTAAGGCAAGCTAAATAGTTATAAGCTAACTTATCTGCCTTAGTCACAAGGGTAAGTATTATAGAGACTGAAGTAGTATATTTCAATTATTATGCATTAGTTTTCCACCTCTGTGAATGTACACAGGTCCTTTGAAGCCATGGCATGGAAGTTTCAGTTTAAGATACAGATCAAAAACTACAATCCATGCAGATATTTTATTTACCCATGTACTGCTATTTTATTTCATTCTTTAATTCTCAAATCATTAGCATTGCAACATTTGCGACATGATTTTCTGTTCTTATGCCCTCTTACTGAAAATTAATTAATGTTTAGAGCCAATTACTTAACCTTGTTCTCATCAGTCAGCTAAAGCAGCCATTTATTGATTAGGTAGTTTACTGTATCAAAACACTGAAATCTTAAGAATCATAGAATCATTTAGGTTGGAAAAGACCCTTAAGATTATCAAAGCCAGTCAATAACCCTAAACTGAAAAAGCAAATCCAAAAGTGATTGGCTGCATATAGATCCAACTTTGTTTCAGAACTGTAGGTCTACTTCGCTCTTCTTTGGTGAGTATAGGTTTTGACCACAATGCAGTTTGACAGAATTTAATTGTGTCCTACGCTTACACCTTTATCAGAATGCTGATAAAATGTGTGCTCACACTGAACATTAGCAAGAAATTTTTCAAATGTCCTTCAGGTTGGTTTTTTTTCCTTTCTCTTCTCTCCATCCGTCACTTCCCTGTCTCTTGCAGAGAAACTGATATAAAGCTGATGAGAATTTGGATTTGCTTTGAAAGCATCTTTTGTTCAATGACTAATTTTAACCTTGTGATAAAGATTGCTTTTTGTATTCTGTTCAATGTGGTATCTAGTAATTGTTTGTCAAGGCAAAGTGCTGTAGGACATAATACATTTTAAAAATTATCTTTTGTAATTACACTAAGAATGTCCTTATAGTCTAATGTCCAGAAAACAAACAACAATATCAAAAATAAGAAAAAAAAAAGTATCGTTTTAGTTTTCAGTCAATATGGCCTTGCATTACAAAAAGTGGGTTTTTTTGAAACCTCTTAAGCGAACATAATTGTAAACAAAGATCAGAATTTCTTTTTCTTCTGAAATATATAACTAAACAAGAAAATATTTGTAGATTTGGCATAAACATTTTAGTTACTGTTCTAATTTTTTTGTACTTTTACTCATAATTTGTATTGTGTTTGAATCTTTATTTTAGGTAGCTTTAGTTTATATTCTTAGGAGTTCTAGACAAACTGTCCTGTACGACAAAGATCAGGGGATGGCTGTTGTTTTAAGCAAGGGCAGCAAACCATTTCTATTTGACTTACAGTGAGGATGGGATTGTTCCAGAATTATTCTAAGGTAATTTTTTTTTTTTTTTAAATAGACTGATCTAGTAAAATTATCTAAAGAGCTTGGGATTTTTCTGTCTTCATCACAAGTCATTGGTACTGATGGCCTCCTGTCTGAAAATTGCTTTAGTAAGAAAGGTGGTGTGCTGAGCAAGCAGAAGAGATAAAAGCTTAGGTAGAATTTAAGTTTAGTATCTGTAAATTTTGAAGTTGCTCATGCATTCTCATGGTTAAATCTTAAAGCACTAATGAGACAGTATAGAAAAACATCAAATACATGATAACTAAACCTCTAACTTGTTCTTTGTATTTCACACAATATGAGTGGCTCGGCAGTTTTTCTCCAAAGTCCTGACACGTTGCTTTTTCCCTTATGGGGCTTCAGTCTTCTGTGCTAACTTAGTGATTTTGAAAGCCAACTTACTTGCTGAAGCTGCAGTGTTAAATTGGTTTAATAAACACAAATGGGATAGTTTAATGTTATAAAAGCATTTATGAGGCAATGGTCTATTTTTTAAAAAAAATAGTTTGCATAACTCAGCTTATTGAGTCAAGAAGTAGAGGACAGTATTAAGGAAGATTTACAAGCACTGTTTGTACTCCAGACTTCTGGAATATAAGATAAGTAAAGATTTAGGTACTTTCATCTTTGCAAACACAGGACAAACAGACATCAAAAGACAGATAAGAATATTTTTAAGGGATCCTTTTTCCCCTCTATAGCATACTAGATCTTATATGTAGAAGCTGAAGAAGCACAATTTGCAAGTTGCAGCAAGGTTCCTTTTCAAGATGTGTTCTGTATTAGTGGAGAGATCAGAACAATGCTGGGAGGCTGAGGAAATAATATGTTCTTTAATTCAGTTCTTATTTTAGTGAAGGAACTTAAAAATAATTATTTTACATAATTTTATCATTATATGCTATCTGACTTCAAGAGGAGGAAAGCAATGAAGAGGAAAGAGAGGGCTAGGTGTAGACTTCATTCACAAAAGCAATGAAAAAAACGAGGTGTCTTAATGGTACTACAGTTCATATCTGGTGGTAGAGAGATTAGAGTAGTTTCTGCATGGTGGGATGTTCTGAGATAAGTTTTTCTGTCAAAGTGGTTTTATTTTTTTTTAAAATGCTTCTGTATGCACTGAAGGAAAGAGAAGGAGAGAGTCAGGAAGTGAATTTGATGAGGTTTTGTACTCATGGGAAGAATAAAGTCTGGCCTATCCCCTCACTAAAATAAAACACTAAATGCAAGTGTTACAATTTCAACAGGCAGTATTGTGTACAATATAGTGATTTGTGCACTGGAAGGTGCCAGTGGCTAAATCAAAACTCCTTGGGGAGAATTCATAAGCAAATTTACTTGCCTTGTTCCATGACCCTGTAAGTCTTGCTATGTGTTGTAAAAATCCTACTTCAGCATGTAAGGGCTTCATGGTTGTATCTGTTGGAATGATTTTGTGTTTGTAGAGGTCCTAGCTATGGATTTTCCTTCCAGTTCAGCTGGGAAAAAAATCTAAATTTGGGAAAGGGAAGTTCAGGAGAGCAAGTCAGTACTTTGGGCCTCATAAAAGAAGCCCTACAGATATGTAGCCTGTCTCAGTTCTGATGGAGGAGAGAAGGGAAGGAACAAGTCAGAAAAGATGTGTAGGAACAGAGCTCTGTGCAGTGGTATTGTTGCTTCAGGTTTCACTTGCCTTTTGTGGATGGTTAAAACTCCAGAAGGGGTGATACTAGACACAGTCTGGCTAGACAGCTGAGTCACAGAAGAGGCAAATCATCACAAGACCTTGAGTGTGAGTTGGCAGGGAATTACAAGGACATAAGCCTGTGATGCCATTCGTATCTATGAGGGTGTGCAAACAGCAGTGAGCCAGATTTTCAGAATGCTTCAACTACTGTGATATTAGGCAGAAAAAGGCAATGTCTCCTTCTCCATATTTGTACATAGGTGAAATTCAAATTTAATTTCTACTGTAATTAGTGAAGACTGCAGAGAAAATTGAATCTTGATGACGGGCATTTAGAAAATAAGCTCCAAAAACATTTTACACATAGTAGAGTTTGAAATCTGTACTGCCTTTTCAATAAATATATTTTTTGAAAATCTGTGGAGAAAAGCAGATCATAATTTCTTTTAAAAACTGCATTTTTCAGCAACTGTACTTTCTTATTCTGCTAAAGAAGGTGATGTGTTGAACATAGTAAAGTAGAAACGTACCTCTGGTCTGTTTTTTCACATTGTGGTTTACTGTCTACTAACTTTGAATATACTGTTTTGAAAATTACCTTAATAAGGTATTTATTTAGATCTCACCTTCACAAAGAGGCCAGTGGGGCAGCTTTGTTGTTCATACTGACGTTTAGTGAGCAGCAACCCCAAGAATGTGCAGACACATATCCACCTGATAAATATAATGCCCTCCCTCCCTAGAAGAAAGAAAGGTCAAATAAATTAACTTTGTTAGAAATAGTAATCTGCTCATTGCATTTATTCTTTTTTCCTCGTAATAATGACAAGAAAGTGACAGTGGTCACTAATTCCTATCTACTTTCCCAAGTTAAAGATGAGAAAAGCTTAATTTGAAGTACAAAGTGATTTTCACTGACTTTGGGGGCAAACACTGCAAGACAAGTTCTTTGTGCTTCTTAGAAGCATTTCGGAGTGAAGAAAACTCATGTAAAACACTTGTTATAGCCTGATCAAATGTATTTTTAAAATCAAAAACTCTTATTTGAAACCCTAATTGTACTGCAGATATTTATATTGCAGAAAACCTGTACTTCAGGACTGTAATTGTACAACTATATTAATTAAAGCTACAGTTAATTTCTTTTCTTTCTATATACAAAATATAAATACCCAGCTGTTTTCTTAAACACCTGCCTTTTCCAAGGGATGATTTTCTGAAATCCTTTGTGTTGATTAGTCTGTCAGCATTCCAGGAAAGACGATATCCTTGTGTTGCGCCCTGCCCTGCAAGGCAGAGGAACTTTTGGGTTTTGCTAATAAATGCCTTGGGGTGAATTAAAATAAATTGATACTAGATGATCAGTGTTTACAGATACAAATATATATATAGGGTTTGTTTTAGAACAATTTGATTGCAAAGGAAAAGAGTTTCATTAACATATTGTTAGCTGTAATATTTTGAAAAAAAATGGACAGGAAAAGAATGTTTTGATCATTGTAAATCAGTAGAAACACATCTGAACTTTGATATGAAAAATTATACAGATTTCTCCTTTGGGCTCTTTTTATGTTATTATATATCTTTCATTTTTTTGCCTAATGTAACTGCATCAATGCAATAGGCATGAGGTGGTATACCTTTTGGGAGATTGCTTTTCTGTGAGTGACCTCTTTAAACATTTATGCCAGATTTTGTTTTGCTTTGTTTTGGTGGTTTTTTTAGTTTCTAGAAGACATGAAATAAAAAGTGAACTCAGTTAATGAAGAGCTGTCTTCTTGGTTCCCCTAAAAGAATAATTCTGAGAGGTGAATGACTTGATTAGTTTCTACATGTCATTAACTTCCATGCCCTCAGATGACAGACAACGTTAACACTCACAATGTGAGTTATTTTTCTAGTGATTAGTTTAGGAGAAACACAGAATGGCTGTACTTACTGTATGATCTAAGAGTGTGCCCACAATTCTTCAGATCCCCTAAAGCTTGAAATGTCCCTGCTGCCCAAACATGCTTTCGTTGCTCGTTTTAGGCAGCATGGTTGTGTTTTTACAAAACATAAGTCTGTGACAAGTATTAACTGCAAATGTGAACAGTGCAAAGCAAAACAAATTTCAGAATGACTAGTAAAGTATGGACTGATATATTGATATATACTTTTATTTAAATTTAGCTGACTAAAAACTGCGGAGAGTCTGGGCTTTAAAATGTGTTCTCAAATCTCCCAGCCCTTTAGACTTAAGTAGTTTAGAATTCAATGATCTGATTGGAGAGTTCAGAGATTATTAGAGAAAATGGGGCCTGATCAATGCCTTGGGTAGTCTTTTCAGTGTGTTAATTAATTAATCAACAGGAACAGAAATATATGTGTAATGCAAATTAACTCAGTCTCAAGTTACTATAATAGCAGAATTGGTCATAGGCAGAAGACAGGAATCCAAAAGTAGCACAATAGCACTGCATTTATCTGTGTAACGCCACTTTCCTTGGTGATGTCTTGAGCTAGAGATATTTGAAGGATTAATGTGGTTGTTTCTGGTATGCTTTTGAGACAGTGGAAGAAATTCAGCAACTGAAATATTCATAATTCACAGTTAGCCCTTGAATCCATTTGTTTTCACTGTTTCTTTGTATTTACATTAATTCCAAACCAGGCTATTTGCTATAATCTAATACTGAATGCAGTTCCTCTGATCCCCAAGTCTACATTAATTTGCAGTAGTTCCTCACAAAACAAAAGAATTTTATGTGGTGTTTTCTATTATCTTTGACAATGATTTTTTTAGTCTTCCCCCCCACATAGCTTTGTCTTTTTGTGTCAAAATATATAAACTTTGTTTTCCCCTAGTTGCTCTTCATTGAAAGTCTTCTATCCTTGGTCTTCAGAGTACATGAAAGTGTTCATGTACTATTCATTGCCTCCATTGCCTGGGGAGGTTATATACTTCATTTGTTTTGTAGATTGGAAACATTCTTCTGTTCCTGTATGTGGACCTCTACTTTCAACTGCATGCAGGGACCAGACCAATTCATCACTCAGGTCATCCTTTGTAGCAGTCAAGTTTTGTCTCGAATCAATGAAGTTTTAAGGTTCAGACTTTGAAGTACTTCCTGCCAGATTTCTTGCTCCAGTTCTGTTAATGGCTTTTTATGCACACAGTAGTTAGTATTAACAATAAAAGAGTTGTGTGCATATTTGGGATAAAATTAAAACTGGAGTTTCAACAAAGAAAAGGAATTCTCAGTGCCAATATTTGGCCTCACAGAGAAAGTCGGTGTTCAATTAAAACACCAGATGATGGTCTGTCATAAAACCACATGGAGTGGAGCATGAGGGCTGTTTCAGCTGCCCTACCCTTACGTGCTGGTTTTGTAGACAGCAATAGCAACAGACCAGCCACAAGAATTTATTTCCTGTCTTAGTGAAACGAACTATGGTATTATGTAAAATTCACTCCTAAGCCCAAAGGTCATGAAGTTGGCTAAGCCAGGCCAATCCTTTGCCTAAGTCTCTCCCTGTTCAGCTTTCATAACTGTGGCAGAAGAGAGAAGACAAAGATGTTGCTAAGACAAGTTCTGTGTAGGTATTTCACACTCATCTCAAAAAGACAATTTTCTGTTCTGTCACTTGGGAGATTTTATTCTGTATGTACGTAGACAGATTCCTTGAATCATCACATAAGTTATAAATTCCATTTTGTTTCCATGAACTGTGAGTCTCCCTGTGTCTGGGGCTGTCATGTGCTAACAAGAGACAGGAGGAGTGCCAGTGTGTCAGTCATTACAGACTCTCTCCATCTAGTTTACTCTTAACTAGGAGTGGCAATTGAGGAACAGGATCTTAAGTAAGGACAGCATATCCCTCCTGGGGGAAACCAAGACAAAGCAGCCAGGTGGTAATGTTTGGATTTCAAAGCCGGGAAGGATTTTTAGAAGCTGAAACAGCTTGATCAGGAAAGATAAAGTGATGCACGGACACACCAGAGGAGTCTTGTGACCCAGTGGCAGTAGGGAGGCAGTGGAAGCTGCCATTTGAAGCAGCAGCTGTCTGCTGATGGGGAATGGCAGAGGAAGGTCTCTCCGCAACATAGGGGATCTCACAAAATCTCAAGGAAGATTGAATAGTGAGATGTAGGCAGAGAGATGCACATGTGTTTACTAATTCTTATGTCTCTGTGTATCTCTTGTGGTCATTAAAGTGAAGAATGGCTGCTTTTGAGATAGTTTGCAAAGTCTGTGCATTACCTGATTGAGCTTTGAGGGATTCTGGAGAGATAAATTGTCACTCAGATGCTGACTGTGTCTTAGCTCAGGGAACGAGTGAGTCAAAGCCTTTGAGAATGCAGCAGCAGTCACAGGGTCTAAGCAGAGGTCTCTGTTCTTAGTAGAGAGATAAGATTGCCTGGAGACCCAAAGCAGATTGAAACCTTCAAAGTATTTGCATGGAAGCTTTGTGAGTGGCCCACAAGAAGTATAATCCAGGCTATAATATCTCAGTCATTGAATTCTTACCTGTAGTAAAACGAAAGTAACTGGAAGAACATCAGGACTTGCACATAGTAAGATAACAAATGGTGCCATCAGTGGCTCCAAGCGTTATCTGGCAAACATACATACAAAAGCAAGCCACAAAATGAAATTCAGACCCATGTGGATTATCATAATTTGCACTAAACCCAAAAATAATAATTCCCACCAACTGACAGGCTGTTAGCTCAGACTTAGTGCCGTACTATGCAGCTACATTGCTTCTCACTGCTTTGGAGCATGGCAAAAGGCAGCTTGTGGTTGCTTGCAAGATGGTCAAGGTAATGACTGCGCTGTGTGGACCCTGTGTTTGAAGGACTCTGTTCAGGTTGCCAGTGTTTCAGTCCGTGACTTTGTGTGTTTTCATATATGGAATAATGGCCAGTGTGCAAGAATAGCTTTCTAGGATGTAGTCAAGCCAGAAGCTCCTCTGAGGCAATTTAAAAAGAGTGAAATGCTCAAGAGGATAATGTACAGCAAACTGATGTACATGGTTCTTCTGCATAAACTGAAATTTTTGTGATTTGTTTTGGAACTGAGGGGAGTGTGCTTTGCTGTATAGTTTTGGTTTGCATAAATGCAGAAAGTTCTGGATTATCTTTTTCTGAAAATATAACTGTTGAGAGGGAGGTAAAACTTCTGTGATTAAGGGAAAATATAATGGGAAAATTGGGAATTAATGTGATAGCCATGTTTCAGACTTACTTGATCTGAAAATAGATGAACTCGGGAGATTACTTTGAATGATTTTTACATGTGTAAATGCACATACAATTATCCATCAATATAAAATATTAGTGCATATTTACTGTATAATAATTAACCCAATTTTATAAGCAAATTAAAATTGTCTCAAATTTACATACAATGTGAAGAAAAGTCCCTTTATCCTCTGTAACTCCAGCATTTGGCAGATTCGGGAATAAATAATCTTTTGTGGCAAGGGTATGCCTTATCAAACATATGCAGATCAGTGCTAATTAATGCTAATTAAGATTTCCTGTCTATCTAGCTGGAAAAACGTCCAAATGTTGTGAAATCCAGTTAGTATGCCTATTACCCTAATTGTTTTATATGGGATAGTTCTTAATTAAAATATGTAAATTGACCTTAATTGCTATATACTAATGGAGGTTCATGTTATCTCACTAAAAATGACAAGATGGTGAGGAGGGGTACTTAAATAAGTCTGATACATTTGTAAATAAATGACCTTTACTCAAAATTATTTTTAATTGGAAATTGGCAAAAGGAACATTTTACCATCTATGTTTCTCTTTAGTTTTAAATAATGTCAGAATTTACAGTTCTTTGTTAATATCGATCTGGCGACATTGCAGCTTAATTAAGACTACTAAACAAGTCAACATTTTGTGTGTTTACTGTATGTTTCAAAATTGTTTGCTAACCTCACAATGACCTTCAGAAATGTCATGCTTTACCATATTAATCTTCTTGTTCACTGTTTCTTGTTTTATTTTTTGATTTTGATCTCTTTTGATTATATGGTTTATTTGTGAAGTTTGATGTACTGGTGTACTTTTGCTGGTGCCTGGTCTGTGCTTTTGCAGCAGAGAGGCTGGTGGGCAGCACCCCGTTGTGTTTCATGTGTGAGTGTGGGACATGGACTTTGATCATCTCTGGGGAGGATAGTTCGTATGTATGCTGGGACATGACTGAGGTCTACACAGGTTTCTACATGAAGTCTCGTATGTCCTCTGCCCAGCAGAGAAGCATTATTTGAATGACACTTTGTATAGCAGTTTAGAAGTGCCTCACATTGGTATTTTTGTGAGCTATCATACCATTTCACACACACAGCAAGCATTTTTCTCCTCTGATGTAAAGAATTTAATTAGAGAATCTGCTAGTTCAGAGACCTACCAGTAGCTGTAGCTTTTACTCATTAAGAGTAGGCTTTTAAAACACCTGGTGTATATAAGTTTATATACATTATTGATATATGCCTCACTTTGCAAAATCAGTCTGAAAATCTCTGCTGTTTTGCAGGATATTGTGACCAATGTTTCTCCAAGGATTGTGCGTGGAACTACTTCAGGTCCATTGTATGGCCCAGGACAAGGCTCTTTTCTGAACATTGAACTCATCAGTGAGAAAACAGCAGCATATTGGTGTAAAAGCATTGCTGAATTGAAGACTGATTTTCCAAACCATGTAAGTGCCACTCAATCGTAAGAAAACTTATTTAAAATATCTGGTTTACAAATCTGTGAAGACTCACGTATTTAGTATTTATTAAATAAAATGTAAATTGCTTTATTGACATGCAAGTAAGCTTTTAAAAACCAGAAAAGCCCATCCAAATACATTTATGACAGAAAATTCTGTGAAATTACTTTTGTGCAGAGAACAGTCACGATGTTTTAGTTAGGCTGATGTTTACATTCAAACAGATAGCATCAAGGCAAAGAATTGATCCCAGTGTGGATGCTTGTCAATTCATTTGTGAATAATTTTGTATTTAAGATGATGTTTAAAGATGTGATTTTATAATAATAATTTTTTTCTGTTAATTGAATTTGATTATAAAAGGAATATGTTTTTTTCATTCTTAATCCAAATGTGAAAGATACTTATGTTTGTAAGCAATTGACTGCCTTAGATGAAAAAAACCCCAATACATAAAGTTAACTTCAATAGAAGGATGGAGTTTTGTTGGAACTTGTTTGGCTCTGGGGAATATCTGCCTTGAAAGTAATAATCAAAGTTGGGACCAATGATGCCAACTAGCTGGCAGAAGTGGTTTTCAGCTGCTGTTCTAGTGGATAAGAATAATGAGGTGGAAAGTAAAATTCTCCTCAAACATTATCTCAAATGGATAGATCTAGAAATCCCAGAGCCTTCTGTCTTGAAGTTATTACCTCCATGTTTCAGCTGTGAGCAAAGTAAATTAATGTTCTTGAATATATTATGACATGAAGATAATCAGGGTGGTTTTTTCTTGTTCCTTGTGTTTAAATGTATACAAGTATAAAAGTATTTAAAATGACAGTATAAGTTAAATGCTGCACACTTAATATTCTACTTCACTGTGAATGGACTGTGTTTCTTTGCTGAGTTTCTTGTCACTTTATTTACTGTGAAACTATGAACCAAAGTATCATGTTCCCTGATTTTGAATTTAGCATCCTTTGTCAAAGTGCTGGATATTACACGCAGGCAGACTGTTTGGCCATTTCTGCTGTGGGAATGCTATCCCAGTGCAGCCTTCACTAAAAATCCCTCCCAGCACTTTGTGCTTGGGATCAAACCATTCTCTTCTGTGTGGAAAAGTGCTGGCAACATTTCAAAAGGAAGATTTGAGTTTTCTGAGGCCTAGTGTCATGTGTGGAATGAAGAAGTCCCACTCTTCCATTACTCCTGTGGTCAGCGTCTTCTGATCATCCATCATTATATGTGAGTTATTACTTCGAGAATGTGAATTCAGATTCTGCATGTTGGCTGTGGCTGCTACTGTGACATCTTTGAGGTTGGTAATGCCTGCATGGGCTGGGAGAAGCAGCACCCAGCAGTAGACCTTGGCGTTGCTTACAGGGATTTTTAAAACGGGCCTGGGAACTCGTCTAAGATTTGTCATAATTATAACAGTAAATTTGTTGCTAACTGAAAACAGAATTTTCTTGACTGAGTAGACATCTCTTGGTGCTTATTTTGAGATATTCTATATAATTAAAGATTGCAGAATTTTCTTTCTCCAATTTCTGTTCACTCCTCCAGAAAAGCCTCTTAAACCTTGTGAGTTTTATTAAAATCAAAACTAATTTTTGAGATCTGTTTGGGTGAACTTAATGAATAAGCAAAGAATGACATATTCTGTTCAAATGAAGGTCAATCTGATGAGGACGCAAGTGATTACAGTAAAAAGCTATGGCAGATTTTAAAAGCAAATCAAAACTTATACATAATTACTTTTTCTGTGTAATACAAGGAATTTAAGTTTTATCCTACAGATGAAAAGAATATGAGCAAAATAGCTACCTCACTGGAAGATGATCGTACAACAGCATTGTATTTCGTGTCATCGGGAAGAAGCAAGCCATAAAGGGCAGCTAAATTCCCCCAGCAGAGGCTAGGATGTAAATTAAATTTTGCAATGAGTTCTGCAAAAGATGACCACCAGTCACAGCTCAGTGGGTAATGTCACTTAACTGTGACATGTTGCTTCTATAAATCAGAAAGTAGCATCTCCCTTGTGCTGTATTCAGCCCTGAAGTGGGTGGCCCATTCATTTGCTCTTCTGGCTCCTGATCCTTGCTTGTAGCTTACAATTATCTCTGACTGGCAGTCTTTCCCAGTCTTCTAGTAGCTTCTCCCTTCAACCCCAAATCCATTCCAAGTGAACTAGGGCAAAAGCTGCCACAGCCAGAAACTTGCTTCAGTGCCAGCAGCAGTGACTAAATTATTTGTAAGGGTCCAAGGAGAGGAGAAAGCAGAAAGTGTCTGGAGTTTGTATGTTTGCTGGTGAAGTATTGTCAAAAGCTTTGGTGTTGCAATTTGGGATTTTTAAAATAGTTTATTTAATGTCACTCTTACTCTCCCCCCGACCCCCACCATAAAACACAGACAGATACAAAGAAGTTAGCTGGTATGCACTGTACAGGTCCAAGATTATTTTTAAAAAATTACTTTTTTTTTTAAATCAGGTCCTTCTCTTAAAATGATTTGCATTTAATTGTTTTTATTCTTGCATTTCAGTAATCTCAGGTGTTACTTCAAAAACTTGGCT
The DNA here is from genome assembly GCA_013399695.1 of Formicarius rufipectus. Classification (NCBI taxonomy): domain Eukaryota; kingdom Metazoa; phylum Chordata; class Aves; order Passeriformes; family Formicariidae; genus Formicarius; species Formicarius rufipectus. Next base: position 642,185 of record VXAU01001554.1, on the reverse strand, counting down.
GAGAACATTTAAAGCTTATGGTATTATACTGCATTGTTTATTGTTAGATTCTCAAAGGATGTAGTTTTAAAAACATTGTGTCCACTTCTTTGTATATATCAAGAAAACAATTTTTCAGTCAGAGAGCTGTGAAAGTGAGAAGAAAATGGATGTTTGTATTTGTAATCTGTTTTTTTGGGTGTTTCTTTTTTGGGTTTTGTTTGTTTGGTTGGGTTTTTTTGTTTTGTTTGTTTTTTGTTTGTTTTACTTTCCCAGATACTAGAGTTTTATTAATTTATGTTTTAATGTTTTTGTCACATCCAAACGTCTTCCTTACAGGATTAAGTATGGGGATTTTTTATGAAAGTTTTTCAAGTGTATTTTCCTGTGTCATGGCCACAGGTATCATCTGACACCACAGGATTTATCATTCTCTGAAATTATTATTCAGCAGAAAATGAATTTTGTGGGGTTTGGGGGTTTTGTTAGTAGTAAAGACTGAGAACTTGACAGTGAGAAAAGATGGAACAATTATTTTATTAATTTCATAGTCTAATATTAAAATGCTCCTTCTTAGTTAGTATGAAGCTGTCAACTTACTTAAACATTTTACACCCCCATTTCACCCAAAAAGTTGTTTATAAAGTGGTGTATTAATCTAAAATGCAAGAAAAATGTGAAAGAAATATATCGTCGATCCAAATTTTAAGAGTCAAATTTAATTACTCTTGTTCGAGAGGACTGATCACTGAAACCATAATAGCCTGGTAGTCTGTTCTCTTTACTCTCTGCTACAGAGGAACATGTAGGGCCGATAAAAGCTGTTCCCATGTAGTATATTACCTCAACATCGTAATGTGAAATAGGACGACGCTCCCTTTCTAAGGCCTCCTTAGACTGGTTTGGAATGGCAGAGGGGAAATTTGGAAGTGGGGAGGGAGCGGGTAGCTGGGTGGGGGCTTAGCTCCTTACTGGGGTCAGCCCACCACAGCTGGGAAATGCATAAAGTTGTCAGTTCATGTTAAAGTGACTGGGCCATAACCGGGACATTTAAAGTGCTTTAGTTAGAGGGACAAAAGTACTAATACTGATGTCACAGCAAGTCCCACTTTCATATTCTATTCACCAGTGAAATACCTGAGTATATGGTGTGTTAATGTACTTCCAGACAAAATGTGGCTGAAAAAATGACAGATTATGGCATATTCAAGAAATTAGTTTACCTATGAAATATGAATTTAGCAAGTAGAATTCATCTAATTGTATGATCAGGAATGAAAACCGTGCAGAAGAAAATAATCACTTTTACATAAGCAAACATCTACAGAAACATAGGAAGTGGCTGAGAAAGTTGAAAAGAAAATTATAAAACCTTGGAGAAGAACTTGCTCCAAAAATGTTATATTCACATGCTTTACAATAACTACAGTCTGGCCATTATCTGTGCTGGGAACTGTGAATACTGGTAGTGGCACTATGTCTTGGTAAAGCAATGAGCTATAATCTCTTTAGCATTTGCACTGAGGAGAAAAAGCTTGAAAAAGAGCAAGGTTTGAAAATAGTGAAATACTTCTCTGCAGAAAAATATGAACTGAGGGTTCAGTAAGAGGATGATGGATGCAGTTTCCAAATAGTCTTTCTAAACCTTCCTTAAACAGTAATTTGTGCCCTGTAGATGATAATAAAGTAAGTAAATCAATGAAAAACCTCAATATGCAAATTCATTTGGGACTGAGCATGTGCAGGAGGTCACAGCAGTACAAATAAAGGGCTTTGACAGGACACTTCATAAAATAGATTGCAGGGGAAATGTCATTCCATACCAGGCTAACAGAAGTCCATCACAAATAAGCAAATGTCTGAGAAATTTGTGCTACAGGAAAGAATTGAGATCTTGGAAGAAGATGCCAAACTGAATTCTTTTCAATATTGCTATGTTAGCATACTGAAATCTTAAAAGTAACTTTTTGGCCTCCCAGCTCAACACAACTGAGTTTGCTCTCCTTCGTGACTCTGAGGAATGTACATAGGAAACCAGATTGTCAGCTGTGACACCGAATCTGTGATTTAGATATCAGTGTCATGATGTGTTGAATTGAGAAACCTCTTCTGCTAGAAACATTAAGTACTCTTGGACCCCAAAACTAAGCTGAAAACTCTTGTCTTAATGTTTGTTCTGCTGCTTGCAGAATGTTGCTGACAGTCTCCCTGACAGTTACTCAGCAGAGAGCAGCTTTTCAAGGCTGAAACTGTTAAAAATACATTTTTATTCAACATTTTGTTCAGAATGTCCCAGGAACACCTGCTGGGAATAGCCACGCTAGAGAGTGTTGAGAACAGATCTCTGGATGCCAGGCTGGTAACTAACTCCTTTGTAGCATTGTGAGGGTTTTTGTTGTTGGTTGCGTTTTGGGGAATTTTTTCATCTCCTGAAATGGTGTAATTAGTTTTTTATGTTGTGGATTTTTTTTCTGCCATAGAAGTATAAGGCTGCTTGTTTTGTTTGGTTATAGTGTTTGTGGGTTCTTGATTTGAATTTATTTTTTTTTTTAATTTAGGCAACAAAACTAGATTTGGTTTAATTCTATTCTGTAAGGATAGGAAAAATAAAGGGTTACAGAGGAAGAAAAATACAGTCTTAACAGGCATATGTGAGTGCCTTACTCCCATAAATATTGTTGCAGAAACATGCAATGTTCAAAAAGATTTTGTGAAGTTGTGAATAGAAACAGATTTGCAACAGCAATAATATTTATTTGGATAGTTTAATTGGAGAGGTTTGATTAGTTTTCCAAAGTCATCAATCATCAATCTTGTGTTGGACCAGCTCTGGTTTTAATAACAGGTTTTGTCCCCAGACTGTGAACAACATTTATCTATTTACATAAACCTTTCTCCTCATTAAGTCTGCACTAATAATAGACCTTGTAATCTAGTTCCTGAGAGGATTTGACCAGAATACCTAAAATTGCTGTAGAAGTTCTTTGAAATTTAAGGGGCATCAGGTGGAAAACTTTTTAAGATACAGAGGAATCATAGACTTCACAGCCTTACTGTGAGGAGAAGGTCAAAGTTGGGTTTCTCATTAGGGGTATTAGTAAGAAGTTGTGTATTTTTGCAGGTATTATTATATCCTTTGCTTTTAATTAATTAATTTAATGTCTAGAGGCCTGTGACATGTACAGAGTACAGAATTTGCATCTTCAGATACTGGTCACTGACTTGATTCAGGTTATAAAAAGTAATAGTTTTGCTATTCCTAGGGCTGATAGAGACAGTTTTGCCTTTTCATCAGAAAGAAATTGTATTTTGTACTCCAAATACCTACTGAGGTGTGCATCCATCTGGTAACTCATGGACATCTTGACAATCTCAACACCTGCAAACTAGGAATAAAACATTTTTAAACAACTAGGTAGGGCCGTGCCTGTGTGGACCTCACTTAGTGCCAACATCAACCAGTGTATAGTCACCTGAATAGGGAGGGTACATGCCATGCGTTGTCAGGCCTATCAGAGGACCCTTGCTGGATGTTGAGATGCTTTTCCACATGAACTGAAAAAGAGCACAAGGGGAGAGAACCACAGGCTGAGATACCTAGAAGTGTGCACACTCCCAGAAGTACCCAGCAGTGCAGAGCAGCTACCTGTATTCCTTTATCTGAATTTCAGATCCATAAATCACATTAAAAAACTCGAGAAGTTGTTACTGCTGCAGTTTAAACTTCCCAAAGCCAGCTTGGTAGGAGGTGGATGGTTGGTAGGAGGTGAAAAAACCCACACAGCAGTTGTTAATTTCACCATATGGAAAAGATCGCTTTCACTACAGAAAACTGGCACCAGGCCTATTCCCCTAACATCAGAGGAAATCCTACTTGGAAAGGGAAGATGAGGTTGAAATAATGCACTCGTACGGGTTACCTTGCCCAGGAACTAAACCACTTGATTCTGGCTAGTGTGGAGCATGAGAATGGTCATGACTTCGCCATTTCCAGTGACTACTGTGGTAGGACCTCAGAGCATGGAGCAAATGACCATGTTCCTTTTTTTTTCTTTGCCCTTCATCACCAGCAAAAGGGAGAAATAAAAAACACTAAAGAAAGATGCTTCCTAGAAAAGAGAGGGAAGAGAGCTGACATGTAAGAACAGCAGACACATTAACAACACACCTCTGAGTGTTTCAGGGATGCTTCCACTCTCTCCCATCCTGAGGGTTCCTCATTACTCCTGGTCCTGATTCAGCTCTTTGTGAGCCAACAGGATGCATTTTCCCATGTGCAGTTTAAGGAAGAATTCAGCAAGAACTCTGATTTACACAGTGTATTTACACCAGAAGTGCCCATCCATTTCTGTAGGTACAGCAATTTTTGTTTGCAAGAGAGAGTGAACAGAAACAGAGGCTAGTAACAGAAATGTTGATGTATTGGGTCTTTGAGATCGCGTTTTCCTATAAGGAGGAAGTTTTCTGGGAAAGGCTCTTCCACAAGACATAAAAAATGTTCAAGCCTCACATGACCAGAATATTAATGGAGATTGGGACTGAGGTAGAAAATACAGTGCTGTAAATTTTCACTCCTTTAGTCTTAGGTGTTAGTGCGCAAAAAAAAAAAAAAAAAAAAAACAAAAACAAAAGAGAGAGAGAAAATACAGGAAAATTCTCATCTATCATCAGCATGTTTTGATAGCCATGTTGGCTATAGCAGATCTATATGAGGCTTGAAAAATAGCAGAGGAGTGACATGGGGTCAGTATTACACCTCTTTTCTGAGAGAGATTGAGGGAACTACAGAATTACAATATTTTATAATTGTATGCAAGTTGGTAAGAGCTGTTCTAAAAAATAAAACTAGTAAAACAGAAAACAAAGAAACAAAGAGTAAAGAACCTCCTTTGTAGTGTGTTATGCTTTGAAAAAAAATTCTTTGAGGACATCAAGAGAGACTCAGATGACAAAGTAAGCTTGGGTTTCCAGAAGTGTTTAACAGGGTCCTTCATTGAAGAACTGGGAAGAAATGAAGTTCCCATAAGATTAGAGGAAGAAACCAACATGAATAAATAACCACTTAAAGATAGGAAACAATGTTAAGGAATAAATACTAAATTTTCACAGTGGATAGAGAGCTCCAGAAAAATTCCTTCGGGGTCTGAACTGTGTTCTGTGCTATTTAAAATGTTTATTAATAATCTGGAAAAGAGAGAGAATTTAAGAATGTAAACTTTGCTGATAATAGCATATATTGTAGGGAGATAGAGGTGAAAGCTAACTATAAGAGGCTGAGAAGAATCTTGCATTACTGAGTGACTGACCAATGAACTATCAGAAAAAAATTAAAGATAAAATATAATATGCACATAGAATAAAACAGTAAAAAATTTATATGTACAGTGAGGGATTGTAAACTAACTATACTGGAGTTAGAGCAGAGAGCACTACAGAAATTTCAGCATTGAAATAAAGTATATCAAACACAGAATTTCTGGTAAAGGATGAGAGAACAAAGCAAAACCCATCACTATGCCAGCATGTTGTTCGTTTGGGTTTTTTAACATTTTAAATACACTGTGTAGTTCACATTCTTCTAGATTTGAACCAGAAGAGTGATAGTTTTTATGTTTTGCCCTTGGAAAATACTGCTTTGTTGAGATGCCTGTCAAACTAGTTTAGTGCAGAACTGCACTTTGTTTCTATACTATAGAGCCATGACTTACTTTTGTTTGTTTTACTTTCATGGCTAAAGTTTGAAAAATAGTAAAGTAGAGGACTATTTGTACATATGCGAAGCATATCCTTTTGGTTTGAAAAGTGAGTTATTGATCCCTGCCAAAAAAGAACAATTTTCACAGTTCTGTGAGGACTATGAAAACATCTTTAAAACTTTAGCCTTAGGGTAAGAACTAGGAGAAAATTAAAGGAGTTTCTGAAATACTTCACCAACCATTTCCTAGAAAATGACCCAATCTGCTTGATTATTGGAAAAGACAAAGTCCTTAGTGGGTAGCATCAGCTGAAGCTGCTGCAGGATGTGCTTTGGAAGTTGCTGCTAAAAATTTCTTTTTTTGCAGAGATATGTGAGTGGTCATTAAGCAGGACTATTGTCAAAGGAAATGCCCTAAACATAAAGATAGTGTGATTAAAAAGATATTTCTAGAATATAATTCTGCTGACAGTGACATGAAGAGTTGCATATTTCTGTTCATCTTATTAAAGTGGAAATATGCAGACTCTTATTTAGAGGGAAAATACAATCTCTTAAAAACCCCAACTGTTTTCTGAGTTTGGTAAGTTACTATGTGTACAATAGAGTGCTGCAAAATGATCTGTGAAATCCGGTTAAGTATCAAGAAGTGCATTCCTTCTTTCTGGAAATGTCCTCCATAAACTGCAACAAAGGAAATGGCATCATGCGCTAGAAGAGCCCTGTACAGTAAGACGTCCATTTCGCCCCCCTCAATCTGTGCTTAAAATAGCAATAACAACCTTCGTGCAGGGCATTTCCCGGTGATTAATAACCAGTCGGGGTTAATGGCCCTCAGCAGTGCCTCAGGCCATCAACTCCTCCCCACCAGTCATTACTCCCTGGGAAATGCCCTTTTCTGGGTAGTTATTGTTTTAATATTAAGATGTAGAAGTTGCCACTGGATGGGAGTAAAATGACCTTGTAGCAGTGTTGAAAAATAAACTCCTAAACAGCAAAATTTAAAAATTATTAACAGTCAACAATCCATCAAAATTAAAATCTGGAGTTTTTAAGAATGACAAAATTCTACTAGCCTGATTACCCGTGCAAAGCATTTATCCCCCAAATACTTCTCCCTTTTTTTCATTTCATGCTTGTCATAGGCAATTGGGTAAATTATAGAATTTGATCTTCTAAAACACACAATACCTTTGACATTCATTTTACTGCCTGTGATATGACTTTAGTCTTTTATGAAGCACTGAACGCATGTGATTTAGATAATTCTGCTTTTTCTCTTTTATGTAATGTATATTACAATAATAATAGGAAAGCAAATTTATACCTGGTAAAAAAGTAGTAAGTATATGCTTTTCCTGTAGCCCATATTCTGTGATGTGGTTTACATTTTAGGCATTCTGCTAGAGCTCTAATGAAGAAAAATATGAAGGCTAGGTCTATATTTAAAAGTCTTGCTCACATAGTTATGTAGGTTAGGAATACTTAAAATAAAATGGCATCTAACTGCTGTCCTGGCAGAACCTAGTGTAGATGCAGTTATACCATCAAACTGTTTATTTTTGTTCAGGAGCAAGTACAGAGCTTACTGCTATGAACTGTGCTGATAGTAGGAGAGCTGGCTTTATGCAGACTTGTTCTAGCTTAGACAAGAAAGGCAGAGGCACGTGTTCAAATCTATCAAAATTAGAGCCAGCTCTTCAATCTGACTGACAGCAGCTGGACTATATCCCAGCCTCCTGTGTTTTCTGAGGAGAGGGGCTAGGGGAATATCTCGGATCCTGAGGAAAATGTGGGAATAATGTTCCAAGGTTTTATTATTTTTTTTCCTTATCCACTGAGAGGAAGATGTAGATTAGCAGAATTCTTAGTCGGCTCTGAACTGATCTCTAATCTACACCCTCAACACTGCTGGTAGCTTCTGAACTTTTTATGCACATGGGGTTTAATAACTATGACCATAAACTTTGACATAATTTTCATCACCAAATTTCTCATATTTGCCACATTTCCGTATTCTGGATCTCAGTTCACCTTGGGATTATATTTTAATTTTTTAATTCCTTTTTATTTTTTATTTTTTATTTTTAGTATTCTAATGAACTATGCTGGTAATCAAAGTTAAGTAACAACTACTAAACATGCAAAATAAGGTGGCCAGCAGGACTGAAAAAGCAAAACTCTTGCTCTCTTCATATAGTCTTGTACATGTAATGTACAGTTATGCCAACAGATACATGCCAACCAATTACCATGGCATAGTGAATTACAGTGTGTCAGTATGGTAGCTACCCCGTGTATGTTTGGAACTTGCAACGAATACAGGCTGATTCAAGTTAATATGAATTTTTTCAATTTTGGATGTAGCAAACCAGTCCTACCTCCTGTTTCATGGGATTTGTAGGAGCACTGGAGCAGCCGATTGCTGCAGGTGTGCCGATGGGTGGTAACTCATAAATCAGCAGTAACTTGTGTGTTGAAACCTTGTATGCATGGCTAGTGGAAATGGTGTATCCTTTTAATTGTTGAAGGAAAAATGTGACAGTAAGTACTGTTTCACTGAACACTTAAACACAAATAATTATTTTAAAGGCTTGTTTAAAGAGACCTAAATACATTGTTTGTTATGAGCCACATAGGTTAAATGTAAACTCTGAGAAACAACAGAATGCTTTCTGTCCTATTTCCTGCCACTGCACTTCCCAGTCTCACAAATCCCAGGAAGAATGCTTTTTCACTGGTTATTTTTACATCTTTCTCATATTTTTAAGTGTGGATTTCTTAATCTGTTTCAAGTTAAATTTTCTTTTAATTCTTTTTATATTTAGACCTTTTGTTATAAAATTGTAGTTATGTTGATTTTTCTGTCTGTACGTGGTAGCTAATTAAGGACTTAGGTAGGAAAAAATATATCAAAGCTCTATTTCTAAATTTTAGGATAGCATTTATGAAAGTCTGCATCACTTTTCTTCCAGTGTAAGAACATGATAGACTTATTCTTAGCCACACCATTCTTGGCCACATAGCCATTTATGCTCTCTCTATGTAACCATATGAATATGCTTGCAGAATGTTTCATTTAAGTTAATGACAGCTCAGATAAGAATATATAGAGATTGTGTGAATTTTGTAGATACCCCAAATTCCCACCTGTGAGCTGTATGTGCATCTCAAGTTAAAGGGTGGGCATTAAAAATGCATGTGAGTTGCATTTGCATTCTCTTAATGTTGTACTGTCAGCACCCCTCTGGTTCCTAGTAAGACTTCTGCCTTTGATTATGCCAGAGGCATCCACATTTCACGTGATTTATTTTCGTTTATCTTTTTGGAAACACACATACTCACAGCTGGGTCATTGATAAAAATCTCACCAACACTAGGTCTTAGAGTGCTTTCCTTTGAATGAGGCTATAATCCTCTAGACTGTGCAATGCATTTGAATTTTGAAGTGTCCAATCACATAGCAGTATGCTGAATAAGTTAGGTAACAATTTTATTAAACATCCAAATATACAGCCTCTTTCAGTTTCTCTGCATCTTCAGATGAGCTTCCCTAAAATATGAAGAGGTGGGTGGAACTGGCAGTTGAGGAGGAAAGATTAGTCAGAAGGTAGCTGCCAACTTCCAGCCCTTAATTTTGTATCTTCTTTGCTGCTGGAGTGTAGCCAAAAACCTACTTGGGTCATCAGATATAACAGCTAACTACTTAAGTAAATTATTATGTCTTCATATAAAGAAAACTTAAAGCTACTCACGAGATTTTCTGATCATATCTCAGATGGGAGCACTGCAGACATGCCATCACGAGGTTCAGTGCATAGTGGCTCTGTTGTTCACTGAATTTTTGGCCCAGTAAGGAAATGCCAGAGAATGATAGGAAGGATATATGAAGAGATGAATTTCAATAGAAAACATGAATTTTCATCTTCACTTCTTGAAAAGCAATGTGCCTGACAGAAAGTAGAGTTTCTTTGCTAATGGATTATTTTAATATCATTTTCACTATAGGAATATTTATAAATGAAGCATTTTTTTCAAATAAAGGTTCTGGTGGGGATGGATCCCACTGGTCCCACTCTGACCATTGAAATGATCCCATGTTTTTAGCCCTGTGAACATTTGCAGATTGTCTCCAGTCATGAGGTGAAGCTGCCCCATTAGTCAGACAGGTTTTGGACTGCAAAGAAGCTCTCCTCTTTCTGAGGTCTAATACCTAGACTAATACCTAAGCCAGAGAGCAGCAAATAGTACTGAGGGACTGATAGGTCTGCTCCATGCAGCTGGTATTTGAAGCCATCCAGGTAATTTCCTGGAGACAGGACAAGCCTTATAGCCTATTTCTACACATCTTCTTAATTACCTTGCACTCACCTATCAGAACAGCCTAACTGAAGAGCTCTTTGTGCAAAATGAGGTAAATTAACAGTGCTTTTCAGTATATCACTGTAAGAGTAATGGTGCACAGAGAGAGAGAGAGTGGGTGAGTTGTGGAGGATGCAACCAGGCTGACAAAATCATTTACTCATTCTAAGCATTGCTTTGGCACCAGCAGCGTCACATGATGAAGCAGATCACAGGGCTCTAAAGTGTAAAAGGGAGGGATTTTTCTCCCTCCTCTCTGAACTACAATTTTCTCCACTACTAGCACTGATACTGCTGGTTTTCTTGAGCTTCGAATCCAAGGAAGTGAATTAAAAGAAGCCCCGGGGGTGATGGAACAAGGGAAGAGATAGGATGGACTTCTCAGAGATGCAAAGAGACAGATTTGACCTGGGGAATTGCTAGCTGACTGAGTGCAGGAGTCAGGGAACTGATGAAGTTACTCAGTGCATATTTTGTCTCTTTATATTTTCTACTAAATTTGTTTTCTAATAAGCAGCTTTGCTGATAAGTAATAGAGAAAATATATCTGCATATATCTAGAAGCATTCAAGGTTTGGAAGGGATCTTAGGGTTCCTTTCGGTCAACAGCTGCTCCTTCCCTCTGTGGGAGCAGACTACATGCCTTGAATGGATTTGTATCCAGTTGGTTTCTTCTCTCAGAGGGGCACCCTGCAGAGAGTTGCCTGTGCTATTGTGAGAATAAAGAGCAACAATTAGCAAGGTGCTCAAAACACTGTGTTAAAAAGGGCTGTATGCATCTAGGCAGAGAATTTGATAAGAGAAAAATTTCTGACGATGGAGGAAAAAATTCACATATTTGTGTTGCCTTTTGCCAGCCTTGTCTTCCTTATGTGGTCTTGAGGATCAATAAGGTGTCAGCACCCTGGTGTAACGCTTTTGCTACAGGTTATAGCATGTGTCTGAAATAGTGTAGAATTAGATATATCCTTTTTCTGTTAGCTTCTCCAATATTGTATTGGCCTTCTCTGCCTTCTCTTTGTATTAAATCAGTGTGGAAATACAGAAATAGAGCAGGGGCATGCCAGTTCCATAAGGGCTTGCAGGTATTGTTAGCAAGAAGCACTGCCAAAAAACTAGTATCTTCACTCTTCTCTTGGATTCAGCCTATATTAGCTTGTGCCTTTTCCATTCAGTAATGCTAATTTCCTTTCGCCCATGTATTCATTTTCACTCATTACCAAAGAGACTAAAGGTTGAACTAGGATAGGTTTCCTATGCAAAATAAAATACCAAAGAGTCTATCAAATTTAAAGGGAAGTCCTCAGTCACATAGGTGATTTCCAATGTAATTTAAAGGGTTTACCTGAAGCTCTGAAATTTTCAACAATCTGTCAAAAAATGGACATACTTCTTCTAATCATGTAAAATATTTGAGTTATCCTGAAATATTCCATACAGGTGCTGTATTTGCTTTCATTATACCTATGTTTTGGGGATCTCATATTCCACAGTCACTTTTTCATTCTTCATGAGTTACCACATTTTAACTAAAGAATACCCTGAGTCATGAAAAATGCATCAGAAGGTCTCTTTTTTTCTCCTGTCCATTCACTTTGCTTTTTGAGTCATATTTCAAGTTAGTAGGACTCTCATAAAGTTAGCTTTTCGTTTATTCACACTTTCCATGTGTGGCTCTGTGCCTATATGCTTATGTGTACCAACAGGGCCAAGGGCATGGTAACTCAACTGCTGCCCTGATAGTGGCTGATATGTGCCAAGTCTGACATAGTAGAGGAGCAGTTACAGAACCAAGCAGATCCCTTGTTTTTCTGCAGATGCAGCAAGACCTAAAGAGCAATCTTTAGGTTTATGCTCCCATCAAAACCTAAACATTCTGTTTTACAAAGAAATGGATTTCTTCATAACCTTTGGGTTTTGTCTGTCTGAGAGTGTTACATCCTAACAACTCTAGGCCTTAATTTGAAGCTGTAGCGCAGTGTACTCACTGAGAGTCATTAAATAATCTTATTAATTAGATGGATGTCATTGACAGAAGCAGAATTATCATATGAAAATAACTAAATTTGAAAATTAGTATCTTCATCTAGCCTGGGAATAGAATCTTTTCTTTTTTCTGCTCATGCTGATTTTTATTTTTTAATGTGATACTTTCAAAGTCTTATCATTATCTTTTCTATACTTACTTGTGTGCTGATAATGTTTGGCCTGTTTGTGTGTTGATTTGTTGTATCTCACTTCCACTTCACTTTGAAAAACAAACTGGAGATCTCAGTGTGAAGTAACAAGGCAAAGAAAGGGCCTTATTTGGAAAGTTTGCTACAACTGAATAGTAAATATACTAATGGCCTTATTTGGAAAGTTGGCTACAGCTGAATAGTAAATATACTAATATCTCCTACTTGTCTTATTTTCCCTTACTCAAATTTTCTTATATGTATTTTGTTAAATTATTTACTGGAGAGTAAATTCCTTGAAAAAAAAGAATAGACGAGACAAGCAGAATTGTAGGTCAGCAATTTTAAGACAGTCTGCATTGCTTGTCTTTATCATCATGCAGAATCTATTTATTAAGGCAGCACAGGACAAGTAGATTTATGGACTAAAGGTACAATGTTTCATATGTCCATATCCATCTAGATTGACAGTTCCTACCAACATGAATTTCCCAGGAGAGACAGTGTTACTGGTGTCAGTGGATGGCATCATTTACTTCAGTGTTCCATTATTAAATTGATAACAAGATAATTCCTCTGCGTCTCAGGGACATGACAGGTTTTACAATTGTTAAGTTTCTTATTGCATGGGATTTTATGTTCTTGGTAGTTTTTAATAAGAAGCTTATTTTTATTTCAGTTCTGCAATAAATCAAAATTTGCAACAAGAATGTACTGAAAAAAAAGAGAAACCAGGTTGGGTGTACAAGACATCAAAATCAGGCTGGTTTCTGGAGGATTATTTTTGCAACATCAAATGTTTGTGCTCCTGTTGTTTTTCAACACTGTACATTTAAGTGTATTTGTGCAATACAGACTATTTGCTGCAGCTGTGCTCTTATCATGTACAGTGGGTTTTATAAGTGTTCTGTACATTGGTAGTTATGGATGGATGATGTTGAGAATGATAATTTCATCAGCCAGGGGCCATTTTGAAGAGCAGAGGACTGCCACAAGTGGCGCCAAGTAGCAATAACTTTTCTGCTGGCATGATGTGGCATAGCTGGGACTTGTCCTGAGCCTGATGTTGTGTGAGAGACAGGGTTACAGAGGCAGGCTAGTGGTGTGTCTTGATGAGGTGTAACATCTGTACCAACCCAAAAAGTCCTGTTTTTATTCCCCTGTTGCTCACTCTTTGCTTTTGAGTCTGCTTCTAAGAGCTGTTGTGAGGGCAGACTCTGGCCTATGGTCCATATGTTTGACTTACATGTGTGTAGAACTATGGGAAGTCCATATACAGCAGGTGTGTTTTCCATGTAAATATTTACAAGATTATTTATCATGTCATCGAAAGAGCTAAGAGTGCCCTGTAAACCAATCTTTATTAATTTTTCACCACATGCTCTTGTAGCTACACATGTGCAGGACCTTCAGGAAATGTTGCAATGTGCGTGTGCAAGAAGGTATGGTCAGAACTGAGTGTATGTACTGCTCATTCAGACAGATACAATGTTGTGAAACAGTGATTCTGCTGCCAGGAAGTTACCTTTAGTGTCTATAGATGTAGTTGCCTTTTCCACTGGTGAGTGATACTTGTATTTTTGCCATTGTTTTAGAAAAATCACATCTTCAGTGCTATGTTTCTTCTTAGGAAATGCTTTCTGAGGAATTTTGATTAAAAATGTTTGTGTTTGTTCTAGGCTAAGCAGGTCATGTGGCAAGGCTATATTGTACTGTTTTGGAAGAAGAAACATGTCCTGAAAGGAAGACTGAGGTCTTTCTCTCTGACCCAAATAGAAATACCTTTTGAAGTTTAGATTGAGAAACAATAATTTTGTGGGTATTGAAATCTGGTTCTTGATACAGTCTTCACTCTCTACACCCTCTCCTTAACACAGCAATTATCCTGCTTCATATCTCTGCTTCCCAAACAAGTAACTGATAAAGAAACAGACCTTCAGTCTTCTTGAAAGCTCCTCTTTCTTTTACAGAGGAACAGTCTCTTTAAAGATGATGCTAAGCTTCTGGGTTTTTTAAGGACTGTGCACATAAAAAACAAGATACTGGGGATTTTTGCAAATATTTGAGACATCAGAAGGGGGGTATATGCTGTGGCCAGCAGCAGTGTCTGAACAGAGCATCTGAGGAGACTTGATGCAGAACTGCCCTCAAATCCAATACAGCAATGAGAAAGGACAGGTAGAGAAGAGAAAGTAGAAACTGTGTGGGTGACTGAATTTCCTGAAGTGCAGTGAGATTACACACAGACCTGGAGGAGTATGCTAGGAACAGATATAGGCTCTGGCCTGTGTGAGATGACCAATATAAATATGGTTATTGTAGGCATGAGGGTAGAGGATTCTGATTTCGTCCTGTCTCTTGGGATGTTTTCTTAAATTTGCAGGAATTTACACTGTTCACATTTAAATCCAGCCCCTGGAGAATTTTTTCAGACTGTTTGAGTGTACTGAAACTCCTTTACTCCCTGCAGAGCAGTCACTATAGGACAAATGGTAATTGTCGACCTAGAGTTTTACTGCTGGCTGGCTTTAAATAGATGTTCTCAGGATTTTCTGACCCAAAGTAGGCCCAGTTATTTTTTTTTTACTCCTTCCTTTTGTTTTGCAACCTCTTGCAGTGAATTCCATGTGCTAGGAAAGAAAGATCTCTTGAAAACATTCACAGTGACAAACCTCATCCTTTTTATTTCTTTTAATGCTATTGCATTCATGACACATCCACATAGAGATAATGGAAGAGGGAAAAAAGAAAACATTCACAAGGGAAATAGATTCTAGTTTAAGCTTCCAGGGGATTATTATAAACAGGGAGAAAAATATTTTAAGGATTATGAGAAGTACCTTGTCAGTGTTCTTTTAAGTAGAACAACTACTAATGCATTAGTTACAGAACTGTGTGAAATGTAGCTTTTTGCTAGCTGCTTTAGCTACAGTATATTCATCTTATAATCGTATCCTAACTGGAACATTATATATTCTCCCTTTTCCGTCTCCCTTCCCTCCAACCTTAAAAAAGTTTTTTTGTGGACCTTTTCATTCCATGATCAAGAAAATTCTGAGGACACAACAGTGTCCAATGTTACAAACACGCCTTTGTCCCTTTGTAGGCACTCGGAGAAATTGTCGATCACCTTGTGTGGTGTCAGGGCATAAAGACCTTGTCTGTAACATCTGTCACAGTGATCATCAGGGAGGAGCAGCGTCCACAGGCCCTGCTGCGCTCCTGGGTGCAGGGCAGAGCAGGCAGGGTCTCTCAACAACAGGCAAAATAGCAGTTTGGATGGAGAAGAAGACGCAACAGCGTACACCAGCTATGATTTTGATGTGGAAAAAATGGCTAGGGTCCCACTGTGCTTCAATCATGCATGGTTCACAAGCAGCCCACGCTCAAGCTATGACAAAGCTGCAATTTAGTCGACCTTCATTTACCACTTACTGTACTTTAGCAGCAGCTTCATTGTAAGATCTGTCAGTAGTCTACTTTTGTAAGCTGAAGCCTGGTGTGGCCTCACACTTGTGGGGCTCAAACCACTGTAATTAAGCTTATGTCAGGTTGCCACTGCAGGTGTCAGGAATCAAAAGCAAGGATGTGCTCTCCATGGATGCTCCTGGGCTGGGCCATGAGATACCAACTGTTTGGGGCCATTAAAGTTGCAGGAGTGGCAACTTTGTGGTACATGGCATTTTAGGCACCAAAGATGTAAAAAAATATATATGTATAATTGAGAGGAGGCTAAGAAGCTGAAATGTGAGAAATTTCAGTTCATTACTTTCCAATAAAACCCCCGATTTTTATCACTTATTATTCTTACTTCTTTCTCTCTATTCTCATTCTAGGTAGTAGGAGATAATAGTCTGTGTTTTCTTTATAATTTCCCTGGTGTGGTTTTAGGAGTGGATTTAACTTCAAGCATCGCAGGTAGTTCCCCTTAATGTTCACCCATGATAATTATTATTTTTTTTTTGTCATGGGTACTGATTCCAAATGAAAAGACTGTAGGGGCATTTTGGGCTAAAATAATCACTAGAGGAAGGACAGTTTTGTTAGCAGAGTGCTGGAGGATATGTTTCCACCTAGGAATTAAGTTTAATTTCAAATTATAAGAAAACACTGGGAGAAAAGGGAGAATAAAATCCCTACTATTTTTAAATTTTCATTATTCCCTTTGAGATCATGGCTTATCTGTTAATAGTCATGGCAGAAAGGTAATTTTTGCTTTCAGTTATTTTTTGTTATTGTAAACCACTACTTGTGTCAAAATGTACTTAATTTTAAATGTGAATGCTAAAACTAATCAGTATTAAATAAACATGTTGTCTTAATTAACAGCTCTTTGAAACATCACAGATCTTGTTCCTCCTCTTTTGCACACTCCCAGCAGAATTTTCAAATTTCATTAAGAACACTTGATGTAACCTAACTCAACTACTTATGAATATAGTCAGCTTCCCTTGTTGTCTTACAACTTCCCCTGATGAAAAATTTGGTTTGTTTTAAAGCTCGGTTGTGCAAATTTCTGATACACTTTGGATTTTGACTGCAACTGTGAAAATCCCTGTCAAGTTGTCAGCGCCTGAGCTGCTGAGTTTTGTTTGGGTCTCTTTTTTTGCTTTGGTTAGTTTACAAAAAGCATGTATTTGACAAGATACAGTTTCTAGCTAAATTCCAGTTACTTTTAAATTTTTCTCATATATTATTTTTTAGGCTGATTTTTCACAATTTTTGCTTTTAAAAATGTTAGTGTACTTTAAAAGAGATTTGTCTTTATTTCCAGAGTACTCACTTTATCTTAAATATTCAAATAGGACTCAGGGCAGGTTTTCTTTCATAAACATTTGACTTATAGAGCTAGGTAAGATTTTTCACAATTAAAAAAAGAATGGTCTAGGAGAGAAGTTTTTTCCCCTCTGTTAGAGGGGGATAAAAACATGGCCAGTAATGATTGTGCACACTTAATGAAAAGCTTGGTCTTGTATTTATACCAGAGGTGCACACAAATGGGCACCTGCAGGCAGGGCAGGCACTTTATCAAATACTTTCCTTCTCAAAAAACTCTCATCTTGCCAACATGAACCAGAAGGGTGGATGGGAAGTCAGTCTGCAGGTAGGTGGGTGGTAGATTGATTGTAGAGATTCATCAGAGCAAAACAATGGAAATAATGATAATGATAAGTGGTATTGTCCTTCTGAATTACTAGAATGTAGCCTCACTGTATCCAATTTTCTCCATAGCAGCATTACTTTTTAAAGCACATTTCCCTCCCTTCTAAAGATACTGCATATCTCATCTCTCTTGTGGAGACAATTTGGGAGTTTACTTGTGTGTGTTGGACAATTTTTCTACACCATCCTTTTCAGAATTTGGCTGAAATTAATGAATCGTTAATTCTCAGCATTATGAGAAAGTTCAAGAGAAGTGTTATGATGAGGGGGTGACAAATTAAGCCTGTCCCAGATACATTAAAAAACATGGATGCAATCAATACTTGAATTTATATACTGTTTCTCATCCCCAGTAAAATCTGCAGTTGTATTTCACTGTGTAGGTACTGGAATGCAGCTGGTAGTTCCCACATGCAGGTTGTGGCAGTGAATGTCCAGAGTCACAGTAACATCTGTATTGCAAAATATGGTAACATGGTTTAAAATGATTGTGTATGTGTTCTTTTCAGGTTCTCATTGCCAGTATCATGTGCAGCTATAGCAGGGAGGACTGGACTGAACTTTCAAAAATGGCTGAGGTAATGGCTTCCTAAATGTGTTTCTGCATATATTTTTAAATTCTCCTTAAAAACAAGAGCTGCAGTAAGGAATTTCTTGAAACAGATTCAAAGTGAAAAATGAGAATTTAAAGCATGTCCATTTTAATTTGTTTATTCTGTGTTTTCATTAAAATGATGGAAATGTAAATTTAAAGGAAATCTCTTCCATAAAAATGGTCCCTTGGATTTTTAAGCAGTACCTGGAAAGCCTTTAGTCTTTAAATCTATATACTTTTTATTTGCATTTTAAGCAAACTGTGTATTATGACAGATGCCCTGATAAAATTTAATTCTACCTTTGAGAGCCTAACTTGATCTCTACCTTGCCTACAGGCACACTAGTTTGACAGCACCAGAAGAAATTTTGAATATAGAACTCTTGAATATTTAAAGTATAAAGGACTCATTTAATGCTATTCTAGTTTTAATACAGAGTTTCAAAAATGATAGCTGAGAAAGCCAGCATATATAATAGCAGTCAGCAGGCTTCCTATAATATAAATCCAGCCTTACAGAAATGCAAACAGACTATGCACCTGAAATTTCTATTCAGTTTGAAGGAAAAAACTATTTAATAACATGTACCTGTGTCCATAAGGAGTAGTATAAGAAAAAGTTGATTAAGACTGCAATAATTTAATTCAGAAAGGTTTCTATATCTGAATGGAATGCAAAGTTGTGTTTAAATTAAAGTGTGTTTTCCACATAAAGTATCTAGAGGAAATAAAAAGCGTAGTATTAACAAATTTAAGCAAAGAAGAAATTAACTTGTCATTATTGCTAGCATTAGCTCCAATACTTTTGGATGTATTAAATATTTTTCAAATATGTTTTTATATATGTGTGGATATTTTGAATTTGTGTTTTCATATGGCAGAATGTGTGTGTTTGTACATCATTGTTCATTCAGTATCCTAAACCCTCCTATGGTGATGTGGGATGACACGTCTCTATTTTCTTTGAGCATTTTAAACCTGTGATGAAAAAAGTCACTTTGGGGATTTAGGGAAGTGAAATTAAATATTATCAGTAGTTAGCTTGGTGATCTTCGACACTATTTCAATTTATACCTGTATTTACCTAATAGACCATGAAACCGTTTTTTGGAATCTATGCTTGACAGGAGCAGTGCCACTTCTAAACTGACCAAGATGAATGACTTTATTGTGCCACTTGCTTCTGGTTTTTTAATTCTGTGGTACTGCTATCCAACTTTTAAACAGGTATTTCCAATACAATATTTGTTTGTATTTATGTTACACCTTTAGAAAAAAAAAGTGATTCTTTAAATGCAGTCACTTATGTTTAACCTCTGTGATACAAAATTCTTCTGGAAAGTACTTGTTGGTGTCTGTTCTGTGGAGAGCAGCACAGTGGTTTGGAATCCACAGCTGAAGAGCAGTGATCTTTAATTGCATGCATAGGATCCTACCTAGGAGGTAACAGATGTGGCTTTCCAGAGAGCAGAAGCCCCAGAAGGTACCGCAGTGTCTCTCAGGAAGAGGACGACCTATTCATACAAAAGGTCAGCTTGTCAGGGAGGCCGACAGCACCGGCAGCGGCGCGGCATGGCCAGCGTGCGGAGCTGGCCGGGACGCGCAGGATTCCTGGAAGTGATGGATGGCTTCTCCCTGCTCACCCACTTGGGGAGTTGCTGAACCATGGCCACGCAGCAGGCAAAGTTACTCCAGTTCAATAAGCAAAAACAAAATTCAAATGCAAAACAAAATCCTTGTTAGAGCCACGTGGAAGGCAGCAGGAGACATGTGCATCTCACACTGGAGCAGTTCAGCAGAAAGGAAGAGAAACACGTCTTTGTGCTGCCCTTGTACAACTTGGCTCCTTTGCCTTTTTAATCATAGCTAATAAAGGGCAATGAAGAGAAATTAGCATGAATAATGTGTTTGTATAGACTTCTTTATTACTTTCTTGTTCTTCAGAAACAAAAATATTTATTGTCAAAAGCTATGGCACAGTACAGACGCCTGCAGAAAATTGGGATACTAAATTCTTTAAAGCAGAAAGGAGAAAATTTATCCTAAGTTACAGTTCTTCAGAGCACAGCAATACCTGTGTAACACTGATTGCCAAACCCCTCTCTCAGTGCTGCTCTAAGGCCCTATAATTACATTCCATTTTTTAACATTTTCCAGAACCAATTCTTTATTGTACTCATCTCTTTTTAATTTATTTTTTCTTTAATTTCCTTAATTCTTTTTTGAAAGACACATCTGGTTTTGAAATTTTTGTCTGTAATGATCAACACGTTCTTTTTCAGGATATCATAACGATAGCTTTCTCTCCTTAAAAAATAAAAATGAAATGTCTAAAGAAACCTATTTAACAAGAACAGTAAATACTGCAGGAAAGAGTACATTACTTGAAGTTAATTCTGCATTTTTTTACCTTTTCCATGTTTCATAGGTTGCTGGTGCTGATGCACTGGAGTTGAATTTGTCTTGTCCTCATGGCATGGGGGAGAGAGGCATGGGACTGGCCTGTGGGCAGGTAGGAATGTAACTGCAATCTCTTTAATGTCTCTTCAGCAACATTGATAGTTACACCTTGGGAGGGAAGACATAAGCAGCAGATTACTAGCTGGAGCTTTTTAGGTTGAATGTGTTTAAATATTTAGTGCTGAAAGGGAGAAAGCAAACAAACAAACAAAAACCAGAAGCTGAGTATGTACAAAATGCCTAGTTTTGCTAGAACAAAAATGCATTATGTATTTGACAAGGAACACAATGAAAACATAATTTCCAAAAAGCACTTGGACAGAATTTGTTGGTTTCATTTCAGTGCCCTGTAGGTATCTTTTAGATCTCAACCTAGTAATACTGCATATATCAGTAATGATTTTGGAGGACATGAGATATACAAACATTTTTAACATATAAACCTAACTGTATTTTAGGATCATGGAAAAGTGCATACATGCTCGTAGTACCATGTCCAGCTAACCTCTTATAAGATCCTGTGTTCTATAAATTATAGATTTGTTGTTTTATGTGATTTAGATTTTAATTATCCATACCTGATGTCTCTACCGCATAGAAGTCTGTTGCAGATTTTATCAATACATCCCATGACTTCAGTTAGGAGAATATATGTTGTGCCCATGAAAAGAAATAGATGTGTACAAACCCTAATTCCTTTACTAATATCCCTTTGAAGTGTTCAGTGTTTTGCATGTTTTAGTCGTGGTTTGAAATTTGTTTTGGCTCTGAAACACCAAAATATGGTGAACTGTAAGTCTGAAAAATCTTGGTTCACAGTCTCCCAGATGAAATTGTCCAGAGTTTGACCATCAAAGTTTCAGAATTATGAAATCTGTTTGATTTCCCATCGTAGTACATTTTGGGGAGAGGGGAAGAAGAAGAGGAAGGAGATACAGAGTGGGAATGGTAATTATATACCCTAAAATTGACATACTATTACTCATTTGACCCCTTTGTAGAGGGCTAGTAAACATCTTAATTCATCCTCAGTTAAAGACAATACTGTTTAGAACAGTGTTTGGATAACTGAACCACCAACTTTCCTAAGCCAGGGAGGCAATAGCAGCTGTAATCAATGCAACTATGGACATACTTCAGGTATAGCTTTATCACAGAAGTACTGTCAAGCACAGTGAACTGGACATTTTATTGTTTTCTATGAACAGAATTATGTCTATCTGGTCTGTGCTAGAGCTTATTATTTTGAATGAAAGTAATCTGGATGCTTTTGATGGCCAGTGGTCATTTACCAAAGTTGTGATTAAAAATGGCAGAGAGTCATAAAAACACTCCAGGATAACACCAGCAAAACAGTAGTAATTATTAATTTTCCCCCCTGAATTGCATTCAACAGCAAAGTGCTATTGTAGCCATCTTTATCAGTTTTGAAGAAATTCCCACTCCTCACTCAGCAGAGTGTAACTTGTCCCTGCCTGAGATGACAATACACTGTAGAAGGGTGCCGGTTGGTCAGGTTGCTCTCTGAGAGTTTCACATAGAAACTGAAACAGGCTCCTTTCAAGCATGGGGATTTTTATTTTTCTAAGGCATACGTTATTTCCAGCTTTTACTGCTTGGAATAATATATGCATGTGAAGTTGCTTAGATGTGTAGTCAGTAGGGAGTCTGGCTACATGAGTTTTTACATATCTTTCAGCTATTGTAAAATCAGAGAAGCAAATGCAAAATCTGAGCACTCAGGGCTATGGTGTGGATTTGTGACTCTCCACGGAGGAGATCAGATCCATAAAGCAAGAAGAAGATTACTTTATATATACATATATGTTTTTATAATAATAAAATTTCTATCATCCCTGTACAATATGAATATTCTTTGGAATGTTTAATATATGTTACTATTGCATAAATATATTCCCGTGTTTCCTTAGTTGTACCAAAATGAGAGCTCAGAAAAGAATCAACTTCTTTAGATGAATAAATGAATAAAATAAACCATGTTTAGAGGGCCAGATCAGACTGTAAATGTAGATTATTGAAGAAAAGGGTGGGGATAAACTGGATGAAGTAGTGATATGTGCCAAGATTTTATCAGTAGCCCTTCAGGGGCCTTAAATGTGTGGTGGCCCCTGAAGGCCCTGTAATACAACAGAAAAGTGCTGGAAAGTATTTTGACTCAACTCCTAATTTATTTTTTTTTTAACCCAGAACTGAAGTCAAATAGGTCTCACATGGATGATATGGGGAAGAGAGGGCTCATATATGGTCTGGAAAAGAAACATTGTTTGATATCTGGAAGTTAGGGCATGAGACTTGGAGAGGCAGAGCAGCTTTTCTGGTTATAGAGTGAAGCAGGTTTTCTTAAATCTTTTTGATAACATAATCCATGTCTTCATAGGAATTTTTTTTTAGGATTGGGTCCCTTTCATGCCTAAGCATATTAAATCCTCAGGAAACTGCAGAAATTGCTGAGATGAAAAAAAATTGGTGGAAAAATGTGTATTTTTACTATTTGTAATGTCTAAACTGTTCTGACTTTTTGTTGTTGCTTAAAAAAATAAAAAAGGAAAGGAAAGGTTAATTACACTGTCTACTTTTTCTCCTTATTCCAATTCCTATGGTGTGCCTAAGGGTAAGTGTACAAATCTGGGAACATTAGATTTGTTTTTTCTCTATCCTATTTTGTTATCTAGTCTCAAGCACTTCCACTGTTTTATACCAACTGCAAATTAAGAAAGTTCCAGATATATCCAAATTATTTATATAAAAATTGGTACTGAGCATAGCTGTTTGTTTTATACTGAATTACAGTTCTCAGCTTTTATTTGATTTTAATTCCAAGTCATTAGTGCAGACACTGTGGCGCCCAAACAGCATAGCTAGCCAGAGGGTAATATTAAGAGGCATCTGTATTGCTGCCAATAAGTTACTTAAAGCTGGTTCTGTATAAAATGTCAATTAGATTTACTAATGCTGATTAATGATAATAAAGTTAAAGTTTGTATTCTTTCGTAACAATGTGCAACTGTATAAAAGTGTTTATCGTGAAAAATTGTAATAGAATTTCCAGTATTATGTGTAACAGTGCTAATGCACAGATTTTCTGTGATAAGATAACCTATGCATACAAAAATGTCGTGGTAAACATAAAGACATCATGGTTAACAGAAGATTATTAAAAAAATGGCAGTATTGCTTTTCTACTATAGTTCATTACTGTAGTAATTTTAGCATGATATTATGAAAATAATAAATCTAACATATGAGATGGTAGCATTCACACTTCAGTGTTTAACTTGTGTTGTATTTCTGGTGTACTTTAGTCCTTTACTGGAAACCATGCAAAGAAGTTTTAAATTTTATTTTTTTTTTACTTTGAAAAAGTGGCTCTGAATATTTAGAATGATTATTGTCATGTGAAATCAATAAATTTAAGTGTTTGGCCTAGCTGCCCACCTGAAGTCAGTCCATTCAGATAACCATTTATGTGGGTTCACCCTATTCAGTTCCTGCCCAAAGGTACTGCATTGTTTGTACCAGGGATAGGAAATGAGTAGCGGATAAACAGAAACACAAGGACTTGACTGTTCACTTGGGTTGAAATAACTGTATGAACAAGGAGATCTGGAGTAAAAAGCAACAAAACACATATTCAGAGATCTCAGTCCAAGAATAGATATTCTTTGTGCTATAAGCAATATTTTTAAAGTTAAAAACCTCCTGGTATGTAAGTGTTTTTCATTGATTAGTCATACCTTCTGACCTCCAAAATATAAAAAATTTTTGCCCATCTCAGTATTTGAGCTGTGGGTTTGGGGAATTGTTTGGGGTTTTTTAGTTGATATTGAAGAAGGAATGTATAGATCTCTTGTGAGCACAGAAATCCAGATCCTAGTGGTTTAACTATTCAGATCATATGTAAAATGAACTTCTTTTGTGGTTCTTTTCTTACCTTTATTTTCATTTTATTTCAGCTATACTTCTGCTGCTGGCTGTGTTTATGTTATTGCCTGCAATTAGGAATCTAGTTTCATAAAAGCCTACATTGCCTCATTCAGAAACGGACAAATCTGTCAAAAACAAAAAGCAAAAACCCCAAAGCCCTGGTTACTCTGCAAAGATGAGAGCTGGCTGCATGGCACAATTAGATTTTCCTCTGCTGTACCTTGGAAAT
Source organism: Formicarius rufipectus (assembly GCA_013399695.1). Classification (NCBI taxonomy): domain Eukaryota; kingdom Metazoa; phylum Chordata; class Aves; order Passeriformes; family Formicariidae; genus Formicarius; species Formicarius rufipectus. The sequence goes on along the minus strand of VXAU01001554.1, from coordinate 617,580 downwards.
AGGAAAGATGAGGTTGCTTTTTAATTGAAGTGCACAGCATAGCATGCTAATTTGTTGTTGCTCTGCCAGCAAGGAGCTTGAAGTATTTTAAATAAATGATGCCCCAAACAGAATTTGATTATATCTGTGTTCATGTGGCATTCTACTATCAGCCTACAATAATATGCTGGTTAAGTATAATTCATTGAGTCCTGCAGGCAGTATTAGTTCTTGCTCTTTTGTATCAGTTGTTGTAATGAATTAATGCAAAGTACAGAAGAGTGGAGCTACACTGGCTGTAGAACATGGAACGTTGCCACCCAAAATCCAGTATAAACCTGTATATGCAAAGTGAGATTTGTGTTGGTGTTTGCTGTGGAGTTTTGGGATTTATGTGCCGTGTTGTTCTCTTGCATTAGCCACTTTCACTCCTCTTGGCTGGATCTTAAGAGTATAGGTCCTAGTTGATCTCAGTGTCGTCGTGCTGCCACTGCCCTCTGTTGCTTTGGGGCATGTCTCAACCAATTACTAGTTTAAGTCATGGTTTTCAGAGTCAAGACAGTTTCAAAGATACTGTATGTAAGTTTCGTAACACTCAGCAGCTGGGAGGGGAGAGAAATTGTCTGCTGCCCAAGCTAATGGATATGGATATGAACAGGAGCCTTGGTAGTTTAGCTGAGGGGAAAAGCTCAAGCAGAGGTAAGAAATTCAATTGCAAGATGCAACTGCACAGAAACAAAGATTCCTTGGTTCACAGGGTGATGGTATTGCTCCATGCGTGCAGAGACATGCTACACTGGGTGTTGTTTTGGTGGGAGGAACTCTGGGACGTTCAGAGTTGCTGCTGTTTGCCTCCTCCAGCTCCTGAAAATGTAGATCTGAGTAAACTTTTTCACAGGCCAGGCAATGTCTTTTGTGGGCTTGCATTGGTGGTCCCACACTGATCATGGTCAAGCATCATCCTTTATGATAATTCAGTTTTGTTCTTTAACCTCTTTAGATTTTTTTTTCACCTTCCCTACTTTCAGATATGTCTGTTCCTTTTGTTTTTCCGTTCATTCCTTCTTTAAAACTGTCCTCATAAACTAAACCCTTTGCTGAGTTGCTTTCCAAGTAACAGTTAACTCATGAGCTATTCTACTGTAAATCTGAGCAGGAAAAGCTTGATGACTTTATGGTCACTTCTGGGTAGGTGCCATCACTCATCTTCCCCCAGTACCTGAGGGTTCATTTCGTTTTCTGTTGCCCTTGCAGGATTCAGGTGTGCTTAAATGTTGTGATTTGAATGGATTTCTTCCATGTGTCCTCTATGTCTTCATATAGTCTATTTTTTGTGGCATGTAAAAGAAGACAAAACTTAATAACGAGTCATAACAGTTATTTGGTGTTTTGTCTAAAGAATTCTGGTTTCATACAATCAAGAAGAAATGAATTAAGATGCAAAGTTTAATAAATTCATCCTCAGAACACTATTCTGTAATTTTATATTGTAGTTTAGACAACATTTAATCCACTTACATTGCTTTGAAGGATTTTTAATTGAATTACTTAAAAGACAAAATGGAAAATAAAAAGGGATTATGAATAGGACAGTAATGTTAACAGCACTACCAACTCGCTGAAACTTTTTAATGACATGCTATGTCTGTTAATAAGGTTTTAAGTACTGTTTATGTGTCGTGACTTATATATGGAAAACATTCTTGATGATAATTTTATAGCTGAGTGGCAACTCAGAGCATATGTTTTAAATTCACTAGTTTGGTCATTTCAAAAGTTTATGGTTTCCTCAATTATCTAGTATTTTCTGCATCATTATTATAGGAAAGGACAGAGCTTGTTTACCTGACCACAAGAGAAAGCTATTTGTAGCTGTAGCACTAATATATTTGAGTTCTGTGCTTTCTTTTAGAATATTTCATCTATGACTTAAACCTAATCAAACCTTTATGCCTTCTAGCAGGTGACCTCTGCATGAACTAAAGTACTGAAATATTGTTTAATCATGCTGCATACCACTTTTTTACAGTGCTACTAGAAACATTACTTTGGTTGGCTGGAAACACTCAAGACAAAATACTTCCTTTTGTTACGAGTAAAAAAGGTGTTTTTATTAGTCAAGACTTAGCATATACCAATGCCGTGGATAAATAAATCTTTTCAGTTAGGATGCCCAAGAAGTTTATAAAAGGTAAATGTGAAGTTTCACATTTTTCCCATAGAATGTTTGAACCCAATTGATATCGGAACAAAGAATTCATTAATTTGAACTGCCAATCTGTGTGTCATGCTTTCAGGCAACTATCATTGACGTTTGTTCTGACAGCCAAAGAAAATCATCTGATTCCCTTAATATTGCATTAAAATCAATAGCTATAAATCGTGTGATTGCTACAGTTTTAACTGACATAGCTCAATGAAACAAAAAGTTTTTCCTGTCATGCAAGATAACTATAAACATATATAAAAAGCCTTTTAGTTAATTCTACAAGTAGAAAGTTTTTTAATAGTGATGTTTCTTCTGGGTGCATAGATTAACATTTCTAAATTAAAAAGAAGTGAAACAAAACCTAAATATGTGGAATAAGAAGAAACATTGTTTGTCCACCCACACAGAGAGAGGAATCAGTTTTCAAAATAAATACAATTGTTTTCCTTTTAGTGCTGGGGAGAAAAACAAAAAGCTTTATTGTGGTCTGAAAAGGGAGTAATTACAAAGCTGACTAAAGGCAGCCACCAACCTTTTAAGACTCAGTTGTGGTTGATCTTGACATTCCTCTAATTGTTCTAACTCCCAACACAAGTATGTTTTGTACTTTTGTCTACTGGTCAATCAAAAATCTTCAGCTCATTTTTGACGATGTCTGCACATTGGTTTTCAGTCATGAGGTGTGACATTACTAAAGAAGGGATATAGGAGTGCCCAGGTGCTAATAAGGTATCCAAAGTGGATTTTCCACACAGGACTTTGGTAAATGTGTTCTTGAGTTTGGATACTGACCTCAGTTGAAACTGACAGCTTTTAGATGTGATATGTTAAAACCTGTTGGAGTGGGTTCTTTTTGTTTGTTTCTTTTTGGTTGGTTGGTTGGTTGGTTTGGTTTTTGTTTGGTTTGATTTGGGTTTTTTGTCTGTTTTTTGACAAACTGTTAGGCATCCTTCATTTGTGCAGCTCCAGTAGTGTACTGCAACAAAGAAATCCTGTAACAATTTATTGTTCCCATTTTTTTAAAATTTGGAATAGATGTGATCAAAGGCTATTTTTCTTGTGCTTTTAGCATCTTTCAGAGGTTCTAACTGTGGAACTGAAGTAGGGAGAAACAGTTATTTTGATACTAAAGGAGAGTAAGGAAGAAGAGGGAAATGCAGGTCTGCTAAAATTGAACTGTATTGAAATTCTGATTTTGTAAAAAGCTTTTATGTGTCTCTTAAGGTTTATTTGGTTAAACACTTCTAAATTTACAGTTTGATTTTTTTTTTATGTGCACCAATTTGTTCTTTTGATTTTTCAAAGTAGCCTGAGAAGAGCCTGTGACTCCTTTGAGAAGTAGCAGCCACAGTAGTGTCACAGTCTCATGCTGGCTTTTCTCAATACCCACTGTTACCTCTCTCAATATAGGCAGAATCTCAAGGCATTGACTTCTCACCTCAGCCATGACCAAAGCCTGGACCTAATCCAGAGTGACTTCATTTTGTTCCGTGACACTTTGGCATCACTGGAAGAAAAGGAGAATCTCAATTAGGTTGCTCAGGTGAAACTTGCAGTGACAGATCTGAAAAGCAGTTGATCAAGTTGTGGCAGGGTGCTTGTAGCTCTACTATAAATTAATACAGTCCAAGCATCTAAGAATGGAGATCAGTGGCAGGAGTTTTTTAGTTCTCAAAACTTACCACAGGGGGGAAAAAATGTTCGATCGGGTCTCTGAGCTCTTACTTAGATTTTTACACTGGTGAAAATATCTGAATTGGGAGTCATCACTATCTATAAATATTTTTAATTAAATTAAAACAAAAGATAAAAATATAGTCTTTATATGGTCTTCAAGTGTAAATGTTTTAGTCTATGTGAAAAGACTATAACCAAAAGAAAGAATGCAAAATCTGTATTTTCCAAGCTATACTTCTGCACCTTAATCTGCAGTATTTTGTAAGCAAAAATGTGCTTGTGTCACCAGCAGGACGTTTTTAGTTATGTAAGCCATATATTATCTTTTCAGTTTAAAAATATTGCAGTTTTTGTTCAAATTATAAAGCGAACATTTTACTACATAAAAACAACATAAATACCTTAATTTGCCCATTAGACTTGTTTTAAAAGACTTTTTTAAATAAAGGAGCATTTTAGAGTTTGTAAGAGAGCAAAAAATATGTCTTTGAATTAAACCAATAAACAGTAGTTATGGTGCCTGTTGTTGCTATGGTATAGTAGTTAAATTGTAACTATGTGGGATTTGCTTAATTTTTCTCATCTGAATCTCTAATATTTTAGAAATTTTTCCCAAAAAAAAACCCTCTACAACCTCCCTTCATATTGAAAAGTGCTCTTCTTTCAAAGTTAATCAATAAAAGCTGAAGGCATAAACTGGAATGAAACATTTTTATTATCCTAAAACAAAATATGAAATAATCCAGTTTTTGATGGTTTTGGGTTTTTTTTTCCTGATTAGGATTTTCCTGTACTATTTTATTGAAGATACTTAATGAGCTTTTGCAGTTTTGGGTTTTGTTTGTTTTGGCTAACCTGGTACACTTTGGATCTCATCCCAAAAAACAATACAACTAAAAAAGAGTCTTGAATTTCCATACCATCGTTATCTCTAGAAGTTTATTTTGTGGCATTCGTTTCACATCCCATCATGTCATGGATTCTTGCCAGAAGGATATAAGCTCTCAGCCAGCAGCTACATTTTTGTGAGGCTGACCATGCTAACCCAAAGCCTCTGAAGTAATTTAGGCATTTCTTCTTTTTTTTTTTTTTTTTTTTTTTAATTTTTCCTAATATATATGGATAGCTTCACATACAGCCGTGAAACTGTTATTCCTGCCTTAGGTTAAACTGCCTCATTTCTTTCTTTTTGACAGCTGCGGTCAATAGATGTTGACCAAAAGCTGTCAAATTTTCTGAGAAATGAGAAAGAATTTTTTTACTCCAGATGAGAAGTGGAGAGTTATTCATCATCTATCCTGGGAAATCCTTCCTTTATTTTGACAGGCTTTAAACAAATTGTTGGCTTTAATTAAGTTTGAAATGGGACAAATGCACAAGCTAAACTGCCCCTTTCTACGATGTAAAAAGACAATAAGATTAGCCATAAGATTCTACAGCGGTGACTTGCTATAGTGATTAACTGCAGATCTGTATTTGGGTACTGTGGAAATGTTATGGAGGTTTAGAGAGAGACAGTTTTATGAAGACAGTGTTGGGCCTTTCGCAGAAGGAGGGAGAAAAGATAGCTGTGGGAAAGATCAATAGTAATATATATATATAAAAGTGGTGAAAGCTAAAGATACTGATTTGCAATGCTTTACACAGGAATTGCCATACTTTATCTTCTTGTTTTACAAAATAGCACAGGAGTAGTTCTTCACATACAGAGGTGTTTCTTTGGTTGGTTTGGTTTGGTCATTGTTGGTTTGTTTTGGGTCTTTGGAGGGTTTTGTGTTGGTTTTTAGGTTCTGATTTTCTAATGGTTTTCTGGAATGGTTTAATCTGGAAAAGAAATACGAGACAGACATATTTATACTGACAGCTTATCAGTTTAACAAGCCCTTAGAACATCTATGGGATCTCTGTAAAAGATGCAGATCCATACATACCCACTGATTTAGGAGTAGATTGAATAGGTGAGGAGTCTATAGAAAAGACCATTACTCACTTCCTAAAGCTGCTCCGACTATCTTGCCCCTGCCTTACCACACTGCAGGTTGTGGCAGGTGGTGCTGATGTAATACTCAGAAGGGGAACAGCATGACAGAAAGTCAACGTGTTGTGCAGAGGTTATCTGCAGATGGTGAAAGATTCTCTTTTCTTGCTTTTTGGATGAGGGTGCATTTGAGTCCCCTTGGACTCTCAGACAGCAATTTGACTGAGAGTAGGTTTAACTCTGCCCTAGTAGACTACTTTTGAATGAAACAGTAAAATGGGGATAGGATATGAATTAAATTTCAAAGCTGAATCTTGCAAATTCTCACTTAAAAAGTGTTTCTTAGGCTACATCATTCTTTAAATTATAAAAACACTCTCTCATTTTCCTATAGGTATCAATACTGTTTTGGAAAATGTATCTACTGTTCAGAATGAGGAATTTAATTGTAGAACTTTTTTTATATAAAAAATTCCTCCAATGAATAAGAGATACAAGGGGGGTCCAGTATTTCTTTCTGAAGAACCAGTACAGAAAGAAAATCTGCCACAAGGAGAATGCAATGATGAGGGACTCTTGGTGCCACTTGCCTGCTAACTGTCTATAAGGAATCCCATGTCAACTTCATGCGTGTTAAATCAATAAAAAGACAAAATAAGTGCTCTCTAACTTACTCTTGATATTTAAAATTGCAAACATGCCAAAATAATGCATGATTTAGCCATAAAACTTATTGGCCAGAGGTATAAATAAGAACAGTTTTGTGGCTATCAAAGATATCCACAAAGATATCAAATGTATAAGTCAGATTAGACTTACGTTTACATTAAATAAAGTATTTTAATTTCTGAAACTTTATTATTTTCAGGTCATTTTAGTCAGCGATAGATGAGATTTAAGGTCTTTACATGCACAGTCTTAATGCATCTTGCAGCACTCTTTGTGTCATCTAGTAGTTCCCATCATAGTCGGGATAATGGATTTGCACAAATCATCAGTGTGACCTGTGGTGATAAATCCAGTAGTCCTGTGTAAGAAAGCCCTCATACATATGTAAAGTCAGGATTTTGTCTGAGAATAGTTAGGTTTTCATACTTTCCACAACTGTACAAGTCCTTAGCCTGTTCTTAGTGAGACAGACCTGCTACCATTATTTAGGGACTGCCTGGAGATTACATGGTAATGGTCCATTTTCCACAGCACTAATTAGACAAGATCAGCTAATGTGCTCTGGTGAGCGGTAACTTTTCTTATTAAGTTCTTGGGGGAAATTCTGTAGCAGGTTTGCTTTTATGACATCTTTCATACTGGCATTTGTATTCTTTAGATATGCACACGTACGTATATACGTGCACTCACACATATGTGCCTACCAAGGACTGTTTACATATTTAGGAAACCTATGTTCATTACTCCAAAGTAGTTACATTTCTTTCTTTTGCATTATTCAAATACTCTGGAAAACTATTTATGTTCAAGTATTAAAAATATTTCTGTTGTTAATGTGGAAAGTATCTCATGTTTATCCCAAGTTATTCCAATTAGCTATGCTATTCCAAAGAATCAGGTGCAGTTTTCTGCCAGACAAACTTTTTCAGGTCCTTATGCAAATGACATAGTAAAGACTGGGCACCAAAGTAAGGTGAGTTTTAGGAGATGCACCTCAGGCTATCCGAGTCTCCTCTCTCCATTTACAAAACAAGTATAATAGTACTTCCCTGCCTCAGAGAGATGTTCTGGATATGGTGTAAAGATTGTGCAGTAACAGGACAGTGTAAAAATAAGGACTCTGCAAGAACACTGAAAATAGGTCACAGTAAAAATTTCCAAAGTCTGAAACCAGACATTTCTGTGGTAATCTCATCATGGTTTGTTTCTTTCCATGAAACACAAGGAGAGGTGACCTACTCTATTCACAGCATTTTCATGCTCATTTTTAAACATGCAGGATGTATCTGCCTTGGGGGTGATAGGACAGGGGATTCATCTCATTACTGATGCCAAATGCAATCAGTAGACAACTTGCTACTTTAATTTCTGAGGTCTTATAGTTATGGTTGTAGTTAAGCTTATCATGTGATCATTTGAAAAAAGGTGAATAGTTGTTTTTCCTCTAGTATATCTACCCACTGGCAATAAGTAGTTAGGATTAAAAGCTCCATCCAGCCCAAGGCTATAATGAATATTCAAGACAAATGATTCTGTACTGCTGCTTAGGGAAGTAAAAAGACAACCCCTATAACATTCAAATCTCCTGTGCCTTTGGAATAAACAGGCAATATTTGATTAAGAACAGGAAGACAGCTATACACTGATGTATAGCTCATACCAAAAGAGACTTTATATGGTATTAAATTGCCAACAGATTCCTGTAGGTACGGTGCATGAATCAATATTATGTTTTAGCTGATGATAATTTTACCAAGCTTTTATTTAGATAGGGTTTGTTTAAAAAAAAAAATACAGCAGAGAAAGTAAATGTGGTAGCAATGGATGCTACAGTCCACTGAAGCATTTGTTCATTCTTCTGGATTGACACGGTGCAAACTCTTGCTATACATTCTGTAGCAATCACACTGTGTTGTTATTAATGAGAGTACAAAAAACCTGGATATGTGTAGTGAAAGAAGGTAATTTATAGCTGCATGGTGGACTCTGAACCTAAAGCACTACTAAATGTACTAAATTAAGCAGAATAATATTTTATTTAGTTCATATTGTTGATTTTGCAAATAAAAATTCCCATCTGTTTTACAGTTAATAACATTTTGCATATCAAGCCACTCAGAAAATATTTCTTAACTATGCAGGCTTTGTCAACCACTTTCCAATGATAAAATCTGCAGGCACTTTCATAAAGTTGGGTTGGGGTAAAAAAAGATATTTATGTTGTATTAGCAGTAACAGGTATTTTATATAATATGATTCAAAGGCCTCAAGATTCATTTTTTCACATATTATGTACTCATCCTTGAATGTTTTATAAATACAGACTCTGCTAAGAATCAGTAAAAGCAATTTGTAAATTGGGTTCAGTCTTTCAGAAATCCAGATATGTGGGAGGCCCTCGATCAGGCAGATTAATTAGGCAAGATGAAGCCTGTATGTAGCCTCTTCAAAAGTAGTTTATGGTATCACGCTACTCACATTGTTAAATTTGAACCTGAGTTTAAAACGTCACTGAATATGACAAATTAATATTCTTAGAAATCTGAAGTTTTGGACTGTATTTCTTTAGTCAATGATTACATTTAGAAGTGAATTCTCTATTTCTAATCACTTCAATTTTTCTCAAAAATTGTGTTCTTGTGTGACCTCTGCAAATTGTTTTTTAGTCTAAAAGCAAACCTCTGTGGAGAGGTTGTGCACCATCCAGTGAACTTCTCTTGGTTTATACAAATGTCGTTTATTCATTTACTGTGAAAATTAGCTGTCTGGTGACATGACTATCTTCTGGTTTCAACCATCTGAATGCTTATGATGCATTTTTCCAAGTTCTCCATGCAAATATAGTAGGGAATTATGAAATTTATAAATTAACAAATAACTTTTCTTATTGATATACAAAGGAAAATGTGAATTAAAAAAACCCAAACAAACAGGTGTAGATATTATTCCTTTTTGAGAATGTGTTAGTTGCCTGTAGAGCACAAAAGCTCTGATATTCTCATGGAGTGAATTCATGGCACAGAAATCCTTCTGGAGCAGGAAAGCTTAGGCTGTGACCACGGGACACTTGCAGTGTCACTACTGTGAGATGAGAGGATGGGCTGAGGTGGCTCACTGATGTTGGCATTGGGAGGAATCTGAGCAGGAGGGTCTGGAGGAGAGCAAGGAGGTGGAGGAGGAGGGTGGAAGAACAGATCATCTGGATGTTCCAGTACAACTCCAGTGTGGAACTCGTACTGAAAAGGGAAGCAGTGAGATACAGTGTGTGTGTGTGTTTTGGGTATGGCACAAGGGTAAACAATAGTTCTTTTAAGTTAACCAGCCTTATATTCATGTCATATTTATTTCATGAGCAAATGAATCAGATGAAATATTATGTGGGGGAAAAAAATCACCCTTAGAAACACCTTTTTCAGTCCAAAATTGTCAAATTTAATGGAAATTCAATTTTTTTGTATAGAATTTATTACTTTTCCACTGACTGTCTCACTGCACAGCAAAGCACTGTGTTAACTTTAGTTTCATTTTTCCATGTTTTCTCACTAAACATTCCTATTTTTTCCTTGAATATTAAGTGAAATATTATTAAAGATTTCACCTTCTTCAGTTGAATTTTCAGGTTATTTTCCAATTAAGTTACTGGTTGTTTTATCGGTATCAAAAATGGGCGGTTTTCAAAGGCTGATACAAGTGAGCCTTTCAAAAGGGCTTTGTCTAAGTTAAGTTCCATGTAATCAGATATTTAAACTGTTTGCTAGTTTGAGAAATAGAAGACTGTTCCATTGCATTCATTGCATTAATCTTTGTGTATGAGCAGAATGGTTGAAAATAAAGATCTTTACTTACTTTTGGGAAAAGAAAAGAAAAAAAAAAGAAAAAAAAAGGAAAATTATTATTTATTAAGAAAGAAAGACAGACAAACTAGTTAAATTGTCCTAGGTAGGGTGAAAATTGGTTTTCTATGAAAAACATCTCTGAACAAGTTATTCAATGTAGATTAAAATAATTGTATTTTTTGAGGCATTATTGTCTGTTGGAGTAAGTACTATAAATGCACTATAAGCACAATGAAGTCAGCATAATAAATTATGTGGTACCAACATCCTGAACATTATTACAAGGATTTCTAAGGAGAAGAATTAATATAAAGGATATACAATTCATGTTGTCTAGAGGGTCTCTCATTTCTGCATTGGGCCTCAAGGAAATTCAAAACAGAAATGAAAGTCAAAGATGCAACTACTTTCATACGGCTGGTGCAGTGTTCATACATATTTCATGGAAGCTGCATGGGCGGGGAGATCATTGACATAGTAGAGCTAAGTCTTAGGGTTTTGCTATTCATGTCAAGCACTGTGTATTCTCTAGGAACACACCTGTGGGCTTTTTTGTTTGTATTTAACCATTGGTGTAAAAGTAAAAATCAACAGGGAGATAGTTTCTAAACTGGCAGCCTTGGTGTCCACTGGATTCTTTTAAACTAAACTGAATTTAGTCTGATCCCATTCTCAGTTACTACATAGCAATGCAGCTTTCTGAGTTTTTACAATACCCAAATGGGAGAAAACAATTCCTACATGACAGATTTAGTTATCTGAGAGTGATAAAGACTTCGTAAATGTAAATAATTGCTGCAGTACCAAGTAGCCTACTCACAGGTAATACTTGTACTAAACCTTGTAATAGCACCATTCACTTTTTAACCAGAACATGCACCATGTTCTATTTGCATCAGTATTGCAAATTTTAAGGTATTTGTTGAAAATCATTATCAATTGCCAGCAGAATAAAACAACAACCATTACATGTACCAGGTGCAGATGTTGGTTCCACTGAGCTGTTATCTGTGGATAGTTGTTTACTGTCTACATTAGACATATTCCATAAGGGAAGTAAATGACTGGAAATCAGGAAAAGCCAACACTTGAAGATTTCAATTTCTGACTTTAACAGAGATTTGGATCTTTCATTTACACTGTGGCCATCCCAAGCTCTTCTCAGAGTTGAGAAATGCTGACTTGCATTCTGATAGCCCTGCAGACTTGATTCATCTATGTTGTTCTGATCAAGTCATGATCATCCAATGCTTCAAGTTCACATTATTTTATAGTCTACTGCTTAAATTTATTATACCGTACATAGAGTGAGTCATTAAAGCTGAAATTTTTAATATCAATGGGTAGAGGAAGTCTCATCCAAAATGGTATTTTTCTTCTCTTTGGGAAGGGTATATTTTGTGGTATTTTTGTTGTTCTGAAAAAAAAATGTCCGTTGTTCATGAACTAACCTTTCTGTAGTGGACTTGCAGTTACTCAGTGTGTCTGAAATAAATTAATGAGATCAGTTCTGATGTGTGATTTCACAAAATTGTGGTATAGCCATTTATAGCAAAGTTTTCTATTTCCTTGATATACCTTTTTTTCCTATTACTTTTAATTATGTTCTATATTTATCTGACCTATTTGAACAGGATCCAGAGCTGGTGCGGAACATCTGTCGCTGGGTTAGACAAGCTGTTCAGATTCCTTTCTTTGCCAAGCTGACCCCAAATGTCACTGATATTGTGAATATTGCAATGGCTGCACAGGAAGGTGAGTCTAGTGCACATTCTGTGCAGATCTACTGATTTGCTGGATGATGTAAGATAGGAGTGTTTCTGGAATAACAGATAACAACAGATATGAAAATAGTTTCTTTGATGTATTTAGAATAAGCACAGTGATCTAAGGTTTCCTATTTTTGTCTATGCATGTAGAATATAGCAATATACGAAGAGAACTGTGTTACACTGTTAACAATAAATTGTATATGTTTGTGTTTGCCTGCATGCTCTTATTTGTGTCATATTTATGTTTGCGATACTACTGTAAATTCTCCTATTCCTATATTTAGTTGTGAAAATTATGTATGTGTCCTGAGACAAAAATACACTATTTGAAGGTGTATGTTTGTTTTTTTAGCTTAGAGCTTCGAGTACAGTAGACCAGGAAGTTTGCAAGTAGGTGTATTAATCTGTCACTTAGAACCACGGTAATTGTTTCTTTATCACATTGCTTATTTTGTCTTGCTGCTCAGAAGCTTTCAGGAGGTGGCCCCTATGCTGGAGTGCCTTCAGGTGTTGAACAGCCACTGTAGCATGTTCTGTCCCACACAGCTGAAGGGCACAGATCTGCCTGTCAGCCCCAGTGTTTTGCACATGGTGTCTCTTTCAGCTGATGCGGCCTCCCTTGAAGCTAGTGCTAAATGTATCAGCCCAGGATTGGTCTTAAAGATCTTTTTGCACATCCCCTTGCAGTTTGTTGCTTTTGCTCTTCATCTGTTTATTTGAATTTCTGGTTATTTCAGTGTTTCACAGGTTTTCTGTTGTATTGTTTCCCCTCTTGTTCTTATACACGATTTAACCAAAAGTGACTGACCTTTTCTTTCACAGGTGGTGCAGATGGTGTTACAGCCACCAACACTGTGTCAGGACTGATGGGACTGAAAGCAGACAGCACACCTTGGCCAGCAGTTGGTAGAGGACTGAGGACCACATATGGTGGGATGTCAGGTAGGTGTTGCCCTTTTTGATGCATAGTACTTCCTTGGAGGCTTTCAAAACATCAGGAGGTCCTTGTAGCGGGCTAGAATATCATGTCTGTAGTCGCACCGAGTCCTTAAAGCTCACTGCTGGTCAATGTTTCTAAGTCATGACAGATGGAACAGATTAAGTGTGAAGGCTTCTGGGTTGCCCTTTCCTTAATGGTAAAGAGATGCATCGGAATACTGTGATAGGGTCATTGGAGAGGGAAGGAAATCTCTTCCCTCGTGACCCTCGCTTTTCCTCAAATTTTTCATCCTGTCACAATTGTCAGGCCCAACGTTAGACAGAGGCTAATGAAAGGGCATCGCAGGGGGAAATATCAACAATCCAAATGTAGTGTATGTTTCATAGCCCAATCTCCAGCCTTTCTCTCTCCTTCCCACTGAGTGAACTTCTTCCAGGGAGGTTATTTCCTCCTCTTCCCACTGTGGTAAAAATAATAGACAGTATTACACAAAAATATGCATATTTTTGTAGCATATTCCTCAACATATACAAGAATATCTTGTGTAGGCCATTCTTTCAAGTCCTTCTTCACAGTTTAGTTTTCAAACCAGCAGCAAAACTTTTACACTCCAGTTCAGTGCCTGTGAACACTAACATATTAATCTAGTGACCCTGTGCGCTCTGTTGCTGTGACAACATGAACTTGGCCCTGCAAAGGCAATACTGTGAGCGTCTTGACTTTACTGGTTTGGAGATTAGTCTCCTTGGTGATAGAAGTAGCAGTAAATATACATAACAGAAGTAATAGCATTCTCCTGATTGAGTAATACGCTATTCTATCAGATCCACCTCCTACTTCACGACAGAAACATAATCAGAGGAGATTGGACAGGCAACAAGGTGCTTTATTTTGTGTAACTTATGTTATCTTTAGAGAACCATAAGAAATGTAGCAAAAGTTACCTTTTAAACAAACTTTAATTCAGATTAGTGTATTCAGTGGCAAATTGTATTTTTGCCTTAGATAACTACATGGACTTCGGAACTTTTTAGAGAATGCTGAAATGTAAGAAAGAGAATAATCAGAAAAAATGATTATGCCTGTTGCATAATGATTATTTCACAGTGACAGTCCAATAAGATGTTGTATTTTAATATTATGCAAAATGGGAGGGAGAAGGGAACAAGAAGAGAACAGCTACAGCCCATTTCAATTTCTCTAGCCTGCCATGTTGACAGGAAAAGAATAAAGGAGGTCACAGTGGGTGCTGTGCATTAAAAATTAATAAAAGAACTATTGCAGTAGTATTTTATATAAGTAACACCATTCACATTTTCTCATTTAAGTTGCAATTTCTGAATATTCTTTCCAACCATAAGTCTGCCTAATAAAATCTGTAAAATGACTGCATTATGAAAAGTGTGTCTCTTATGTCACAAATTTGAAACACGTATGCAATGTAAATTATGGTGGCACCTGCATGCTCAGCTGTAAGTGAAGATGTATCAGCATTTCTGTGGTTTATAATACTAAGTGGACCTGAGGAAAAGTTCTTTCTTTATTTTATTTATATATATTTTTGTGAAAGTATAATTTTTTTCCTGAAGTTTTGCATGTATCACAGAAGAAAGAAAATGTCATTTTAGAATGCACCATTACCTATGATGCAAGTATGGTTAAAAAATATGAAAAATGCCAGAAGAGCTGTCAATTTACTGTGTTTTGAAAGAGCATAATGTAACAGACAAATATATAAATGGATCTTGCTTAACAGTTGTCATCACCCTAACCGCTGCACAGAAGAAAGCCACAGAGCCAATAATGTTGGTAGCCTCAGCAGCATGTTGCAATACTTTCTGCTCAGCAGTCAAGTGTAGCAGTATACAAATTTATAGAAACAGGAAAGCAATTTTAAGTCAAGAGAGCTGGCATGCTTACAAGAAGACAAAAAGTGGGAGAGCGTGTCATCTCATCAGAGCAAGGGGCAGGGTGGCCATACTTCTGAGGTCTGTTCCTGGCTGTGCCATGGCTGAGATGCATGGCCTGCAGCCAGGCACTTGACCTTTCCATGCTTTATTTCTCCTGTCTGTGGAATGGCAGTAACACCACTTACATGCCTACAGGCTTCTTGGGAAGTGCTCTGTGGTCTTGGCATGAAAGCAGCTTCATAGTGTAATGTATGGGGTTTCTATTTTGATGTGTGTAAACTTCCTGTTTTATTTTAATATATGATAGAGTCAATAAGTTTTTGTTTGTTTTTTTTTCAATTAATTCGTCTCAAGAGAGAATTAGTGAAAGTCAGTGCTATTATAGAAGCAGTTAGTCTGGTTCATTTTTCAGTGTCGTACCAAAGCACAGCTGGTTTATTGTGTTGTGTCATGCACAAACCTAGGGCAGATACAGCACACAGCCAAGCTGGATCTGGCTTTCTGGACTTTTCCATGTGCACAGTTTCTAAACTAGCAGTGCTGCTCACATGGCACAGAGGTACAGTGAGTGAGGCAGGAGTCCCTGTCCTGCAGGGTGCTGCACTCATGGTACTGTGTGACCATGTGTGTGGTGGGAGGCAGCCCCAGCACTGTGGATTTCTCAGCACAGGGTCCCCTTAGTCAGGTGTACTGGTTAGATCTGAAATGCACCTTGGCTCAGCACTGGTGACCCTCAGCCTTATCCAGCTGCTAAGGAATTGCTTGCAATGGAATATTTCTGGAGTGCTGGCTTAAACTGGATTTTAGATCAGTCTAAGCTTGCTTATCTTCTTCCCCTTCTATTTGCATATAACTCATAGGAAACTCCCCCTGCCTTCAGCAGCATTGTGGGCCGGTTATAGGGGTATTCTGTCTGGAAGGGTGCATGTACTCCAGAGAGCAAAAATCCAAAACTGCACATGTTCCTTCCATGGTGTCACGTAGAGAAAGACTCCCTGTCCTGGCACTCTTTCTTTCCCTTTGCTCCCAGTGGCCTTGGTGGAGGCATGGTGTGCATGAGGATGTGGCTCCCAGGTGACACTGCAGGTGAGCCAGCCCAGCAGCCAATCACACCTCAAGATGAGGCCACAGGCCAGCCCCTGTCTCTGTCCACTGGTCTGTGGCAGTGACTGGGTCATGGTACAAGGAAGTCAGTCTCTTAAAGGACTGACGTTCTTCAGGGTTTTTTTCAGGTCTGAGAATGCAGAATTCATGCAATTTTATCCCGAGTTCTTCCTATACGTGTTCAATACAGAGTATTTGTTTCTTAAGAAGAGACTAATGTTTGCATTTTTATTCTCACAGGGAATAATGACCTCTGGCTTTGAAAGAGATCTTTTAGTTTGTAGAAGTATAAATTGTTCTGAAAATGCATATTCTATGGATACCATATAAAGTTGCCAGGTTTCCCAGAGAAACACTGTCAGCAGCTGCATGCTTCCCTAAGATTTCTTTCCTTTAAATATATTTTTAAATTTAAAAAAAAAAAAAAAAAAAACAAAAAAAAACGTTTTTTTTCATGAGCTTTCATACTGTGTTTCCATATTCCAGATGCATTTTATAAAACACATCACAGTGCAGCACAATAGGATATCTATTGCAGGCAAAATAGAGCAGAGCTTCTGTTTGAATCTCCATTTTTTTGTTCTTTGTCATCTGTTTGTTTCTTTGTTTTTGTCTGGAAGGCAGATCCTTAGGGGATAAATTTATAGAACCATACACTGGACTTAGCAAAAAACTTAGGCAAAAAGCAGATCTCTCTATGGTGCACTTACTGTGTATTCTTTTCATGTTTTATTGCAAAAATATTGCTGTGTTTTACAGTAACAATTCAAATACCTCATGTCTCTGTGGTGTTATTGCTTTGTCCAGTTATTGCATTCTGTAGTATTTTGGCATTATTTGCACAAGTATATTCTACAACATGTTTGAGTGCGTGTGTTTGTATGTTTTCCAGAAAGAGAGAAAGCTATGTTATAACTTCATAACTGCCCACAATGGCTGTCAGAAGGAATATATCAGAATAACTGATTTAGTCATTAAATGCAGGAGTGTAAAATTGTTGGACACCAGCAGAGACAGATAATTTTAGTTACTTTTGAATAAGTTAGTGGAGCTGTCTCTTTTTATGAAAAAAAAACACTGTCCAACAGTAATTGTGATGTTTAAGGCAATGTTTTCCAGGAGTTAGTTCATTAAATTAAAATATATATTGGCATCGTTAATAGGAGCATATAGTCTAGTCTGAAATATATAAATCGTATTGAAAGAGGGAAAGTTGAAGTTATAATAATAAGGGGTGCCTTTTAATTTTAATTCTATGACACATCATTAAAAGAAAAGTGAAAAAACAACCGAGAGCATTCACTTTCCTAATCACAGTTCTGTCAGTGACAGTGCAGTGTGGATTTTGATCAATTGAAATGAACGAAAAGCTACCCATCACTGAAAACAAAACAAAATGTATGTATGCATAGGCACTTCTGTTTAGTATAAATATTTGCTGAGAGTTAAAGACTATTTACATTAACATATATTTATAAAACAGTGTGGAAAGGGGTGAAAAACAAATATATGCCATAGTACAATTTTAATTTTGTTTTATTATTCCTGTTCAATGTAGCTCAGCCATTAAAAACCCTTATTTGCATATATTATGTCAGGATTCACAAAGAGTCCTCTGTTTTCCATCGTGTCCTTGTAGCAGTCTGATTTCTCTTAGTGTACTGCCATCACTGGTCTGTGCAGGAGAGATCAGAGCCCTAATAATAGATTTTTGACAGGGAGCTCGCCTGCTACCTGCCCTACACAAATCCTCACTGTTCATGTTTGCTTCATGGCAACAAAGCAGACAGAAGGAAAATGCCAAGTGCTGAGTTTGAGGTACAGCCCTGCCATAGCTTGACATTTCAGCAGAATAGCAGTTTATGAGATGCATAATTTTTCATCTGGGACTCAGCTGCCATTTTCATAGAAGCTTGCAGCTCATCGACTGACTGAAGTAGGGCAAAGGTTTACAGCATAGATCAAGGTCTGTGTCCTTCCCATAGCTATTTAAAAATAAGTATTATTCTCCAGATAAGGTCAGAGAACTAAGCATATTTTTTCTACTTTTAATATTTTTTAGCCAATTACATTCCCACAAAGAAAACACTTTACACTTATAGCACAGGTGCCATTTGTAGTTGATTAAGAATGATCATAATTGATTTCATTCACCAAAAGATTAAATGAGTCCTGGAAAAAAGAATGGAGGAATCTTTACATAGAGCATTTGAACAAAGCTATGTTTTCTCCTCCTCTTACTTTGAAAAAGCTCATTCCAAGCTTGAAATGAATGAAAAGTCTTTACTCCTTAAGTATAATTGGTTTGTGGTTTATTATTGTTATAGATTGTATTTAAATTTTCACATTCATGCACATGTACTTGGGAAACAAATGCAGTGTAGCTACATGGAAGTGAGTGTTTAATTTAGAATTACACATTTCTGTGAGCTTCAGTAACAGTTCACCATGTCAGAGCCTCATATAGAACAATGGTACAGTGCATTGGATTAATTAAAGAAACCTTGCAGAGAACTGAATTCTCAGTATGTCAAGATTTCAATTTTATGTTAAATATTTTCTAAAGGCCAGACCCTTAAATCTCAGGGGCTGTACCAAGCAGTGAGCTGTGAATTTAACCATAGGCTAACTGCTAATGATAAGGAAAAGAGTCCAAGTTGAGGCAGCTGTAATACAGTCATTGGATTAGGCTATCAATCACTCGGTTCCCTGAGGAACAGGCAAAGACGACAAAACAGTGAAAAGGGAAATTAGGAAGGGAGGGCATGACTAGAATGAGATTCTTCACCAAATGTATCTGTTCGTTGGCTGAATACCCCAAGCATCAGACAGAAATGTCCAGCATTGCTCTCAGACTAAAAGCCAGTTCTTTACTCCAGAGTCATAGAAAACCATCAGATCATCATTAACCATTGCTGATCTGTGCAATCTGTGTTAGAAATGCAGTTGGCTATATTCTCCTGTTTTAGTAGCCTGTGATTAGGTTAATCTCTAAGCTACTGCTGTTGAACACTGTGGATTTACTGTTTACATCAAAGTTCGTATCAAATATGTACTGTTGAAATACTTTATTTCACAGGTGAGTTGGGGTTTTTAATAAACAGATAAGTTGTTAAGTCTTACTCGTGGCAGCAAAGGCATGTGTCGGAAGGTGATTCAGATAAAATCTTAAATTCTTCTCAGACATGATATGGTAAAAATAAGTGAGAATTACTGTGGCCTAGGCTGACCAAGCATGGATGAAAGAATGTGCAGTTTTATTCTAGATGCAGCTAAATAAAATGAGAAATCTGTTCATGTAATGGTACGGATTAACATGATTAAGTAATGAGTGCTCTCAGCTAGCATCTTGGAGACATAGTCTGATTAACAAAGAATGGAAATGAATAGAGAAGGTAAAAGAGATGTCAGAGCAGGTTGGTGGAGCAGGGGCTTGTATTTAAATCTGCTTACAGTAATGGGTAAAGGTTATTGTTCCATTGGCAAACCATGACCTAATAAGGAGGTGTAAGTCAGGAAGAGAAAATTTTTCCTTCTGGTAATATCAGCAAGATTGAACCCATTAGCACTGTCATTGTTAGCACAAGTTGATTGTCTTTCCATGTCTGTTAGGTCTGGAGAAAAAGGTGTCTCTTTCTCTTATGGTCACCTCTTCTAATTTTAAGTAAATTCTTAAAAAAAAAAAAAAGAAAAAAAGAGTATTTTTTGTCATGTCTTTTGTAGATTATTGTGTTGAAAACTGATATATTTCTATCATAAGAAAATACAATTAATTTTGGAGGTCATTTAAATATAACTATGTTATAAATTATTTATTTGAAAAATACTTGGCATTTAAGTAATTTTTGATTTATTCTAATGCAAGAATGAAAATACTGTCAAGAATTTCAAATAGACATTATTTAAAATAATAAAAAATTGAGAACTGAGCTGGGTTAAGTCTACTGCTAGGCTTGTTTTCCATTCTCATCAGCTCTCTCAATCTGATTTTGCTCACCTTTCTCCCTGGATAATCACGGTGAAGTCAAAATCTCTTTTGACTTGGAAATGCAGTTGAAACAAGGTCTAGAAACTGTGGTGCCATGCAGTATAACTCTCCAGTCTTTCATATAACTGGAAGGCTGTTACTCACTACAAATGTGTGTCTAAACTGAGTGAGAACTGTGTGCCTTAGAGTGGCCCAGCAGCTGTTCCATGACTGGTTAGAAGGGTCATTCTGTTGCTGACCAGTCTCTGGTGGTTGCTCAAGTTATATTTGGACCAAGCATTCTGCTCTCAGTGTGCAGACAATGCAGAAGTATATTCTGTATAGAAGCAGTGGATAAGCATTTTTAGAGCACAAAGTGGGTAGTTTCAGGTGGTAGTGTTCAGGTTGGCCTGGAGGTCTACAAAGCTCTGTTGCAGTGTGTGTATGATGGATTCAAACTTGAATACATATTAGGAGAGTTTAGGAAGCTTCAGTATAGGAGGCAAAAGAAAGACCTGACGAAGGAAATAGTCTCCCAATTCATGTGAATGCATATCAGTGTTACAAGCTCCCTGTTGATCATTCATGGCTCATAATTATCTTTTCTGCTGATTTGTTTTTCTGTACCCAAATGAACGGCAGGGCTTGTGATGCAAGCGGAACTTAAGAGTGATCAATGAGACAACTGTCTTCTGTGAAAATAATAAACTGTCCCTGTCACTCAAAGGAGAAGTTCTAATTATGATTCTCCCCCAAAAAAAACCAAGAATCTGGCACAGTTTTTAAACAGTTCTGGTTAACAGTTGTATCAGCAGAGGTTAAAACTCCTAAGTCTGACCTGGTAAGTCTTAAACATGTTGCTTTTTTTCCTGTGTCTTACTTTGCCTATTGATTTGCTGTAGTCCCCATATGGTATATATTGTTTGTAGGGCCCGTCTCTATTCAGTGGAGGGCATATTCTCTTCTTACCTGAAGAAACGTGTTTTTATAGATATGAGAAAAAAACTTTGCAATACATTTACACATCAAAAATAAGCTAGCAAATAAATAGAGAAATTACTTCTTATTTAATGTTTACTAGCCTGGAGCTTCTTCCTGTTCTTCGTTCTCTCTGTGGGACAGCTGTGCTTGCAGGATAGGCCAACTAACTACTGTTTTCTGTCATCACTATGGGGATACTACCACTGCTGACGAAACACCCCAACTTCTGTATTGCATGCTGTTTCCTCCATCTCTCTGGTTCAGTAGCTTTGGTAGCCTCAATGGCTTAGACATCTCTATGAGGATGTTCAGGCTCTCATCATTCTCACTACCTACAAAACACTGGATTGATGTGTTTTAGAAATGGGTCAGAACGTGGCTTGAAGAGAGTTCAAGTTACATGAAAGTGTGATTTCTGTGATTAATCCTGTTGCAGGATATTTTTGCAGTCAGATATGGGAGCTCAAAAAAAACAAAATCCTTGAAACAACTGTAAACCCTAGGCATTGGTTTACACACAACAGCACCAAAAGGATGTACTTGCACCATTACTGCTGCTGTCTCTCTTCCGTGTTGGAGGAGCCTATGGAAGTTCTACCACTGGTTAGCTATGATTTATTATGAACTCACCACAGGGAATACATCTTTATTTACCTAAATCCTGCTAACATTCTGTATAGTGTGTATATATATATTCTGCTTAACATCCTACCTGAATAAGGAAGAAATCCTAATGCCAACTTCACACGTAAAATACAGAAGACAAAATAGAGCAGATTTATTTAACTGGGTAGATCCTGGGTTTATATTTAACTGGGCATCACATCATCCCTGGTGAATTATTGCCAGAAACATTTATAGAAGTATTTCACAACCATCAGAATGGTTTTTTACCCTTGAAAAGAATACATCTTACATATAGAAGTCAGCTAAGCCATCTGCATTTCAATGGGCCTTTTCATGGAAGCACATCATTGTACAGAATGAGCTACACCAGCGTCCTGCTCAAACACAGGATGTGCAAGCATATCCTACAAAATCTTTTAGAAAAGATCCTGTAAGAGTTCAATTTTCCAGTTTATGACCAATTTGCAGTTTCTACATTGCTGGGTAATTGAAATTGTCTGCCCTATTAACATGCACTGTATAACCCTCTTTACTGAGTTCTGTTTAAACCCCAAAAGGCACTTGTAGTCATAGATCAAGCCACTGATATTTGGGTTAAGTGAGAGCCGAGGGAGAACTGTTGAGCACAATGTCCCACTGTTTCACAATGAGAAATACATTGCAGATACAGAAAGAGGGTGTTTTTAATGACATATGTCCACTGAATATGTGGTACCACACTTGACTCAGCACTGAGGCAAGGCTGGTACTGTGAAGAACTTTTTTACCAGCAGCTCAAAATGAGGAGAAAGCTGAGGATATTTTTGCAAGCAGACATATCAGTGATCACATAGTTAACTGTGTTTCAGTTGTCTGTTCATTCACAAATGTTTCATAGCCCTGTTGAGTGACCTGTTGGTTTTCAAAACAACTTATGGGTTACTTTAGTCCACGTTTTGGCTGGGCTGAGCTTATCTTACTCCATGTTGGTTATCACCATGCTTACACTGTTATGGCCATGTCAGCTGCCCAGAATTGTCAGTATTTTCACCAGTTTTTGGATATATGCCCACTCAAAAGCTGCTCAGCTTTTAATAGTGAGTACTCGGAGAAATCTCATTCCAGGCACTGATAAATTCTGCACATCAGGAGCACTTGCAGAGAAGGTACTGCGAAACAATTCTTTTAAGAATCTGGGTGTTTTTTATATAAATTGAGCAGCTTCTTCAGAACTTATTGAAGGTGGGATTTGAAGAATTCAGACCTCAAAAGAGGATCTGGTGACAACTTATTTTGCCCAATAAATATTTTGTAGAATTCTCCCTTACAGTGCATTCTGTTTTATTGGCCTTATGGAGAGATTGCTTGCATCTTTGTTGTTTATGAAAACATGCTAGAGGATCAGTTCTTGGAAGGTATCCAGAGAGGAGGTAAACTCTGCCAAAGGTAGGGAAGTCACCCGAAGTCTTTCTCCATCATGTTGAGTGGAATTTTAAGACAGAGTTCCCTCCTACACAGGGCTGGCACACAGATTTCTTTTTGATGTGTTTATTTTTCTTTTCTTTCAGACTTACTATTTTACAGCTCTGAGGACATCCCTAGCTTACTGTTAAAGTCAGATTCCATGGAGTAGTAAAAGGGTCTTAAAAAACCCCAAAAGGTCACTTTTACACTGTTTTTTCCAAACTTGAGCTTTTTCTAGTGCTGTTTCCAAGGTTGTTTGCTATTTCTTTCTGTTTCTCATAAATGAGATTCACTGAGCCAAAGACTTGCTGGGCATGGAAGGTGGGCAGCAGTAGTACTCTCTTCTGCCTATGCTACCTGCATTGCCTTCCCGAGCTGCCATTACTACCATGATATGTCTGTGTCTGAGGCTCTTCTGGGACTGTCCCCAGAGAGGCCAAGGACTTGTAAGATACATACAGCAGATGTGAGCAGATGTGCTAATCAAGTACAGCTGAGGGTCAGGCACTTCCCTAGGAGATTCTGAGCTTCTGCCTCATCACAGTAAGAAGTCAGGCATTGTCAGAGGTGGTTTCCTTTCTTGCTCCATTGACTGCATCAGAAATGGGAGGTTAGTGTATTCATTACATAGGTACTGGTGTCAAATACCTAAGACAGTGTGTGCCTACATTTTGTCGTGACATTCCAGTGGTTAGACAAGTAAATGATGCAGGTTTTACTGGTGCAGCCTCGATTTCTCTTTTTGAGAACACAGGTGTGTATTATTTTGTCTGGGTCCCTTTTGTAATCTGATGTCACAGGAGAAAGATATTTTAAACTTGATATCTTCCAATCAGTTAATGTAAAGCATCTGGTGTTTTTCTGTATTTTAATAAGTCCTAATAACAGCATTGCAATCCCTTAATGCTGTTTCTCATAGTCTTGTTACATTAGGTATATAGCATACATCTTCTAGTGTAAAAAGCTCAAAAACAAGATTCAGCAACTTAATCTCAGTGTTAGAAAAAGGATCACAGCAGCTGCTATCGTATTTTGTATTTATGCTAGTTTTGGTAAAGATTCGTAACATGCTCCCTGGGAGCTAAATATTGACAAGCATGCTGTGGCAAGCAAGATCAAGCTTGGTGAGTTAGCACAGCTCAAGTCTCTGCATTGACACTGTAACCCAAGTCTGAAAACTATTATCCTACACCATTTATTTTGGCTTTATAGGTGATACTGTCCACTTGAATTAGGGATTTCTGCTGTATTTTTAATAATGTAACTGTGGATTCATATTTGATTTAGGACCACAGTACATACAAGGTAGGTTGTACATGTATGGTTGATGATATCTTCAGTACTGTATTGTGTATAGAATCACAAATGACAGTATAAAACCTTCATTATTTCAAACCTGCAAGCCAGAAGTAAACACTGAGTATAAAATAATTTTCAAATCACATTTATCTTTAAACTGTAAAACACACCATGTCCTAAAACTGTCATTCTGTGAAAGCTATTGATCAAAAGATTCAACATATATTCATTATGAGAAGAAATTTAGAAGATTAATTTTTGTGTGCTGTAGGTAAAAAGGAAAATCCACTTTTTTATTAATTGTAAGTGCATCATGTTTGTAATGTTTGCAATTGACTTTTTGAATTTCTGAGTTAAAGAGCTTAAGCCTATTTGGGTTTCTAGTAAATTTGGCATATACACTAAATTGATTACCAGGTGCATTGTGCAACATATGGCATTGTACAGCCTTTGTGTGCTTCATAGTATTTTCTTAAATTACCAACATTTGTTTTGATTCCAAAAATGCACTTGTCTCAGCTCTCCAGCGCTTTGGACTTAAATGCTGGCTTTTCAAGTGCTGAACAGATGTGTTAGAGTTTCACATGGAATATTTATGCTTTTGTAAGTCTTCCTCTTTGAGTTTTCCATGCACAGTATTATGTCAGCAATAGTAAAGATGTAAATCGTGTATCTTCATTTTCATATGTACATTGATGGAGTAAAATAACCTTCAGAATTCCTAATAATTCTGTATGACCAAGAAAAACAAGGAAGCAAACCAGTTTTTCAAAATATACTGCCCCCAGAGTAAATCAGTTCTCTGTGTGTTTTATTTTAGATTAGAGGGGAAAAAAATGTAAGGAAGGGGAACTTAAGCCCTTTATGGGCTGAAGTCAACAACAGTCAACAGCAGTCCTATATGCTTCTGTGAACACCCATATTCCCATGCTTGAGGATGTAGTGTGAATGGGCATAAGAATTCACCCATGAAAACACACCTAATGTTTAGGACATTAGCATGTAATTTAACTCTGAGAGGAGACTACTTGAGTTGATTTACAAAGCATAATTCTGTAAAGGTATCCTTTTAATTGCCAACAGTTTTAGAGAAATGCGTAGTAGGGCATTCTGGGACAAGGGATGAGGGATTTGTGACCGGGAGGGTGTACTGCTGCCTCTTCTGCACAGGTGCAATTTCTCTTTTGACACAGATTGCCAGGCCCCACTTCGGACTCTTGTGGGAGATAAAAATATTATAGCTTTGAATAGCATTTGGATATCCTCTCCTAGAAGGCACTGTGTGAGTGCCAAATACTTCTGGTGTGTGTTTAGCAGCAGCAGTGTGTGTTCTGATCTGATTTTAAAATCAACACTTTGTGAGCCCCTGGCTTTCTGTTAATTGGCCTTTACTTTGATCACTGAAGGCCAACAAATGCAGTTTAGGAGTTGTGCTGCAGCCATTTTTCTTCAGTGGAAGCTGAGGGAATGAGTAAGTATATAAATTAAGTCCCTTACCCTCTGAGCTGCCCTCATTGGATAACAATTAAAGTGATCTGACAGAGCAATGCACTAAATTCCCTTGCATCCCCTCATGTTGCTCCGAATACATCAAACAAGTTATTATTTAGGCCTATTAATGCTGTTATTTTTTTATTAATGCAGAAAGCAGAGTTAAGATAAGGTTGTATAATTTCTTCTTGAAATCAGCACTGAGTTGTGTGACTGGTCCCAAGCAGGACTGATATAACCATGTTTTAATTACCAACCCTCAATAATATCTCCAGAGCTAGTAAAAGCCTCCCCAAATAAGGCTTGTACTTCCTTTATGCCACAAATATTTTACACAGCGTGGAAAAGCTCTTCAGCTTTCTATACATTCTCAGCTAAAGAAATGGCATGAAATTCCCTATAATTGTGAAGATTATTAAAAAGAAAGAAAATAAGAAAAAGCTTTTTTTGAAAATTGTCATCCATGTGCAGTCATAGAATCACAGAATACACTGAGTTGGATGAGATCCGCAAGGGTCATCACGTCCAACTCCTGGCCCTGCACAGGACCATCTCCAAGAGTCACACCATGTGCTGAGAGTGTTGTCCAAACACTTCTTGAACTCTGCCAGGCTTGGTGCTGTGACCACTTCCCTAGGGAGCCTCTTCAGTGCCCAGCCACCCTCTGGGTGAAGAACCTTTTTCTAGCATCTAACCCAGAAAAAATACCTAAGTGTAAAGAACTAAATATTTAGAAACCTATGTACCTATGAAACCCTAATTATAAGAAAATGTTCCTGTGTAATGAGCACAGCATGTCTGTCATACAGTGTTTTAATGTCTACAGTAGTTATTAGCCAAATATTTCCATTGTTACCACTCTGTGAGCAACTGCCATTCTTGAAAATAATTGATATTTAGGAATAAAAGCACTTTTATTACATGTTCCCAACTTCTGAGGACCAATCTTATAACCTACCGTGCCTTTAGAGGAGTGACAATACCTCTTCTTTCTGGAGCTAATCACTTCTGAAGAAAATGAAACAGTGAAAACATTGTGCGGTTTTTTTCTGGAAAACTTTCATTGCATTGTAGACTACTCTCCTACAAAATGATTGTAGTGTTTTATCTGCCAAAGGTGACAAGGGGGGAAGATAATTTTACAGGAAGAGAAATGTTTGAATATAGGCAACTAGCAGTGTGCAGTGGCTTGGCTCAAGGCAGTGAATTTATTTGTGAGTTGATGAAACTGTGGCCTCAATTTTTCATTGTCTGAGTGCAAAACTCGATTCTGATAGGGTATGTTAGTTGCAAAGTCTTCACTAACTTTTCATTAGTTTATTTTGTGGGTTTGTGCTCTGTCCAGACATGTAAACAGATCTGCAATTTCAGGGAAGAAAAAGTACAAGAAAAAGAAAAGAGAACCCCCCATCAAGTGTTTATCTTAAGGCCACGCTGTCTTGTTAGGGCCTAGACAATCTCTAATCATGCTTTTAAAGGTTTTTTTTACAGGAAAACTGTAAGAAAGCATTACAAGCAAGTTAGTGGTAAATATTGTTCAGAGACAGCTCGAGATTTGTGGAGGTTTTGTGCATATTGTGTGTGTTACTTAAATTTCTTCATCTTGTTCCTGCCTCTATCCCTTAAAGACTGATCTATAAAGTCATAGTGCCCTCTGGCTCCAGTGAGAACTACCAGAGAATGGGAGCTTCTTGAGCTTTCCTCCCAAAATAAAGCAGAGAAAAAAATTAATGCTAATTTAACACTAACATATAATGTAATGTCTGAGCTTGCCTTATAGGAGCAAGTTCAGATGCTGACATTAATCTAGATGCACCAATGACTATTTTTTTTACTTTGGAGACTACCTTGAAATTATAAAAATGCTGCTCCAAAGACCCTTCAAATTCTATATTAAATTAATAAGACAAGTCTAGGGAGCTGAAGAATCCTCCCAAGAAACTTTGCAGCAGAATGAAGTGAGAACCCAGATGCTCTCTGACTCATAATTTGATCACCAGATTATAACTGGTCATGTAAAAATCCCATCCCTTCCAGCCTTTAGTATGAACAGCTCTAATTCTTGCTCTTGTTCACATGAATCTTTGTCTGCCCAGATGCTTTTGTGTCACACTCCAAAATAGTAAAGTGAAATTGTCAAAAACCCTCATGCTTTGCTTCTTTTCCCAACCCTACCCTGGTAGCAGCAGCTTGCTTTCCAAGTATCTCAACAGACTCTGGTATGGCCCTTTCCAAATGATGATACAGCCCACCAACTTACAGACACATGCAGATCCCCATAAACAGTCAAGATAGGTAGTTTCTATTTATTGCTGGGAGGAAAAAAGTGTCAAATAACTTCCTACTCATCCTATGGCAGAGTAGGGCTGTGTGCTTCAGCTACCTTAGCCATAGCTATCAGTTCTCCTACTCTTGGTTGTGTGAGTCTTGAGAAATGGGAAGTGTTGAAATAAATGGCTATGATACACATAGTGTTGAAATAAACATTTATTTTAACACATTGTATGTGATGAGCCATTTATTTTAACACTTTTCACTTGAAGTGTTGAAATAACAGGTTTTATCAGGGGACGTGTCATCCACTGTTTTATGTATATGTGAATATGGAAATACATCCACTGAGTGTGCATATATATATATATATACTCAGAGAGATCATATGGATATGTAATAATAATATGGTAGATGGGTATGTAGACATTATTGCACAGGAAAATACAGTGTTTTCTACTCAAGTGGAGTCATTCATTTCACAAAAACTTTTATTTGTGACATTGTATTTTTAATATGTATCTATAAGTAGATCTAAATTTATTTATACATAAAATTGTCTATTACTAGATAGTAGTAATGGGATGAGATAGATAAAATAGAGGGATAGACAAGATAAAATAGATAAACCTCAAAATATGATAAGGATGAACTTCAGTTATGTAAAGGGAGAAAGAAATGCTTTATCTACACTTTTTAGTTATCTAGACCTGGTTACTACAGTTGCCATACTTTCAGAAGTTCTGCTTCCCTTTCTGTGATAGACTTCTTAGGCAGATAGTTATTAAACAGCACAAGGTATGCATCAGGTTTTGTAAATAACTTGAAAAGTTGTTCTACAGCATTTTTCAGTCTTTTTTTTTTTTAATTTTTAAATACAGTGTAGGACACTCAATCCGCTGAGCAACTAGTCCTAATCTTCCAGTGTGTTCTTAGATTGCCTTTTTGAGGTTAGACTTGCATATATGCTAAAATACTGGCACAGACACATACACACACATGTACAGTCTGCCACCAGGGTCGTGTTGACCATAGTAATTGTTGTTATGGAGGTTAAAATCAGCTCAAAGAAAGGTAGTGCTGCCGAGGCTGGCAGAGGCATGGCTACCTTTGAACAAATCTTTAAGCTTCTGCATCAATCACCAGAATATTTCCACTAGACTTTGGGTTAAGCACATCTGTCTCTATTGATATAAATGGCAGCGAGACCTACTGTGTGATAAAGTGAAGCACTCATGTTTTTTGAGGGGAAGAACTGCCCAGCAGAATTTGAGATGAACTCATTTATCCCTCTGTGGTGGCTGCAGGGGTCTTGTCTGGTAACTAGGGCCTATTTTTTAGGTGGACTCTCCTTTGCCTATTATGCTGGGTGAATAGGTCCTATTCACCTATCTTTTCCCTTGTATTGTGTTGGGAGCATACCTCAGGTATTAGCACTACTTTTATACCTTTTCATTACTGTAATATTGTGATTTGTCTCATTGGATTAGCACTAGCCCCTTCTTGGTAAAAGGCAAGGTTCACCCTGGCCAGGGGAGGAGTGCAGTGCCAAAGGTCCTGAAGCTCCTTTGGCAGCACACGGTGCTCAGCTGCGCCGCACTGGAGCAGCTGACTCAGGCTCTGGGTCACAATGGGGAGCGAGAGCAAAGCAGTCAAGGGAAAGAAAGGACACACTGAGCCAACCAAAGAACATGTAAAGCAAGCTGTCAGACAATTTCCAGCTTCAAATCAAACTGAAGTAGAGAGCATGAGTGAAATTAAGTAATGAACGTTTGATAAATTGCAACAGAAAATGCTTTGGTTGGTTTCATGCTGATGACCAGAACTATTGATTTTTAGTGAATCTGTAGTTTTCAGTGAGAGAATGGCTTTGTTAGAAAATGTTTAACCACTTCTTGCAGCATTCACAAAACAATTTGTATCTGTCCTCTTGATTTTTCCTACTGAGGTTTGATATGAGAGACAATTCCCCCAGGTCTTCCAGGATAAATAATATTTACAGATAAGAAAAATTTAATTTTTCCTCCTCTCTTACTCTGATTCTAGCCTTTTTTAATTGAGAGAAATCTCTGATGACTACTAAACCTTTATTGAAAGAGAAGTCTGGTGATTTTATGAACTTTCAGCTGAAAGAGCATAAATAATCATTTACATTAATTCAAAAATGCTAAAAATAAATCCTAAAAACACATTGATTTTTCTCTGTTATTGTGGAAGTTCCTCCTTTTTTTCCTATTTGAGTACCAATTTTTTTAAAATTAAGTATAAAGCAAAATTATTGCATCTTTTTTTCCATTCACAGGTTGAGACTCAAATCTATAGGTATCCCACGTGTTAACACATGAGAAGTAAGCTTTGAAATTAAAAGGAAGTGGGCAGTAGTTGTCAGAGAAATTAACATACTATCAGTTTGTCAAGATAGTCATGACATGCTAACAAAAATGCAGTCGGTATGGTTTCATGAGCCTGCTATAGCGGATTTAGACATAAATTGTTTCAA
This sequence comes from Formicarius rufipectus, assembly GCA_013399695.1. Lineage (NCBI taxonomy): Eukaryota > Metazoa > Chordata > Aves > Passeriformes > Formicariidae > Formicarius > Formicarius rufipectus. The sequence continues at coordinate 586,927 of VXAU01001554.1, read as the reverse complement.
ATCTACAGAGTCATTAACTTTATTATAAACTCTTGTGGCAAAGTCCCAACTTCTCTGTAGTCAGCAGAACTTTTGCCATTTATTTGGTAGTATTGGTGCATCTCCCTTCACATTTTAGGAATAAAATTAAACTTACGAATAAAATTAGGTAGTCATTGCTTTGAAGATGTAGGTTAACGGATGTTGAAGCATCCCATAAAAAGAATATTCACTCAAATGCTCCATTTGGTAGATGAGTAACTACATTTTTTGCTTCAAGTATTCAGAGCCTGAGTAAATAGTACATTATTGTTAGTGATTTTGGCAAATGGTTATTAATGATGGACTGAAGGACGGACCAGGCAGGCAAATAGATAGGGAGCAGTAAGAATCCTCTCTGGATCGTGAGAACTGTTTGAGCTGTGCACCACTTAGCTGTGTCAAGGTCTATCTTGCACTTGCTTTTTGGGAACTTCCTATATTTTTTAGTACTCCAAATGTTGTGTGTTCCATTTGTATGTGTGTATCCATGTGGATAGTCTTTCTCTCTAAACATGTCTGTTCACTAGGTTTTCTTCTGCATATAAATGCATTCTCTGGTCATTTTGAAGGATGTGTCTGCTACACTCTTTCATTAAACTGCTGCGTTATCGGGTAATTGTTTAAACATAATGCCATAGCACTATCAAAAAGAAAGGTGAACTAATGGCATTTGCAAATGTCAGGGATTATCTTAACACTTTTATTATAGTTTATAAAAAGTAGGTTCAGGGCATTCCATGGCAATTATTTCCACAGAAATTGGTTATTTAAATAAATTGCTAATTATCTGGATATGACAGTATTGAAAACCCTGCTAATGAGTTATTTGATAAGTGTAGCTTATGGTGGCCACCTACAGGTGGGAGAGAGAAAGAACGTGCGGAATAATTACAATCAAAAGAAATTCAATGCAAATGGATTGTGTATAACCTGAATGTTGCCCTGGACTGCTTGCAAATGCAGATTATATAAAGTACTCTGGTCATCAGTATTAGTCAGCATGTACATTATGCAGAAGATGTCTTAGAAAAGAATTCTGTTTTCTGGGGGTTTTTTCCAGTCCCCAAAGTTCCTTATCCAGTTACTTCCTCAAGCATTGGATTAGTTGTTTACAACAACTGAACTTCCCCAAATCATTTTCCTTCTGTAATGCTTTCCACCCAAGTTTAGTATTTCCTGTTATTGGTTTCTTTTGTCATTAGCTTTATAGATTTTAACAGTCCATGTCAGTTTTCTTTCTATGGAGGGAAGAAAGGTGATGTTGCTCTAGATTTTTGGGTGGTTTTTTTATTTGTTTGTTTTAGGGGTTTTTGTTTGTTTGTTTGTTTTGTTTTGTGGGGTTTTTTGCAGCATGGAGTTTAGTAGTGATTTATTAATCAAAAATAATGTATCAACTATTTTTTCTTTTTAATATTTAGACTCAGTGGCTTAAATTTCATATTAAATTTGTAAAGAACTGCAGTGTAATACAATGTAATGCAAATTAAAAAATAATTTTACTTTACAATGTGCAGAATGGGGAAAATTATTACCCAAATTTATTTTTATTCTACCTAGTAACCACAGATACAAAAATGTGGGTTTAGGTAATCTACCATCCAAAGGTATGAGAATTTGCTTTCCTTCTAAATCTTTTTCTCTTGTTGATAGAGTTTGATAAAGACTGTTCAGACTGGTTGAAGATTTAGGCTCAGTACTATCAATCTGAGTTGATTCAGTTCAGTTCTGTTGACTGGTTTTTTTTAGAAGACCTGGATCATCTTTATTCAAAGGCCCTTCTTAGAGAGCTTCTGCATCTATGTGTTGAAAATTTAAAATAATCACATTGTTCCAATGCATTACAAGTGAGAATGTAGCCCAGTATTCAAGACTTCTGAGACTATTTTTGTCTCCCATTGGTGGATCACTGGGATCAAGATGATCTGAGTTGTTTCTACTGGGAACCTCCAAAGCTGCTGGGCTGTTTGAAGCTTAACACCAGGCTTCTTGAAGAAGGCATCAGGTTTGGCTCTCAGGCCTTAATCTAGAGAACATTTTTGGTGTTTGACAAGATTGAGCCCTCTAGGGACTCCAAGGACTTAAGAAGTCCTAATAAAACGTGTTTTCTGGCACTGGTAAAGGGTTTTTTACTTCCTAAGGAAAAATAAACAGTCAAGCAAATAAACAGGTGTATTATCTCTCATCAGTTTATCATCAGACTGCTATCCTCAGCAGACAAGGGCAGCTTTGCCTACCTGTGCTGATCAGGAAGAGGCATTTGATTGATGTATGTTCTGCTTCTCCTTCACATTGTGTTTCGCCTACTGGATTTCTTTGACAGTAGTCCCTGATAGTCTGAAAAGACTGACTTTTTATTTAAAAAAAAGAAAAAAAAAAAAAAAAAACGAGATAAAAAAAAAGAAAATGAAATAAAGCCAAAGCTCTTTGGTTTTAGGCAAGAAAAAGTTCAGGGACTTTCACATCATATAATTATTTCATTGTTTATATCTTTATATAACAGCAATTTTTTCCATTATTAATGAGATTTGAAAGAGTAGTTTTCACCACAGAGTATCATGTCATTTTCACAAGATGTTTTTCTCTCTTTCATTTTTATATTTCACTCCCCTGCCTGAGGTCTGGATAAATGGACTTTGTTTATTAAATCTCATTATCTTACAGCAAGGTAAGTGATAGCCACATCTAGCATCTGCTACAAGCTGCAGTGCTTCTATCAAGAGAGTACTGTATCAGCAGTTTCCTCAGCTACGGGTGCTTAACTAGTGGAATTACAGGTCCCAACGTGTCAAAGTATGTGGTAGATGTTTATCTTTTAGTATGTGAGCTGTCTTTCAAATGCATGCTGAATTTGGACCTCAGCTTCTTAAATATGGTAGGATTTATCAGACAACATTATACATATTCCCACTCCTACTTACAGGCCTTTTAAAATTTGGGATTAAATCTCCTTTATTTCAGCCTTTTAAAAACTCCTTCTCCACAAATCTCTATAATGGGATTTATTATCTTCCTATGGTACTCATAGCAAAATGCAATAAAATAGAGACTGTAGGACAAATTGAGTGTTCGTTAGCACTTTTTTAGTTTGCCTTTTTTTTAATCTTTTTTTAAGTTTGGCATCATTATTGTTTGTATTCTTTCTCTATTGTTTTTTGGGGAGAGGGTGAGGGGTTTTTTTTTTTGGGTTGGTTTGTGGGGTTTTTTTTGGTAGTGGTGTTATTTTTTGATTTTTTAGGTTTTTTTGCTTTAATCTGGAGTGTTATTTCACCGTTTCACTAGGCAGTAGAATCTCTACTACAAGCAAATCACACTGCTCTCCAGAGCAACAGCTTTTGTTACAGATGGGGAAGCTTCTGAATTGTTGATAAAAAAATATACAGGGGAATGGCTGCACCTTATGTTATGCTTGTTTCGTATAGTGTAGACTAATAAAAAAAGTGCTGGGATGAATGGTGATACCTCAGTCAATGCTCTGATTGTCATTGCAGACATTTATTTACTCTCATCAGAAGCACTCCTAAAATGTTTTTAAATACATTTGGATGAATTATAAATGAATGGAATACTTTTGCAATCATACCGATTTATCACTAATTTACTAATCATCAAATGTAAGTAATAACTCATATTATGAATATCAAATTCAGCTAGTACTAAAAAGCACCTATGTTCCATAATAAATTCTAAGTATCATTGCCATCTCTGCTAGACTTCATAAAATCACATGCTTGATTTCTTTGGGCTGAATGAAGGCCTTTCTGATTACCTGTTATGCTGAAACCTTAAATAAACTATCACTTGCTCTTTTTCCTCTGCTAACCATTGTACAGAGATAGTCATTTAAGTGAGAAGGTGGCTACTTTAATAAGACAGAAGGAGGAAACAGTTGCATTCTGAAAATATTTTGGAATTCTTTGCTACGAGACATAAGGGTCAGGGTCTATAAGGCTTTAAAACTGATTGAATGCAAACTCTGACTGACATTGGGGTTAAAAGAGTATAAACCTTCATGCTTCGAGGCAGGTGTCAGGTTTTAACTCATGCAGATTGGGAAGAAATTTCCCTCTAGTCACATGATTATCAGTGCCTGTATTCTTTCACCTTTCAGAAAAACAACTGCCTCATCACAGTGAGATTCTGGTACAGCTGTGTCAGTGCCTAAAAGCCATATAGGAAGTCTGATGCTTACTTCTAGCCTCAATTTCTAACACTGAATATTTGAAGAATTTCTTGAACTACCGGTTTTCAATGAGATTATTTTCAGTGGTTTTGTCTGTGTAGTGTATGTTTTGGCCTGTATGCCTTCCAAAAGGCTTTATAAATAAATCCGTCAGAGCAAACACCATTTGTTGGTTTCCTTTTTTTTTTTTTTTTTTTTCCCTCAAGCATTTCTCTAAGACTGGACCATTAATTCTGTCAAAATATTTGCTCTTTGGACACTTAGCAGTCATCATATTTCAGAGAAACATTCTGTTCCTTTCAAACACATTACAACCAGTCTAGCTCAAATGATGGCAGACAGTCATTTGTGTCCTATAGAAAGTTCCTGTTCAACTCCAGTTCCTTTATGGGTTCTGTTCTGTGATGATCTTAGATTCTTTAAGGCTGTTTTAGTAAGATTTCAGATTTTTATCACTCAGGCTCTAGTTTTCATGAAAACACATTGATAGTGCATCTTGGGTTTGGCTGCCTGTTTATACACAGGGAAGTTTAGTTGCTGTCACCTAATACAGTACTAAGGAGGGGAAAAAAAAAAAAAAGAAAATACCTGACAGCCAGAGTCAGACAGTTTCTCTGGGAGTGATGTGACTCTCTCTTCCAGTACTATGTGTTGTCCAATGCTGAGATCAAATTATCCTAAAGGTTCATTAAATTAAGTAGAAATTTTAGTTTTATCTAGAGAAATCCCAACTAGCCTAAAAAATAAGTAACTGAAAATGTCAGCTGTCTATCCATCATTCATGAGCAAGCATCTGTATCTATATTTTAATTACTTGCATACCTTCAATAGGATGTAGCCAAAATGATGCATTGCAGACACAGTGTATTGGGATTTAAATCATAATTCCTGTAAATGTAGCAGGGAGTTGTCTGTCTCAACCTCTATATACCATTTGAAATTCAAGCTCCAGAATGAAGATGCTATCATAAATGAATATGCTTTATTCTTTGAGCTTTTGACTATTATGTTTATAGTTAAAGGAGGCTAACATAAAGGATTATCTAAATTTACAAACATCCAGAGAAAACCAAATAAAATATGAAATTTCTAGTGCAGTAAAATGGTACTTTTAAACAACTTTTAGTTGGACATACATAAATGAGGTGTTTGCTTTTACTTGGACAACATGGACAACATTCTTTTATGTTGAAAGAATTAACCTTATTCTTTATGTGGAAACATAGATCTCTTTGTCTACAGTGTACTGCATGGTGAAATATTGCTTTCTGTCTCAGACATTGTTAGTCTTTGAGTATTAGCTGAGTGTTTGAGCTAGCTTTGCTATGTTTATCCAAATGTTTCTGCCATTTTCTGTATTTCGTCCAAAGGCATAATGCTCTACAAGTATTGATACTACTTGAAACCCACCTGGCATAAGTTTATAAATGAATATAACCTCTGTACCTCAGAATTAGATGTTAGTTCCTGATGTTCCTGCCATGAGGCATGTGCAAGTTACATCAGGGTCTGTTCTGACATTGCTAACAAAATGTTCTGGTTTCCTGTAGGAAATGCTATTCGGCCCATCGCCCTGCGGGCAGTGTCTGCGATAGCCCGTGCCCTCCCAGGATTTCCCATCTTAGCAACTGGAGGCATAGATTCTGCCGAAGCTGGGCTTCAGTTTCTGCACAGTGGGGCTTCTGTTTTACAGGTACCTCTTCTTTCCTTGAAATGTTAAAATTGAAATAACTGTGTAATTCAGATCATAATGTATCTTCCTTTCAAATGTTTGGATAGTGGTGCTTTTTCTACCATTGAATGAGCTTTCAGGTTTTTAACTTCGTGCTTTGTGCTAAGAGACACTCATTTCACGTGGAGGAGGAGAGGGAGGAGTGCCAAAAGAAGACTTTAGGTGTTGCAATACCAATCTGGGAAAAGGCTGGCCATGAGTTTGTTACCACTTTTTGTCTCTGACTTACAGGATTTAAAATTTAAATATTTCTCCCTTATATAAACAAGGTTGACACAAAGTTAAGTTTGAGCTACCTAGTCTTTGTTTATTCTTGGTTTTTATTTTCTGCAGAGCCTTCTCAGGTGGAGAAGGCTTTCAAAGAGTATTACTTTGGTCTCACAGGGACTCCATTTAAAGTAACTCTTCTTTATGCAGGTATCTGTGTTCCTTAAGCATGTTTATTGAAACAAGAGGTGTAGAGCTGTATCTCTTAGGTGTGGTTCTGGCGTTGCACTGGAGTGAGGCTACATACAGTAGTGGAGACTGTTTAAATTGCCTGATGGGTTGTTGTGAGGTCCTGGCCAGACTGGCATGGTTAGTTATTCCCTGTCGTGGGAGGAAGCCTTAGTGACATGGTATTATGGGTACCAGAAAATTGACTGGAAATCAGCCCCTTTCCTGCTCCACTAGGCATGTCAGGGCACCATTGCAGCAGGTATGTTGGAATGTCTGAGGAGTGGGTGGTCTTTACATTATATTATTCTGTTATGTGTTATTGTTACATTTTGGTAGATGTTCAGCCCCTTTTTCTGCACATCCCACCATGGACAACAGCAGCTGTGGATCCCATGAATATCGGCTTTGTGTCGCTCCATGGCATGACTGGAGTGTTTTCATTCCAAAATTCGCTTTGACATTGAAATTAGATTCAGTGTGACCATCCTTTTTACACAGCTACAGTGACTGCTGAGATTAGTCATTTGTTTGCTATGTTTCACACACACAGAAAAAAAATAAAAAAGGAAAAAAAGAAAAAGGTAAGCCAACTCATGGTTTCGTTGGGTTTTTTAATGCACATCAAAACTAGCATGTCTGGGAGCAGAAGTAAAAGACTGATGGTTTTTTATAGACTTGCTGAGTCCTTTGGATTTATGAATATCATTTCCTTTTTTTTAGTTTGTACTAAAGTGCTGCAAACTTTTTTTGCATGAGTAGACAAAAGATCTACTTTTCTTTCACAGTAATCTGAGAGTTTCTTCCATAGAAATACTAAGTAATGGTGCAAATTACAGAGCAGCATTTGTCTACAAAAAAAAAAATTAGGGTTGGCAAGGAAATGGTTTTAGTGCTCTAGGTGCATTTGATTTTTTTTATTGCTAATAGAGCTGCAGTTTCGGTGGTTTTGTCTGTAACTATGTTGCATGTTCTGAACTAAACAGAGTGGAATGATTCTCTTTTCTGTATCTGTTGTATTTCTTCCTGAATGACTGAAACTCAAGGTTTTTAATGTCACTTATTTATGTAGACTGTGTAGCTGTTTGTTTTTTATTATGTCTTTCCAATTTGCTGCAATAATAATGGGAAATTCTGAAATATAATTTAGTGCAGACATCCCAGTCAGTGCCCAATGAAAAGAATATTTGATTTACAAAACATTAATTATTGTTTTCTTTTTAGTAATAATCAAATTCTCTGAAACTGGCTTCCAGAAATTACTTGGATCTGTACTGATCTTCTGTCCTGTAGAGTTCAATTTCCCTTTTCAACAGATTTTTCCCAGAAATCTTGAAAAAACTCCTTTTCTTGTCCTCAGGCTTCACCAGTTTAACTTAAATCGTCTCTAGAACGGATTTTAAAATCCTTGGGATCAAAAATATCCTCAGTTTGAGTGGCTTCTCTCTGTTTCACTAAAGTAGGGAAGCCATTAAACTAATCTCAGATAAATGGATTCTAAAGTGGCTGTGTAGGTAAGGGTCTGAACTAGTTCAATTGCATTTATTTTAAAATAAGCCTTTAGTAAACTCCATGCAAGACTATGAATACAGGCACGAAGTCTTTCCCTCATGTTGGGAAGGACAGCTAGAAGGGATAAGGAAATGTGTAATCTCTACAGCCAGTCTTAGAAGAAATACACTTGACTGTGACTAGACTGTAACTTTTATTTGAAGATACATCGTGATAGACAGAAGAAGGCAGCTTCACCTTCACGGGTTATCTTTGGAACCTATTTAGGATTATAAGAATCATTGCCTTTGTTTTCCTTCGTAACAATGCCATACAAATAAACAGCTAATATACTCTTCTGTGAATCCCAGGCTCTCTCACATATCCTTAGGATCAAATGCCCAGGTTGTTTCTTCAACAGTCACAACCTCTGTTGATTACAAATTTGACAGTTCCTTCTGCTTTCTCAGTAACAAAATACAGAGGAAGTATAGATTTTGTATATAGCATCAAATAAAGTGGTCTACTGAATGATTCACTAATTAAGATTCATTGCAAAGCAAGAACCTGAGTTAAATAGGTGGAAGCTGGAGCTCTACTGGAGGAATTATCTATGTGTCTCATAGCATTATCATAAGTATCTGCTTTGAACACTGTTGCAAGTGGTTCTGTTTAGACACTTGGACTGACACAATGCTGCACATTCTGTGATCTGATTTCATGTCTCCACCTTATGACTGATCCAGGGGCAGAAAGCAAGCAGCCTGAACTTCTGTGGTGCTGGAGTGAGCTCTGTGCTCAGCTGTGCCAAATAAGCAGTGGGTTTAAAGCTGGGGAATGCATACTGCCACTGCTATTGCCACGCTGTTGCACAGAATTGCTCATTAGTAGTATTTTAAAAAAGTAGGGAATGTCAGATCATCCAACATTTAACATGGTCTCATACTACTAAGTAGCACAGACCATATTGATCCACCCACGGAGCCCAGCTAGAGAGTCTGACAGAGCAGCCCTTGCTTAGTCACTGAACTTCCCTTCACTGTGGCTCAACAAGAGTCCTGTGTCTTTTCTGTCATGGGAGAGTGACATTCATGGGCTAGGTTAATAAGAAGGCTTTGTGTAAGTTGACTTAATTGCAATGTGGCATATCTGTTAGAGGAAAGGTTTATGAATAATAAATGTTCTCCCATTAAAAGCAAGATCAGGTTTTCCTCCACAGCTATTTGACCTGCAATCAGTATTTTTTCCAATTGCTTTTATTTTTAAAACATGGGGATTTGTTTCCATTTACAAAATCATCGTACATAGGAATGCAAGTCAGGAGTCAGGTGGTAAGCCATATTTTGCTATATGCCAAAACCACCTCAAGCGCTATTAAGCAGGTATATTAGGAAATAGTTTAGGGACAGAGTTTGTGTATTCAAAATGTGTTTTATCCCCTTCTTTAGAAGATGGAGGGCAACATCTTAGTATTATTACTTGCAAAAGGCTTGCATGTAAGGAAGGTCGCAGCAGGTATAGGAAACAAACTTGATCATTGTAGTCAGTAGTAGAGGGGATTAAAATTTTATGCAGCAATTTAATAGAAAATTCTTCCCCTTTACAGACTTCAGAAACACTTGCAAAAAGACTCTGCTTGTTTTTTAATTTCTCATTAAAAATGCTGAAACATTTCAATCCTTTTTCAGCTGATTCAATAGCACTATACTTTTTAAACATACCCAAATCCACCAATCTCTTTTCAGTACAGGTATGAAATTTTTTATTTATGAATATAATCCTCACACTCCATACTGAAAGCTCCAGAAATGTCTAGCTGTATCGTTCTGAGGTACAGGTCATTACTACAGGCTTTCACTGAGGCTGAAGTATTTTATTTTTAATTTAAGCCCCAATTTATAAAAATAAGAGGTATATTGGATTTTTTTGAATCTTGTGCATCATGTATGTGATTTACCATATCACATTAATGGTTTGTTAGATTTTTGCAAGGCTTTGAAAGCGACATACATTTTTTAAAGTCATCTTCTGCAGGAGATTAAAATGGGAAACAATTAGAGAAAATCCAGCAAAAAGAGAAAATGCATTATAGAAAAAGCAATAAAAGCGTAAAAATATTAAAGTAAAAATCACTTCACAGTAGCCTGTGTCATTCAATTATAGATCAATATTGTGTAGTTAATGCATTAGCAGTAGAGCATTAATTTGCAATTACAGCAGGTGATCTGATCCTCTGTGTTCTGTCCATTGACATAAATGACCTTTCGTTGAAAGAGATTCTGTAGTCATTATTTCTAGCAGATGTAACAAAAAAAAAATAGCTAGAACAAAGGGGTACTTTCTGAAGTATATTTGTTTTGGAGTAGAACCTTTTAGCATTATATTCTGGTATGGAATACTTTTGTTAATCTGGGATGTTGGTCATGATTGTGTAAAGAATATGGGTTCGTTTTCAAACAAATTTCTTTTCTCACAAAATGTGGAGATCACACATGTCCCTTGTTGCAGACATGGATGTCTAAGGCTTTCCACACAGCAATGATTTAAAATCCACCCATATAATGCTACTTCCCAGCAGGGTAGCCTGTAGCTTTGCCTAGAGTCCTGTTTAGACCCACCTACACCCACTTCATGTCCCAGTTGTCCTGGATGGGATGTAGTGCCTTGCAGTTCTGTTTCCGTGGGTACTGTGCTCTTGTCCTCACTGTATTCTATTCAGCCCACACACTCTTGCTGCCCCCAGCCCTTGTACCATGACCCTCCTCATCTCAGTGAAGGGAAGAAGGTGGGAATGTACCCCACCTCAGAGGCAGAGCTGCCATGAAGCTGGATCCGCCCCATGCCCTTCTCTCCAGCCTGACACCAGTTGTGTGTGAGACCTCAGGAATCTGAGGAAGGTCAAAACCATTCTGGAAGTATGACAGCCTGTGATAGGAGATCAACAGCAATGGGTTTTGCCTTTGTGAAATAAACTTCTCTCTCCAACACAGAACACAGTTATTTCAATGAGACTGCTTGTGGTATTTTAACACTTTCAGGGAGCCTTCTTGTTGGTACCTCTTTGGAGCCAGAGTCTCAAGGGATTCAGTACAATTTGATTAGCATGTTTTTCTTCAGCAGTCTTTTTACTGAAGCATTTAGTGGAGAGATTTTTAAAGCAGCAGGATGGCCCTTTGTGTATGAATAAATGGGCTTTTCCATCACAAAATAGTGGGACTTGATCTATGAGAGAGCACTGTCATTGTATGTGTGAAAATGTGAAACCCTGTAAGGAACTCTTCTACATGGTATAAAATGCCCTGGGTATCAGAAAATAAAAGTATCAGCATTGTGTATTGTCTTAATGTTTAGATGCTCATTTTCTCCCTCTCAATTTCAAAACAAAAACAAAACCCACAAACAAACAGGCAAACCCACAAAAATCCATTAAGTAAATGTTTGCTGTAATCATTTATCATATTCCTCCCCTCAACTTTATTTTTAATTTTCATTAGGACCCTGATGCAATTCACCCATACTTTTTTTTTTTTAATGGCTACAGAACTGCAAAGTAAAGAGCTGGTTCTCTGTGCTCTTCCTTACAGTTCTTTTAAGCCCATTGCAGTGTCTGTTGAAGTCAGTGAAGGCTCAGATATCTGAGCTAAGTGAGAACTAGATGAGGCAAAAAAATTCTCATCCAGGAATTATTACTTACACCATTTAATGGTATGCAGACTGGAGAACTAAGATCCAGACCTTGGGAGTGCAGAGCAGGGCAGTGATGGAACTGGCCCTCTGGTTTAAAATTCCAAGTTAAGTTTATACTGATTACAATTGGGCAAAAAATACTTTGTATTGCAATGAATAGCTGTGATTTTGAATGCAGAGGAAGGACTCAGTCTTTCCTTGTGTTCCATCTCAGCTTGGTATGAGGAGAATGAAGGCAGGTGGATTGTTGCAAGTCTTAAACAACCACAGGATGCCACTGGTGTGGCAGAACAAGGCTGTTGTTCTCCTTTCTGAAGTGACAAAGAGCCCACCCTTCCTCTGCCCCCAGCCTGTCCTTACGCCAGCACTGGGAGGAACAGAGGCCAAAGGTTTTGCTCTGTGCCAGGTGGAAAGTGCTCCAAAGGCAGATAAGCCCAAGAATAGGCACACTTTGGTACCGTATTGACACTGTGAAGTTTCTGAGGCAGACTGTGGCTCAGGAAGTAGAAGCACCAAACCTTTCTGTACAAAGCTGTCCAGGGCACAGAGAAGTTAAGGTGCTGGAGCTAATTCTTCTCTCACCATTTAAATTGATGAGTGAAGAATAGGTTGCTGGATGCACTATCAGGCCACCAAAATGATGTCAGATAAGTTTCAAAGGATGACTCTTTACAACCACCAACATTTTTAAGGAAAAAAAAAAAAAAGGACGACTTAAGGCAAAACCACTTTTTAGATGTAAGTCCTTTGATTGGGATAAGTGTAGTCTCCTGTAGAAATAGTAGGTTTAAGACTCTGTTCCCAAAGAAACTTGATGTGTGTTTATACATCCATTTGAGTACCTTTAACACATTTGAGCTTTGTGGCCATTTGCACTGAAATTTGCCAGGAGATAGAAAGTACTTTGCTCTAACAAGTTTTGAAAAAACAAAGAAGTCAAGCAGAGGAGAGAGCAAACCTGCATTCCTTCACTGTAAGCACAAGCACACTATGAGCTCACCTCTATTAGACCTCTGAGAATCCACATGGGACAGCACTGTTAGGACTGTGTCAGCCACAGGAAAGGCTTTAATTGGCAGTCACACCTTATTAGATGTCAGAGAACCCAACCAGGAGACACAGAGCTGCTGGAAGCCCAGTATCATTAGCTCTGCTACTCTCAGAGCCGCACACTGAAAGAAGTCTTCAATGGATGCAGCACTGAATGGAGTGGCCCTTCTCAATTTGCAGTACATGCAGAAACAAAAGAGGGAACAAAATGCTGCTTGAACATGTCGACATAAAATCCAAAGAAAAATGATTATGAAAGAGAGAAAAGAGTTGGAACAGACATACTCAAGCATTCACTTCTGAAAATATTTCATCATTTTCTGATTTTTTTCCTAGCCCAGGGCTAATTACAGAAACTCAACCTGTTCTCAACTGTCTTTGCTAATAATAAAAAAAGAGAAAGTCATGAGAGGACTGCCTAACTTGCTCCATCACAGATGATTGGATGGAAAATTGCTAATAGCATTGCTAATGAGAATTTTCTTTTAACGGAAATACAAATTTGTCAAACAAAAACAATCTAGATTTTTGTTATAGTTGTAAAAAAGTCAAATAAGAACACGTTTTCATTATTGATTTTTATTTATCATACCACTTTTAATGAAAAGTCGCAATATTCAAGTCAGCACATTGTAAATGTAAAGACTAAATGCTAATAATGCCTTTTATTTTGTGCAGTTTTGCATTAGTTCTGCATTTTATTTGTTGCTGTTTAGGGGACTTATCTATTAGTTTTCTTTATTTCTGCTCATTTCACCAGCTAATGAATGAGGCCTGCGTAGATAGGATTGTTATTTCATAAATTTGTAAGAATGAATTAAAGCTCATTCTTTAACAATTGCTATTTGTCATTCTCTTAATGAATTCTCATGCAAGGTAGGTTTAACCATCACTGTATGGTAATATTTATTTACTAACAATGAGGTCTTGACTGAGCATCAGCTCAAATGCTATCTTACACCAGTCACTCCCAGCCTCTGCAGGGAATTTGTTCTCCTGGGGACTCTGGGTCTGCCTCTCTTTCTCCCTCTGCCTGCGTGTCTACCTTGCTTCCCTGGGTCTGGTGGCACAGGGACTTCAAGGATTGAGGTGCCACGAAGAATGATTGCTTTGGCAACATATTTTCTCCATCTTCCCCAAGGATCCACAATATTGCTTGTCTTTCCAATACCCAGTACTGCTGCACCTATTTTTAATGTGGCTTCACACTACTGAAGTAGATTCATGCTGCCACTATCTTATATCACAGAGCTGTCCTCTGTGTAGATCAAAGCACATGGTGTGAATTGACATCGAGTGAGTTTTGTTTAAAGTTTACAAAGTAAATGTAACATGGAGATGACTCTTCACAAGAGGCTTGGTTAATTGATGAAATTATAGACAAGTTGTTTTACTCAGCTCAGGTTGCTTCCAGACATGAAGCTAGCTCTGCTGTAGACAGAGTTCCCCTTGTGTACCAGTGTGGAGGTGACTAGAAATTGAATCTGAAAGTGTACCCAGCTCTTTGTTGGATATTGAAAATATATAGAAGGAAAGATAAACACGGTGAAAAATGCTATTTCTTTTTTCCTTTCTGCCATCTCCAGTAATTACTTAGGAAAATTCCTGTGTTTGTTTAGTGTTTTTTGTTTGGTTGGTATTTTTTTAGTTTTTTTTTTTAATGTTTTATGTATTGTAACTGCAGGAGACGTTTTCCAAAAAGGGAAAACATAAAACGTTCGGGATTGCAAAGCTCTGCCATCAGAGAAGTTTTTCTTGGAAACATTATTGGTCACACAAAGAAAATACACATGCAAGAAATTTTCCTTTTTGTATCATAGCAGCTCTGTCAATCTTTCAGTCAGAGACTGTACCTGGCAGTGAAAAGAAGAAAGGTAGAGTAGGCAGTGGGGGAGGCTGTGCTCAGGGAAGGCAGGGTCCTGGAGCCTGCGCTGGCACAGGATTGCACTGCTGTGCAGCTCAGCCTGGGCTTGGTGCTGGGCTGCCTACAGTTTGGTCACTGGTCTGTCAGTTTCTCCCATGGTAGAAAAGTGGTTTTTCCGCCTGGGAAGGAGGGAGCAGTCTGGGAATATGAGCCCTAATGTCTTTTTGAAGTTTTTCTCCTGCAACTGCACAAGCCCACTGACACAGCTTGATCTGGCTGATGAGGGCTTCTTTTATCCATGCAATTAGAGTAGAAGAAACAGAGAAAGCATTTTTCTGAAGCTGGCATTTTGGAAGCTGGCAGTATGTTTAACAAAGGGTTTAACTTCCTTTGATATCCTGAGTTATGTTGCTGCTTTTCTTGCTCATGTTTATTATTTGGACGGAGATAGGTAAAACAATCCCTAAGGAAATGTGGAAGTGGGTTTTTATCTCAGACACAAAAGACTCAGAGGGTCAGAACTATTTTATTCACATGAATCTCACTCTTCAATGGACACAGTAGTAGCTGCACAAATTCTTACAGGGAAGCTGATAAAGGATGAAAGTAATTTTACCTGAAATAAAAATGTGAGAGTACTAGAGGAAAAGACTCACAAAGAAGTGGGGTTAATCATTGCAGGACTGAATTGAGGTTCCAATAGAAAAATTTCTTTTCCATTTGATTTTGAGAGGTCTGCAGTTTTGAAAATCCTGGTCACAGGAGGATATCTCTCAGTAGATGGTTCTCATTAGAATTTGTAGAAAATTTCTTTGAGCAAAATGTTTTTCATTGACAAATTTCATTTAATCAAAATAGATCTGGATTCAGGTCCCTGCTACATCTGATTCAGTGTCCTGGGATGAACACTGAAGGTCTGCCCTGGACCTGTTATGCATTAATGAAACTGACTATTGCCATGAGAAAATAGTTATTCTATCACAGGAAAGTTTAAGTGAGGAAAAGTTTTCCGGTTTAAACTGATAATCAAAATTCTAAAACCGTGTGTAATTAGCACATTTAATGAAAAAAAAAAAAAAACAAAACCACACAACTATTATTTGGGTGAATCAAATCTCTATTTCAATCTTTTTGCAACATATTTTAGTTTTGACCTTTTCATTCCAATTAACTTGGATTTCAAAACAGACATTTTTAAGTTAAATGGAGCCATTGCGTTCCATGTTGTCAAACAGCACATATTGATAATTCTGGAACTCTTTTTCACACATTTTTCAGAACACCATTCTTTTCTGAAAAGCCTGCTTTCCTATAACTACGCTCACTTCTGACAAATACACCTTTCCAAAAATGGGATAACAGACCAACTCCATTCCAGATATGATGGTGTTCCTTTTGGCTATCTCTCAGGAAAGAAAATCTTAAAACACTGCTAACTTCTGTGTAATGTTACTTTATTACTTTTATCATCAAACTGCCAGATCTGAGTGACTTAATTAGTACCTACTTTATACATTTGTTTGGAGCTGGAGGATATGGCTCACGGAAGTGGGTCGAGCATGTCTACATCTACCTGACACAGCTGGTGATGCTGTACCAGAAGCTGCAGAACCACTGGGAAAGCTGAAGTATTTCATTTTCCGCAACAGTACTTATAAGAGGGAGGCAAGACCTTTGGGTGTTAATAAATGAAGTATGAAGTGATATTCAACATATATTTAAAGATAGTTGTAGAGCCTCTATATGCGATTCGACTGTTTACACAGGGGAGTTAGTTCATCTGCTTTCAAAGCTATCTTTCATTTTGTAGATCTGCTGTACAATGATACAATTTGCTATAGATGGCTGATTATGAAGCTGTTTCCCACACTCCTCAATGCTCAAGGCATGTGGAATCATATTTGTTTTCTTAGGAAAGATGATCACGATCAGCATTTTTATCAGTGTGTGTGCCCACCTACTGCATAAAGGTCCACTTTGTAGTTCCAAGAACTGACAGAATGCTTTAGTGAGATAAGGAAATATAACCATTCCTCTAGGGGTGGTTGACAGCAAAAAAAACCCACAATTACTTCAGGGAGCCTTCTGAAAATTCTTGATTTATTCTGCATTTCGCCTCTCAAGGACATGGGATATAAAATTGCATCGTTCAGGGTCCCTTGATAAGAACCAGTTTTCCCCTCCCAAACACAGAGTTTAGCTATTTAGATCAAAGATACATTAATTGGCAGTGGAGAACTTGAGAGGAGGAAAAATACAGTTGAGCAGGCTAGGAATTAATGCATCGGATAAACTTCCTAAAGGATCCCTTATAGTGCTCTTATCTCCCCCCATGCCCTCAACTGATAATGGATTCTTGACTTTTTTTCTCCTTCTCCATCATTGGCCACTCACAACTGCCCAGGGTTGCTGGAGTGGAATACATGACCAAGATCTCTCTTGCAGCCCCCAAAATCAGGTACTTCGTAGTCTCTGTGCCATCACCTTGGTGCTGGGGAAGCTTCTCAATACAGGCTGTCTTAGGAGGCTGCTGTGACTTCACCACATGCCATAGGAATCTTCTTACTGCCCTTCTCCTTTTGACTCCTTTTAAGCTCCATTATTTACTGGCATTAGCCTATACTTTTGATTAGAATGACAATTTATTTCAGACTTGTCTGATGAACTCTCTTGAGGTATAACAAAATATCTGAAATACTTCACTGACTTACATGGCATTGGACAGTCTAGTGCTTTGGGGGGGATTGTTTTTTTTTTTTGGTTGGTTGGTTTTTCATTATAGATTTCTTTGGCCCTGTGTGAATGGTTGCCTGCTTTCCAGAGCCTGGGGTTATCAGCATCTTTGAGTCTTTTTTCTTTGTGTTATCCCTCAAAGTATCACTAGTAAGTCCTCAGCTAGTTAGGACTTCAAGTCTAGGACTCGGTAGAATAGATTAGGTGGGGGAGTTTTCCCCATAATTCAGACAATTCATAGATGTAATATTTGAGTCCTTCAAACTGCTTTCTAAAAGCTATACTAGACACTGGAACGAATAGTAGTTTATTAGTTCATATCTATTAGTTCAATTCTAGTGTTTTAAAAAGACTATCAGCTGTCATCCAATTCAGTTTTGCATCTTGATCCAGTATCTGAAGACTTGTTAAGTAACATCCCATCTGCTAACCTATATCTCTCAAGTCATTTAAGCAGCTAATGTGGGTGAACCAAATCATTCCATCTGTACTATATCAATGTTTTGGAAGCTTTCTCTTACTTACAAATTTGTTCTTTAAAACAAAGAATTCAGGGTTTTTTTCCAGAGTGCACCACATTGACTGATAATCTAATTCACCTAATGTTCTTAATCTTACAGCCCTCTAGCAGAAGTAATAATTGCTGATATAAAGGATAATTTAGGCTACGCATTTAATGTACTGGTAATTCAGCGTTCACTGAGACATGAGAAGGAGGAACTATCGTTATACAGGCAGCCTTTCATAGACCTTGGTATCCTGAAGATTGTAATTACAGAAACCCCTCTCAGAGGAGATTTTATTTGTCTGCATGCTCACATTGCAGCTCTTGCCACATTATTATGAGCCCTGTGTCGGGCAACCAGTACAGTGACTACTGCTTTTTACTTTGGAGATCTGGGCACATCAAAATTATTGTACAGGAACTAGAAAACATATATTTTCATTTCCATAGACAAGAACTATGCAGCATATAGATTGCATGGACCAGAAAGGTCTTCCTTTAGTCAAGTCAGTTTTTTACTATCTGCTTTTGAGAATGAATTTTAAATTGTATGTATGCCTATCCCAGATTATCACAGTGCTTTTGCCCATTACAATAAAATTAAATTTCTTAAGACTGACAATTCATATGGATACCCAAGCGGGCACAAATAGAATCCTTCCTGAAGCATCTTACATTCATTCACAGCTTCAGTCTTTTTTCACCAAAATCTTTATTAATAGGCACTGATAAGAAAGAAGTAGCTTCAACTATACGTTAAATAACAGCTCAAGCATTCATAAATGTTTTTCCAACAGGAAGGTGAGTTTATGTCTTCAATATTTATCAGGAAGAATTTTTAATAGAAGAAAAAATTCTATAAAAAGATGGTTTATGCTAAAATTGAAAATACATGGTAATATAAAAACAGTATATCTTTTGCTTATCATTTGACCATGCCAGTAAAAATATTTCAAAGGGAGTCAACCAAATTAATGGAAAAGCAAAATTGTTAATGCATTGTAAAACCTCTCACAGGTATCTCAGAGGAGTTATTGTTTATCCCCTTGCTATAGGAAGAATATTAGAAATTGTCAAAGGCAAATTTCCTAATCGGATGACATTTTGAGAACTATTTTATTTACAGATCCTATGCAGTTTAGAATGAAAGCTGAAATAAGTCTCCATCTTCTGGGGAAGTAACATGGCATTCTGCTAAATGCTAGAATTTTATCATTTGAAGGCAAAAAGAAAGCAGCCAGGGAGACCTAAGAATATAAAAGCATTTGAGATCTCAGAAGGAGTTTAAATCAATGCACTGCCACAGTTACAGCACAGATGAAAGAGCCTGCTGTCTCAATTGCCAGGAATCTACTTAGAAACTCTCACTTTGATTTTTTTTTTTTTTTTTTTGGTAGTCTGTAACATTACCACTAAATGCAATATACAGAGACATCACTGCTTTGATGCTGTACAGCTACAGCAAATGGAAACTAATATGGTAGAACAGTCAAGCTATGTGATTTGCGTTTGTATATACAAATATATACCCATCAATCTTCTTACTTCTAGACTGTATCACTGCCACCCATTTTCATCCTTACTGTTACTTCTGTTTTCATTAGTGACAGTTATTTTGCACCCATATTCTGAAGAGAGAAACATATATTTCAAAGGGGAGTAAAAATTAAAATTTTCTCAAAGCTATTGTCTCCCAGAACAAATTCCTGATTTTCAAATGGTTCTAATCGTGCTTTGAAGCAATTTCAAATTGGAGCACAACTTCTGCCAGACATTACAGGATTCTTGTTCTTACAGATCTTGTCACACCAACCATACTTACACTTCTTGCAAAATGACACATTAGTGGAGAGGTCATATTCTCGACCTGTTCACTGCCTTTTGTAGTGAACTTGCAGTATAT
Source organism: Formicarius rufipectus (assembly GCA_013399695.1). Classification (NCBI taxonomy): domain Eukaryota; kingdom Metazoa; phylum Chordata; class Aves; order Passeriformes; family Formicariidae; genus Formicarius; species Formicarius rufipectus. The sequence continues at coordinate 567,326 of VXAU01001554.1, read as the reverse complement.
GAAATTCTACACAATACCTCTTCTTAGGTGAATGCAGTGTAGGGAAAAACTGACACAAACATGTCTAGATCTGCATTTCTTCTGTGGCATCTGCAGAAATCTCAGCTATTGATGGAATAGAAAGAATGCAGGTAGTGGCTGGGATTCATTTTTGGCACCATTTTCCCCACCATCATCTGTCCAGCTGGGATTTCAACATGCAGTAATGAGTTCATGTGAAAACCAAATGTTGTGGGGTAAGAGAGAGGGGACAGACCAATGCTTGAAGAGGTTTCTTCTTGTAGCGTTACAGAAAAAAAGTTCTCCTCTGCAACATCTCCCAGTGGGAAAATGTAAGGAGAGCACTGAATAGGAATTGCTGTAGTAGGTGATCTGTCTGGAAATGCCTCAGGTATTTTGTGTAGGCTCTGCATGGTTGGCACAGGTCTTCCACACAGTCTCCCAGGATATGCCAAAATGTGGACAGGAACCACATTGATTTTTGTAGAGGGAAACAGAAATAAAATGCAGTGTCTGGGTATTTTTTCTATTGCTTCTAAAAACATAGACTATAGACAAAACTAAAAGGTCTTACACAGGCAGAGCTCTCTGTAAATAGTGCAGGGGATTTGCCTCAGTAAACACTTTAGAAATTGGCATCTCTTTGTTGTGTAATGATTCTGCTAAAAGCAAAGGCATTTACAATGTTTTATGACTAATGTGGTAATCTGGCACTAATAATAAACTTTTTGTACAAAATATGTAAATTAAAGGTTTTAGATTCCTGTGAATGATTAATAACAATCATGTAACCTGTGAAATTTTTTTTACACAATAATAATCTCTTAAAAATTTACTCCAGTTCCTCAAGTAAGACTTGTAATGTCTGTAGATTCTGTGACAAAGTTAGACTCGGTTTTTATGTTTATTTAGTAATAGAGAAGACAGGCAATTTCTTATGCAAGACATCAGGAGGGACCTTTACGTGCTTCTCCCATCACTGCATTTTGCAGAACAGTTTTACTTACAGCCTCAACCTGTGATTCATTTCACATCACCATTCCCCAATGAAATCATTTGCTATATGTTTGATTTACCAGCAGTAAAGCAGGCATTGTGTCTTTTAGTATCTCAGACATGTCTGTATAGATTAGGATTGTAACCTGTCGTTGAAACTTACACTCAAGAGTTTAAGACTGAGAGCACAACGTAATTGCTCGTACATAGCATATTGGTCTGCTTGTCTCTTTTGGGATGTAAGGGCAAATCATTGGAGTCTGGATCTGGGAGAAAAGAAGGAGATCCAGTGTTAAAAATTAAATTGTAGTGGTTCTACTCTCAGAACAGAGCCAAGCAATGGAGTAAAACCAAGCCATGCAAAATTATCTCCCTGCATATTAGTGCAGTGTGAATAAACCGTATTTCTAAACGGGGAAAATGTAACAACTTTCTCTTCACTAGAACTCTCTAGTTCTAGTCTAGATCTAGAGACCAACACAAGCAAGACAGTGGGACAACACTTATCAGCAAGACAGCTGACAGCTTCATTGTGACCTGGACCTCACTCTGTCCCATAGGCTACTCACAGGGCCAGTCTCTCATCATCCACAGGAGAAAGATACTTTCTATCTTAAGTGTTTCAGGTGAAAGGCTGGATCAGCTAACAGCTGAATGTTAATTTATTCATTAAACAGATCCCCTTGGATTAGTTAGGATTAAGGAATATCAAACAGGTGTCATCTCTGCTGTGTGAAGTCCCAGCACTACTGCTTGCCAGAACCTGGGCTGATAAACCACACCAAGCAACTGATGCAGACCCACTCTGTTTCTTATAGTCGTCCATAAGTGGCTTCTGTTGGCCACAGGATACAGACCATTGCTCTGGTACAACATGGCCAGGTGTGTGTTCTCAGCTGTGAAGTTGCAGTTCTGTTTGGTCTTTGCTTCCGGGTTTAAAGGGAAGCACATTTTGCTGTGCTCAGTTGGTTAAAGCACGATGCTGAGGAGAGGCGCTGAGTGGGCAGAGCTGGCTGCAGTTCACCTCCATTTGTGCAAGGCACAGACAACAGGAGTTACACAGCACCTCTTGCCTTTATCTCCTGTTGAGGTGGTTTGATAAGACATTAAATGAAGGTACTTCCATTTTAAAAACAGCCATAGCTGGGCTGCAAAGCAGGGCGCTCAGGCTCAGTGTTTAGCTTTGCAAGGGAGGGGAAGCGTGCCTGTTTCCAGTGCAAGCGGCGGGAGCAGCGCGGGGGCATTAATGATGTGTGGAGATCGCTTCGTTCAGTTCTGCTGCAATTTTTCCGGATGTGTGAGTTTGAGTCTCACCTGGTCTATTGCCCTGCCACTTCTCTTGTGCTGAAAAGAGGGCACAGTGTCATTTAAACTGATGATTCAGAGGCAGTCAGGTATGATGCTAAAAACCTCTCTCTGTGATGTAGAAATTGTCATGGCTGATGGGTCGGGGTGACCTTCTATTTTGTTCACCACTTTTTCAAATGTAGTAAAGGCTTCTACATTGATTCATGGAAAATACTGTAAGCCTAAAATGCAAATCTCACCATCTGAGAAATTTTGAAGCTCAGAATTTCGGAATTTGCCAAAAACACAGCAAAACTATTTCTGTTGGTTTTGTATGTGTTAATGTTTGAATCTCTCCTGTTCTAGGAAAGGCCCCTAAACATTAGCACTTGCTTTTATCACAGTGAAATCAGTGGAAGGCATGATGTCTTTGGCTAATTATGCACACCAGTGAACACCATAGTCAAAGCTCCTGCAGAAGAGGAGGATCATTTGAAACCACTTGTTTGTTCAAAGTCCCTCTATTTCAAATAACATTCTTCTTTAGTGCAGCGATGTACATTTTTCTTTAAAATTGCATTTTGCCTTCAGTTCTGGAACTTACTTGCTTTTCCACTGAAGGCAAACAGTGCACTGCACAGAGACTCACAGGGATCAAATGTTAGCTCTTAGTGTGATATCATCTTCTGCACGTTTTTATATTATTGCAGTTCATAACTCTGCACCACAGTATGGAAAACAGTAAAAGCCTCTTTATTTATTAGGTTATTACAGGTATCCTCCAGTGTATCTTATATGTATACATCCTGTCAAAATACTTCAGGATTTTGACAACAGTGTCTGAACTTGTTTCAAGTGACATGACATGGCTTTTAACTGTATTTTTTTGTAGTTTTTGTATTTTTAAGAATAGCTAATAAAAATGTTACCCAGGTACAAAAAAAAAAAAAAAAGAGAATTCCTTGGCAAACAAAAAGGCTTAAATAAGCATCAGCTGAGTTTTGCAGTTAAATGACTTATGTGGGAAATTATTATGATGCTCTCTATAATTGTTCTCAGGAAAACAAAAAGTCTTGAAGCCTGTGGAAGGCGTAACAGACCTAATTAATACCCACTCTGTTTCTTCAGAGGAAGAGATTTTGTGTAATGTAAATGCACCACATAGAAAATGTTACTGTGCTTATTTTATAGGTTGCCCTTATTTTTTTTCTTGCACGTCTATAGTGAATGGTATTTTCCAATGTGATGTGTACGGGTCTTCAGGTTTGCAAATTGTGTTGTCATTTCTGAAATGTGAAAAACAATTATATCTCCTGTATTTTTCAAGTGTTGATGTCAATTATGATCTAAGGTTTATTGGATGTGTTTGTGCATGTGCACACATTCATGTTCTAAAATAGGTGACTGTTTCATTGTTGTACTCACTATGTGTGCATGGAAGTCAAGGTATTATCAGGAGCATTCTTTTACACTTTCATAATAAAATCTGAATCGGATTCTGAAAACACTGGGACATCTGGAATTTAAGAGCATTTCTACGGACTGGCAAGTAACAGTTCTCAATCAACCCTGCACCTCATCACTGATGGCTGATTAGAGTTTAGCTAATGAAAAGGTATTCAGAGAAGAGTTGGGAATTTTTTATTCAGTTGTCAGTTTGGCTGGGGATCTCTGTGGATTTACGTCTGAGCTGATATCCACAAAATGATCCAGAAGAATCCATGTAAATAGATTATTCTCTGCTATCGGTAGTTTTTTTTAGATTAGGGATCACTGCTTTTAATGTCTATAAGGTGATATTGCTATTTGTGTTTCTAAAGTATCTAAAATAAGTGGTCTGTCCTCCTAGTAGCTCTGAATGGCAAATGGTGATTAGCAGAAGGGAACTGTTCTGTTCTGGGTCTGGCAGTGCTCACCCATTCTAACAGGTCAGTTTAATGGATGCTGTTTGCTGAGACACTTCCCTTGGATCCAGATTCATCTCAGGGGCATCCAGGGAAAGGACAAGAGGCAAGAGGTACAAACTGGAATACAGAAAATTCTGTTTAAATATATGAAAAAAGCTGCCAAGGGGACTGAACACTGGACCAAGTTCCCCAGAGAGGTGTAGTCTCTATCTTTGGAAATATTCCAATCCTGAGTGGATACAACCTTGAGTAATTTCCCCTAGCTGACCCCTCTCTGAGCTACGAGGTTGGACAAAACAATTGCAAGAGATGCCTTCCAATCTCAGCAAGTCTGCAGTTCTGTGATTTGCATGACTGGTACCTAACTGGTTATGTCTGTACTTCCTGAACAGAGCAGGCTGGGGAATACCACTATGTGTCTGTAAGCAGAGGTCTGAGCTTAGGTGGTGGTTTGTTTGCCAGCATGTGTGGCACACTCAGCATCAGCACCCAGGAAGGCACGCTTGGAGTGTGCAGGCTCACCTCTGAACAGCCTTCAGGTCTGGTCTAAGGGCTTCCACTAGGAAATTTGGGCCTAACTAGTGCCACTGAGCCCTGTTTTTCCTGAACTGCAGTGGTCGTATCATAGGATTAAGCAGACGGCTAATATCCTGAATTCTTATTGTTCTTTCCCAGTAGAGTTGCAGGAAGGGTCATCTGATAATCAGTAAGTCCCAAGAGCTTGCTAATTCCATGTGCTCCTCTGCCAAGATGTTGATAATAACTGATTTACATTTCTTAGGTGTGCAGTGCGATCCAAAATCAAGATTTCACTGTAATTGATGACTACTGCACTGGACTGCAAGCTCTTCTTTACCTGAAAAGCATTGAGGAACTCAAAGACTGGAATGGACAGAGTCCTGCAACCATGTGCCATCAGAAAGGAAAACCAGTACCTAGAATTGCTGATCTGATGGGAAAGGTATGTTGTTCCGTTGTCAGTCCTGACACTGTGTCTGGATTTGAATGTATTTCCATTATCATTGTATGCAGTTTCTGCATACCTTGATTAATCACTGGTGCTGTCACAACTAGTCACCAAGTTTTTTCCTTCTGAGTATTAACAAATATCTGAAGGCAGCTTAAGAAGACAAACTTGAAATTGCCTGATATGGGCTACCATTTTTACTTGATCACTTTATTCAAAACATAATGCCTTTAAAATATCTTTTAAAAAAGGTGAATTCATTAGAACAAATTCATTAGAACAAATTCTGGAACTGCTTGTTCTAATGAAACTCAGCTCAGTTCAGATTGATACTAATATTGTTCCAGAAGTTCTTTGGGTGTTCCAGCCAGAGTATAACATTCGGGAGACATGCAAAAACCCCCTTGCACTGGTTCTGACCAGGTGAGACAGGTAGTCACAAAGCAGCTGTTCGATGGAGCCACTAGATCAGGTAGGAGTGGCCCTTCAGTCACTGTACCTGAGCATCTCACAGTCTTTTATGTCTGCTGACACCCAAGCCCACTCCAAGGCAGGGAATTTCCAGGTGAAGATCAGTGACACCAAGCACGTTAATAAATTCCACAAGATTATTTAAACCTGGAAAGTCGGTGATGAAATAGGAATGTAAATTTTGGTCTCTATGAAATCCTAACCTCTGGGCTGTCTTTCCTCTCTTCTCTAGTAGTTCCCTGCTACAAAAGCATTTTTGGAGATTTTTGTCAGATGCAGTGGCTTGCAGCTGCCCCAGTACTGCTCACCCCTCCATCAGGGCACCTGCTGATCCATGCTGAGAGGCAGGGAGTGTAACTGGCTTCCTAGTGATGCCCTGCTGCCCACTGCTCTAAGCAAAATACCTGCACAGCAGGGAGGCTGAGCTTTTGTTTCTGCTTACTAGAGGGGATCACTTTGAAGACTGATTTCAGTTATACATCATGCCTATTGATTATCCTTCCAAAAATCTGATATACGCCTGTTGAAAATGTTGTAAAAAGTAAAGAATTACAAAAGAATAGGATTTGGAGTGTCAAATGCCTCCAAATCTCTGCTTATCATTGCTGATGACTGGAATTGGATTTAGCAGGAGATTAGAGACTCCTATATTGTTGTTGTTCTCTGTGGAGCTTTGAAAATTATAACATTACCTTCAAGCAGGAAAGACAATCCTATTCCTAAAGCTCTGGATAATACACTGCTTAAAAATAAACCGAGATATAAGCAGTTTCATTTTCATCTACTTATGTTAAGCACTTAAACCAGGCTCAAAGGGTTATATCTAAACTTCTTTCCTTTAACACCTGTAGAAACATACACAGTATTTCCAGCTCTTGTTACAGAGATTTGTTGTAATTCTTTAAAGCTGCATTCAGTGTTCTATCTTTGTATTACATTTGTATTTTGCTAAACAGAAAATCGTTCTAAAAGATGTTTCTTGTGTCCTTTTGAATGAGGAAAAAAATTGTAATTCTTGGTCTTTTTTGGTTATCACTAAATCAAAAACTAAAAAGGTTGCATGAAAATATGCTTTAAGGAAGCATTTAATAATTCAAAGGAAACTTAACTTGAAATAGGTCATATGAAAAAGAATAAAAACAAAGCCCTATGTCTGGCTGGCTCCGTTAGACATTTAAAAGGGTTAAGACATAGAGAATATAATTGATTGTGTATTTGTATTAGCACTGAATTATATTGTATTGTATCATTGCTACTAAATAATAACATTTAAAGTTAAGCAGGCTACATCATTGATAAGCTAGTGATACGTTTTAGGCATAAGCTCAGAATGGCTGTTTGTCCAGTAATGAACATTCAAGGGGAAAGGAAGAAAAATAATACAGCATGGGTAAAAGGAAGCACTGTGATAAATGATTCTACTATGGGCAATCAAATACAAAGACCTGATACCATTAATATTTATAATATCATAATTAGCAAGACTGTGCCTAAGCAGTGTTATTAGTGTAACTAATTATGTTATCATAAACTAAGTTTGCAGTATTGTAGGAATCAGTATTCTTACTTTCATAAATTATCATCAATATTGGATTTCATGTACTTGTGCCTAGTAAATTTAGTTAAGTAGTTTCATCTCAATTAAGACACAAATATCTAGCTTGCATGGCAGCAAGTCATAACACACAGTTCAGATTCTCCTTCTAAAATAATTTCACTAGAAAGCATGTCCTTACTCTCTGTTTGGAACAGAGAAGATAACATATTAATATATTCTCATCAATAAAAGTAATGTGTAGGAATGTGTATGTTATATATGGAGTACAATGTGACAGCTAAAATCCTGCCTTACAATTTTAAAAATGTACAGAGAGCAGTCCAATTTTGTGTTGGTATTACAGTGAGATGAAATGCGGTTTCTTTAGTAAGACCCTGTGCGAAGCTAAGCAGCAAATACTGATGAATATTTGCATCCAAAAAAAAGTGGAGAGGTTAATTTTGATATGTTGTGGGTTTGGTGCAGTAAATGTTAAAACATAAAGGATTAATCCTTCTTTTTGTTACAAGATTACTATTATTTTCAAATAGAATCACAGGAATAGGAAGTTCAGGCATTTCATATTTTAATAATAAGGAACTAGGGGAGAATTATTTTCACCAGCATCAAGAACCACTTGCTTTCTGATTGTGTACAGATTCATTGAGCCTCTACAAGTTTTAAATATATTGCAGATTTCACCATTCTGTTCCCAGCTAAGTATGCTCATAATGGTATCTGTTTTGATGCACAGTACAATATTGAATGATAATGTCTGTATTTTTATGGAATAGTGAACTACTCTTTTTATAATTAATTTTCTGATTTGGTTTCATCATCAAATAGATGCTGAGTACAGTGTTGCCACAGAGAGTGACACAATGGAGTTTTGTCATGAAATACTGTAGTATTCAATGACCAGAGTGAACTAAAAGATAAATACCTTCTTCTAAATGGTACACCTGACATCAAACTGAAACTTGTCCTGTAGTGGCAAGTCTGGCAATGCAGTCACCAGATAAACAATGAACTGAACAGTTAGCACTGTCAGTTGTTCCATTTATTACAATAACTTCCTTCTTAAACACAAAGAATACTGAAAATACTGTGCTAAATATTCAACAAGCAGTTAAACAGCAAACATAAAATGCTTTGGCTGAAAAGGAGAATCATGTTGATTATTATCTGTTCATCCTTCTGTATTAATGAAACTAATGCTTACAGAAGCATCATACCACTGGACAGTATTTTGTAATCTTGAGTGCTGTTTTTGTTTTCTACTGTTGCAGAATCTATTTCTGTATATAGACCCTAAATTTATCATCTTTGACCCAACAGTAACTATTTTCCATTAGCCTTTTCAGTAGCATTAGCTTTTTCCCTTTTGCCAACACAGCAGTTGCTGCTGGAGTGACCTGTATAGTAGCAGTGACATTGCCACTTAGAAATGCTAGCCTTAGTTGTGGCTTCTAGTCACTGGGTGATACAGTTTTCCATAGCTTCACCACTTTTACTCGTTCTTTCCTGTGCTTGTTGCCTTATCCATAACAGTTCCAAAAACAGTACTATCACAAATGTTGCACTAGGCTCACAAAGGTGGCTGAAGCCAGGCTTGTGGGCTTCCTTCCTCGTTGCTTTTCTGATGGCTTATTTAGTTGGGTTTTGCTTTTTGGTTTTTTTTTTTTCTTTCCTCTGGGATGACCTGACATTTGAAGCCTTAGCACAGATGACTGTCATTAATATCAACTCTGAATCACCTTTCCATTAAATGCATGGAATAAAACTTGTCAGCTTGTCTCAGCTTTAATCTCAGTTTGCAAATCTTGACACCGAGATGAGAGAGTGGCAATGTAATGATGACACCACACTGCTTCTCACTGATTCCATGAAGGAAGAACTTTTGTAAAAGCACACTTACCTCAGCATGAATTTAGGACTAAGATCAAGTGCATGATGCAATCAGGCAGTTTAAGATGTAGTGCATACACTTACAACCCAAAGTTCTTAGGGTGACTGCGTAAAAGAGAGGAAGGGCACAGTTAGTCTCCTTACAATCCAAAATTAACAAAATTATATTTTAAAACAGTATTCCTAAGTTTCTCAGGAAGATACGTGACCTGGAGCAATAAAGATAACTCTGTTCTCACTAGGTATCTGAATAAGGTACAGTATTCCCCAGAGGTGCAATTTGATCTCCTGTGTGTCTCACCTTGTCTGTTTGTTACAGGACTCTTTCATTAGTTGCTCACTGATCTTAATCCAGAGAGCTGAAGTGATTATGTCCCAGAAATGCACTCGTGTCAGCTGGTGATCAGAGAAGTGGTTCAGTGTGTCTCTCTATAAACTTCCACCAAATGTCAGCTATAGAAATCATACTTAATGGAGTGGCCACTATATATGTCAGAGAACTAAACATCAAAAATATGGCAGCATATTTGGTTGTTAGGTGTGGGTTTATAGGAAGGGATAAATATACATGTATTTTTCATACCTTGCTTCCAGCACCAGGAGTTTTGCAAAAAGTGTTATTTGTTTGGTCATGTCTAAATAATAAAAAGTTAAAAAATAAGAAAAATAATAATTTAAGCATCTGAATTCCAGAAATACTCAAAATATTAAAAAATCTGTTTTAATAGTGAATAGTTCTCAACTGATAAGGTTGTGCTGTACTAAAAGTATTAAAACTGTTTCTGATAAAAACACATTTATGGACAGTGGCTTTTTTCAGCAGACAGATGAGAGAGAACGAATCTGCTTAATTAGTGTGTGAACTTCAGTGAAAATTCATCACCTTAAATTTAGGAAGCTGCTGATTTTCTTTTCTGAGTCGACTTGCCATTGGAATGGACTTCCCATTAAGACTAAAACACTCATTTCCTTCAAGTATCTACGGGTACTAAAAGCTGAGCCTTCTGAACAATACAAACCTTCTAAATCCTAACTGTATTGGAGTCAAATCTAAATAGTCTTTTATATGGTAGTGAAAAAAAGCCTTGCTATACCAACTAGATTTCATACAAAATATTAAATTAACTCAAATAAATTAATTAAATTTGAACTCCCAGCCATGCACAAAGTTTGGGCTGCCTTCAGATTCTTCAAGACCTCTGACTGCCTTCACTTAGCAGAGGTTTTCACTCTTCATTTTTGGAAGTGCTCCATGTTCATTGGTAAGGCAAATTTGTCCAGTATATAAAGAACTGTCCCCCTTTTTCCAGCACTGCATAAAAAAGACAGAACAAATGATATTTGTGGCCATATCTAGAAATACAGACCATTTCATTAAATGATGATATAGAGATTGCAATTAAAAAAATAACATCAAGAAACCCTTTTTCCCATATTGCTGTCACCGGTTCTGAAGAGTCAGAGGGAGGAAAAATCAGTTGACCCTGGTTGAATGCCAGGTACCTACCAAAACCATTCTAACACTCCCCTCTGCAATTGGACAGGAGAGGGAAAATACAACAAAAGGCTTATGAATTGACATAGGGACTGGGAGAAAAATCACTCACTGATTACCACCATGGGCAAACCAGACTCAGTTTGGGGATATTAATTGAATTTACTACCAATCAAAATCAGAGCAGGATAGTGAGAAGTAAAACAAATCTTAAAAACACCTTCCCCCCACTCCTTCCTAGTTCTACCTTCTCTCCTGTCCATAGTGGCACAGGGAGGCAGGGAATGTCAGTTCATCACATGTTGTTTCTGCCGCTGCTCAGGGAGAAGAGTTCTCCCCCTACTCCAGTGTGTGGTCCTTCCCATGGGAGACAGTTCTCTATGAACTTCTCCAGCATGAGTCCTTCCCATTGGCTACAGTTCTTCCTCATGGAAGCATGGATCCCTTCCACAGCGTGCAGTCTTTCATGAGCAGGCTGCTCCAGCGTGGGTTCCCCACAGGGTCACAGGTCCTACCAGGAAACCTGCTCTAGCATGGGATCCTCTCTCCGTGTGTCCGCAGGTCCCTACCAGGAACCTGTTCCACCATGGGCTTCCCAAGGGCTCATAGCCTGCTTTCATGCATCCACCTGCTCTGGACAGGTCTCCTCCACAGGCTGTAGGTGGATCTCCCCACCCTTGTGGACCTCCATGGGCTAGAGGGCCACAGCTACTTCACCATGATCTTCACCACAGGGTGCAGGGGAATCTCAGTTCTGGTGCCTGAAGCATCTCCTCCCCTTCCCTCTCCACTGACCTTTATGTCTGTATAGTTGTCCCTCCCACATTCTCATTCCTGTCTTTCCTGAGTGCTCTTACCTCTGTGCAATAATTTTTATTTACTTCTTAAATATTAAAATTGTCTCAGCCATGGCCAGCAGCAGGTCCATCTTGGAGCTGGCTGACGTTGGCTCACGCAGACATGGGGAAACACCTTCACCCTCCCATGCACCCACTACCAAAACCTGGCCATGCAAACCCAATACAGCTATTTGATCCTCTTTCCCATTAGCTAAGACTTGCACCTGAAATGTAGCTCTCAGCCAGATAAAGCCCATTAAGTGTGAGCCAGTATTGATCAAGGAACCTCTTGGTTTAGGATATCATGGGAACTGTGCATCAGCACGCTTGGGAACTCTTGCCACAAATGCTTGTCAAGTTGGTCAAAAATAAGATTCTGCCAAAATATGTCTGAACCATCATTTTCAGGCAGATGAGGAGGTTATTTTCTTCTGCTCCCCACTTAGTCTTCACCTCCTCACCTGATGATGAAAGGTCTCCAAAGGTATTGCTTCAGATGAGAGCCTGGTGGTTCTCTATAGGGCATCGCCAGCAGTGTTTTAGGGAGCGCCAGCAGAACAGACTTCCGGGACCCCACTGTGCAAGTCATGTTTCCTGGGTTTGCTGCCATTGGTGAACCTCCCAACCTTTCAAACTGAATTCAGTTATAAACCTGACCAATTTGTAGGAAAAAAAGGACCGCTGACATTATTTTTTTTCTCCTAACTGTTCTATTATGGAAGTTTATGTAGTGATTACCTACAGTGCTGTTTCTCACAGAGAGAGCAGGTTGTTACATAAATGGTGAAGCCATTTTCAGTAGAAATGTATAAAACAAAAGGAACTAGGATTATTAAAGTGTATTTAAAGTAGTTTAATCCTTGTGGGGTTTGTATGTTCTGTATGCTAAATTTCCTTTGAGCATGGAGTTTAAAATTTCACATGCACAGCCAGTAAATTTGGCTATTAAGAAGCCATGTATTCACATTAACTCCTTGGCTGTGGTGTGTTCACTGCTGGCAGTGGACATCAAGCCAGGAAAATCCAACTCCTGATGCAAAAGGATTTAAAAAATAAATCCAGGCACTGCCAAAAATACATAATTCTTTTTTTGTACTCTGCAGTTGTTTTACTTAGGGAAATGGCCTGGTCATACCCTGCAGCATGCATTCATTACAGTGATCTTTGACTGGCAGATGCAGAGTAATAAGATGCATATTTTAGTGCTTATTATAATACCCTGTCCAAAAACAACTTGACAAATTTGTGATTTCGACAGTATCTCATTTTGCTGGCTGCAGTGCTCTGTGATTGCCTAGTACACGTGGCTTCCAGATTATGCATACCACCAATACTGCTCATTAAAATGGCCACAGTTCACCAGTTTCGGTAGCTTGGAACGAACTTGGAATGAATTATTATACAACAAAGAGGCTGCTGTCATGCAGAACAAAAGACAAGCAAAAGAGAGCTTCGGCTTAATGAGGCTAAGTGAGTGTCTCCCCTGCATCACCAGCTACTTGACGGCCTTTGAGCATGGATTTTTTTCTCCACAGGCCAAAACCTTTGGTCTATTATTTTGTGTTTATGCACCTTGAGGCTAATATACATTTTAATATGCTGCACATGGAGAAAAAAATCAGCCATTAGATTAGAACATGTGCACTCCCTGTTAAGTTAATGACAGCCGAACATAGAGATAAATTTAGGTTTTCATATTTAATTATAGCACAGTGCAGTACGTTTAGCAAGGATAAATTGCACTATTATTATGCTTCATTTTTTTTGACATCTTTTCATATTAACCATGCGCACTTACCCCCACTTCCTCCCCAGTGTCACACATAATGTCTCTGTGCATCATCCTTCTCTAATGCACAGTTCCTTCTCACCATGAATTTTTTATTCTGTACAGTTGTATATGTATTGTTGTATTTGTTACTTAGGGTTAGCTTGCTAGTTGGATAAAACCATTCAAAACAGCCCTTGGTTAGGTGATCTACATAGGCAGAGAGAACAGAAAAAAAACATGAAAAGAACTGGCTTGTGTGGCTAGAAATGGCTGCTCACATCTGCTCCCAGAACAGAGTTCCCAGTCCTTCTCTCCTGGATGCTTTCATTATGATGTACACTGTGCATGGATAGTTAAATGAGTCCTAAAGTATTTTGTAGTTGGATAATATTAATATGGACAATCGTGATATTAATATAAAATGTCTCTGTAACTGTGTAAGAACAAAACCAGACCTAATGTCCTAGGTGGTATGTGCTATTTGTTGGGGCTTTGTACATGTGTTACCTTTGTTTGTCAGAGCTGTTGCTAAAGAATAGCATGAGGAATTAGGCCAGACCTCAACCTTATAGAAGACAATATGAATTTAAACACAGAGGCAAGCTGGCATGCAATTCAGTCTTTGCATGTTCTTATCCATTTTTATGGGAATATTTGACTATTTCTGTGCTGCCATGGATTTGATGGTGATACTGAACTATTTGTTACTACCTGAAAGAGATTTTACATTTGCTTTGAGCTCTGGTCTGAGCTATTCAGGTAGCTATGGTTTGTGAAAAATATGTTTGCATGAGTCACAAAATTAAGGAAATACTGCTATTTTCCAAAGTGGATTAGAGCAGGTAATAACTCACGGGAAGAAGATTTTCCTCCTCCTGCTGTGTGTATAAGCAAGCAAAAGATATTATGCTACAGGCTTATTCCTAGATTATTTCTTATTGGATAGTTGTTTCATGACAAAAGACACTGTGGCTTGATGACCAGAGGGTCATGACAGGAATAATAATCATCATATGAAAGGGTGTCTGGATCTTGGTGATAAAGCATTCCTCATCACAATCAGTCAGCACTTGCTGGTGCAAGAATTTTCCTCAATGGCAGAGATCAGCTTTTTCATATTCATTGAGAGCAAATCGGTCTCTCTCTCTCCTTCCTTCTCCCTCTAGCCCCTCTTTCTGCAACCTCCAGTTCTATACCATCCTTACTTAAAAAGACTATTTTCTTTGTCAGGTGAAATTCACAGCATTTGAGGATGTTTAGGATGCTGCAGCATTTGCAGGATTGGTATTAGTAGCAGTGCCTTACTCTTTGTGTACTACTGCATAAAGCTCTGGTCAGTAGCAATTGATGGCTAATTGTCTACAGTTCAAGCACTGGAAAATGGGTCAGCAATTAATTTATGTGTGCAAAACTCTTCTCCCTGATTTTGTAAGTGGAGATTTTGATGCAAATTGCATCTGTGAAAGCAAGGTTGAGGCTTTCAAAATGTAAGCTATAATTACTAATCTGAGAACCTGATGATACGAAATTCTTCCTCTAGAATCCACCCCTAGTGAGAGAAGGCATTTATTAACAATATTGTGTATTTCTAAGCAGTAATTCTAACCATTTTTTATTCATTAAGCACTGGTAAAATACTTGATATTACATGTGATGGAGTCTTACGGAGTTGCAGGCTGTATTCTACAGACCAGATGGCTTAGAAACATTTATGCAATCAGAAAGGCCCCTTCTGTATCTACAGGTAGCTATTATTAGTAAAACCTAATTTTATTTATGTGTTCCCATCTTGTTGATGGTACTAGTCACAGACGCACATACTGAACTGCAACAAAAGACTTGGACTTCTAGCTTCTGAAAGAATCATTGTCCCTTTAAGCTTCTCATCTAAGAAAGTTGTTCACTTGGGTAACAAGGTCCTCTGTGGGCCACAGTGGTTCATGCAAGGAAAGTGCAAAACTGCAGTATTGGTAATAGACAGCAGATTTAGAATTCATTTTCACACTGCTTTCCAAGAGTTGTGTTACTCTTACACTAGTTTTGAGAGGAAGTTTGACAAGAACATCTTTAATTATCTTAGGAACACATTTGGCCCATAAGAACAGCCCTAAGTGTAGTGACATGCACATATGTATGAGAAATCTAGAAGGAATTATTTACAAGAGGATTAAGAACCAAATAATGTATATAAACATAAGAGGTGGAGAACTCAGTAATGCACAAATATTTGAAGTTTGCAGTCAGTTGAGAAAGAGGGATTTTATGATGTAGAGTGAGAACTCAACCAAGACTGACGAGTTGAATTGGGAAAAAACAAAAGTGTTCAGAAAAGGTAGGAGAAAAATTATCCTGATTGGAAGAAAAGTGTTTTTATAGAAATTATGGGGATTTCATGCTGGGTTGCTGAGATTCAAGGTTGAAACATGAATGCATGGAGTCTAATGGAAGCACTGCTGGGAGAAATTTTGGGTTGCTGGGACTGTGTGCTTGACTCGTAGACTTTTCCTGTCTTCACGAGCTAGTCCATGGCCCTTTCCAGCATTGTAGCTGCACAATAGGGGCTATCCATGGAAGCCACTGGATCCTGATAAAGTGTTTGGATGGTGACTCAACATAAATCACTGGAGCAATTAGTATCTAATAGTATGCAGTTGACATGTTTATTGCTTAAAGAATAAGATGAGACTTAAGGAACACGATTATGACTTTCCAAAATATTTTATTTTTATTGCTTTAAGAAGCTCTTGAAGGTTTTGCTGTAGTCTTGTGTGGTTTTGATCCATCCACATGGGTGTCTCAGCAGTCAGAGCTGTACTTCCTGAGTGTTTATGGACAAACAGATTAAAAATGTCTTTCTGTTTCATTGTCCATTAGTCATACACTGGCACAGGGCAACTGTCCCCAGTAACTGAATGGAGCTGTTGGGCACACCAGTTCTACTTGTAGAAGCTGAGAAAAGAGATTTCTGCAGTGTGCTGACCTATTCATGCTCAACAGAATTCATTAAGGCCCAGGAACTGTGTTTGGGTTGTTCCAGGGAAAAAATTACAGCCAGCCTGCAATCTGCTGCTCTACACTGGGGCTCTGCAATAGTTTGAAGTGGCTTGGCAAGAATTTTATTGATTTCTTGGGATCTCATTCAGCCTGATTGCACTTGGATGCTCTGGTGGTTGATGTTTAAGAACACCTACCCTAGCTGTTATTAAGAAGGTGGGTCTAATCTTCACATAGGTAAGACCTTGTGTGCCCTTCATTCAACTCAGCAGACAAGTTTTAATGAAATAGCTCCTTTTATATTTTATGCCATGACCATGTTTTGATTGCCACACTTGTAACTGTCCAGTGTGAGAAAGTCACTGTGTAATCCATATAGTGGTCAGGATATGTCATATCATATATCTGTTCTTTCATTAGTAATTTTGAATCTTTTCTGATTGACTTGGCATAGCTAGTACTTTTTTCCCCTATTACTATGTTGTATTCCTTCCAAAATAATGATTTATTTATCTAAAATATATAAAATACTATGTTGTTTTATACAGTATTTCTGGATTCATGAGAAACATAGAAGGGTATCACTGGGTTTTCTTAGTGATACTAATATGTGGGTTTTCTTAGATCCTTCAAGACAACACCTTGCAGTTTAAAGTAGTTTAATTCTAGAACCTATCAACTTAATTTTATTTGTTTATACTACTCATCATTTCAGCATAGAGCATTACATCCTAGATGCTAACTGTCGCTTAATATTTTTGGCAATTATTAGCCAAAAGACATATTATCCAATTCCAAACCAAAAGTCTAATCCAGACTTTCCAGCAAGTTTTCCTGGCCTTTACTGAGCCTTCTTTCAAGTGCTGAGCAGTCCTAAAATGTTCATTTCAAAAATCTCCATTTGTTAATTGAAAGTTACAAGGCTCATTTAAACTCAAAAAAGCTCTATACGCACAAACATGTCTGTATTTTCCCTTTTGCTAAAAATGTATCACTGTAAATCTGTAAACAACTCCCATACCATTACATTAGGAAAAATTATATTCTGAAACCTATAAACTTACCAGCTAAAATGGGAGCAACAAGAAATCCCTTGTTGACTAGCAGGAGTTTGTGTTGGTAATCACCATATACTAAAGAACACCCAGAAGGAGCATGGCTTCTTGGAGCCATTTTGGATGGTACAGAGGGGGGATAATAAATTCCTCTTGCTTCTGAACTCCCCTTTTTTCTTCACAACAAAGTCATTGTCCTTCATTTGATAGACTGCAGACATTTTCTTAGCAATTTTGTCAGAGCTTGGTTTTTGACCTTCAGTCCCAGGTCTGTGGGTAGGCTTCAATGCCTGTTGCTGGGGTTTTTACTTAATTACCAGCATAAAACAGATGGAGGAGAAACAGTATTTACATTTTTCCATAGGAATTAATATATTTCTCTGTTGTTTATCGCTGAGTTATTTTCATCTACATAGTGTGAATAGTTTGCAAAGGTATTTATAACAACATTTGAGCGATGAACGTGCAATCTGAAAAGCTTTAAAGTCCACCTCTCTGTCTCCATTTTAAAAAAAAAAAAAAAAAAAAAAAAAAAGAAAGAAAGAAAAAAAATTTCCTCTCCATCCTGACCGTGTCTTTAGTTGCCTCTAAATGGCAGTTTGGAAGGGGATGCCTCCGTGAAGTCATGACCACTGTCATGAGCACTGTGTGAGTGCTGGTTCATAATTCAGCACATATTAGCAATATAATTTTTAGTGCAGAATTCAGCATTTATTTTGAAGTGAAATCTTAACAGGGTCTATTGTAAGAATCTATCTTAACTGTCCAAATGCCATTCATAGCTCATCCAGAGAAAGGTCTCAATTTAAAGCGTCTGACTGGCTGAGCTGCCCTTAGGATTCTCCAGCACAAGGAGTGAGGTCCCTGACCTTTCGCATTAGCCAGGAGATACTCAGTTGCTGCTGTGAATTGACTGTGCCACAGGAAAACTTGCTTTCAGTTTCAAGAATTGAGAGGTTGTACAGTGTTATCAGTCTAACACAAGATAATTCTATAACACAATTGCCATGAAAACTTGGATACTCGAGAATTACATAGGTAGTGGTGGACACATAAAAATCTGAGCTCATAACCATAGTCTCCCTGCCTCAGTCCCATTAGGGTACTTTAATTTTCTTCCTGTCTTGCAGCTCATAAACATGCTTCTTTTCAGAACACACCCCAAATACTCTTGAAAAAGGGCAATAAAGTTTTATAGATTTATTTGAGGGTATTATAAAAGTATAATAAAATAAAAAATACTGCAAAGAAATAGAAATTATTGGACAACTGAATTAAAATTTTAAGCTGGGATTGTTTTATTGCATTTGAGTTCTATTTGGCTTTTACAGTCATGAAGGGATAGAATTCTTTTTGGAGTTCAGAACATTTAGAATTTTGATTTTAATATAACATTTAATTTTAATGTACTTGAAAACATTTGCTTAAACATAAATAATTTCAGTATGTTGCTGAAGATGACTTATTTTTAGATCAATCAGTAAAAAACAGTTCTCCTGTTTATCTTTTGAAAATGTTTTACTTGATTTTAGGAAAATATTTATAGATCAGAAATTAAAGTGTTTACTCATACCAATTGAAATGTTAAGTAATTAAGTAGCATTACAATGAAATTAATAGTTTAACAGTGGTGGTGAACAAATTACAGACACATTGTTTAATCTGAAATGAGTTTCACCCAAAAATTTATCTCCTTTCTCTGAAAACCTGGCAGAGAAAACAACATAGTTTTTCCCAGTAGTGCTGCTCCCTTTATACTGTTTAGAAGCAAATAATATACCAAATGGTCATGGCAAGGGTGAAGGGGGACAGTAGGAAAGTCTGCTGACTTGATGACTACCATAGGTTGCCTACATTCTCACAGACAGGAGTTTCTGCAACTTAAAGTTTTCATTCTAATTTGTGGGGATTTTTTTTCCCCTCTAAAATCAGCTAGACTATGAGACATTTGAACTTTTCCCATGGTCTCTCAGTCTCTCAGAAATAGTTGCAAAGAAATTCAAAATATTTCAGGGTTTTCTCTTTATGGTAACTCCACAGTGGCTGTTCCTGGCTCACCTTCCATAGCCCCTCTGCCCATCTTGCCCTGTGAGCCCTGGCCTGGGGGATGCTCTGCACGAGCTGCCCCAAACCGTAAACTCTGCTGTGGTGAAGTCTGATAAACCCTCATGACCCGGTTCCGATCACTGTATGTGACCTGTGCTGTAAAAGAGGAAGGATAGTGCTGAAAATTTTATGTTGTGGTGTCTGTCTGAGCTTGAGTTCTGGAGGAGTTTTTGAAAGATAACATGTAGGTTCATGATCTGTGCTGTTACCAGGCTACTAGGCACCAAGTGAGCTCAGCCAAAAAGTTCAACTGTGTTTGCACACCTGGTGGCTTTATGTGCATAAGAACAGTAAGACTTTAAAAAGCTACTGGCATTTTTACTGTGATCTGTTACAGCTGATGATATCTTAAATTATTCTTCAGCCCTTATCACAGTAATCAGGAACTCCAAATACAGGCTGAAATCTGCTTTGCTTTGTCTTGCTACAGGAGTATGTGCTTTCCCCAGCTTAAAAAAGTAAGTCTTTTAAGACATACAAAATATACAGCTTGAGATTCAAAGTGTGTGTATCTGGTTTTCATGGGGGATGCTTGGAAGGAATTAGACTGTTTTCCAGTGGAGGCTTAGGGCCCACTGTTTGTGTATAAATTAACAGCAATGAAAATGGTAAATTAAGATTGTGACATCAGTTTCATTCTTAGTTCTGCTTTCCATTTATATAGAAGGATTTATTATTACTGTGATTTACCTTCTACTAAGAGGTAAAAGAAAGTATGAAGTCATGGCAGTTGTAAGTATCTTCTGGAAAACTTCATCTTGCAGAAAATGCTGTAGCATACCTGCTCAGGGACTGAAGTTGCTGTGAACATAGCAGGCTATTCTCCCTCCATTTTCTAGGCTGGATTTCCCGCATTTTCCAACAAAGCGGTTCAGCTGTAAGGTTCTGCACACACTGAAGGAAAGATCTGTCTTCCATCTCAGGTGAAGCACTGGCCTCCTGTATTGCTTCCATTTTTTATTTTTTCTTTTCTCTTTCCTGCATGTGCTGGCAATAAGGAGTATTAGTGATGTGGAAACCCTAAATGTCCCAGTGCTTGGCTCTTTTCTTCAACCCCATCAGTACAAAGATCCTTTGTACCTTACATGCTAGCTTAAACCCCAGAGGAAAACTGTACTTCATGACTCCAGTCACTCCTTGCACTTGCTGAATTTTCAGCAATACTCTTTTTATAATACTGCTGTTAGGTGACTGAGTTGGCTGAAGGGCATGTCCACAACTTTGGAACAAGCTCCCACAGGACCTAAGACTTGGATAGTGTATTTGCCTTTCACCCTGACAGTAAAAGATACTTTTCCAGATTTACCTTCTCTGTGCAGAAGTGTACCCATGTTGGTGCTTGCTTTTGTTTTTACATGAAGGATATTATTAAAATCTTACCTAAACCAAGCAGCCTGTTCCCCAAACAAAGAATGAGAATGAGAGAGCAGGTGAGCCATGCAAGATAGGTGGAGCTCATTAGTCAATAGACACTGTTGGGATATTTTAATGATGAAGGTGGCATAAAACCTTTGCAAGGGAAGACAACAATTTGAAACAAGTGTCCATTTTATCTCATTTCTTTTGTTGTCTGGAACAGAAACGGAGACACTGAGAAGCAAGCTCAAGAAACCTAATTAAGTGGTGAAAGGAAATGAAAATTAGTTCACAGTTCTGTTCCCCAGACTGATTCTATGAATATTGAGTTTATATTATTTTCAGAAGAAGGTAAGACATTATAAACAGAATTCTCAAGGTAATTCTGATTCTTCAAGAGAGGACTAGATGTCTGGGCTGGTCTTCAGATATGATCCATACTCCCAGTAGTGTCATTAGGACCTGCCAGGTATTTGACATCTCTTGGATCAGTTTCAGTGTTATAAGAGAAATCAGTGGACCCCCCAAATATATTCATTTCTGTTGGGGAAATATTTAACAACTCTGAAGCAAAGTTTTCCTAAGGAATAAGCAATTGATAGTAAATAAAATTAAATAAGCTGAGTTCCCATGGAAGCAATAATCAACACTAACTTTTTTAAGCTGTTGCTTCACTTAGAAAAGAGCATTAAATCAAAACATTATGATTTTATGATGTCTGTGACAGTATCAGTATCAGTGTCACTGATACCAGTAAAGTGTCGAAAACTAGAGCATCCCAAGCCATAGAATGGAGAAACCATTTATTTTAAGAAAACACCTGGTGCAGGAGCTTGCTTTAAGACTGGGTTGAAGATACAGCTATTCTTTGTTTCATTCTATAACACTGTTCATTTTCTTGGCTTTTTTTAAGCTGTAATTGTACTTCTATTTTTGAAAAAAAAAAAAAAAAGAAAAAAGATATGTTCTAAAAAAATGTTTAAAAAAATTAAATGCTAAAAAAATGCAGTGATTTCTCTGATGAATAACTCCATCCTATGACATACTTTTTATGGTTAGCAGTAAGCCTTGTATCTGTAGTTCCAGAAAGTCCCTGATGACAGAGAGTGGTGTTTATTGAAATTAGTTGGATGCTACGCTGTTTTATTCAATTCTGCCTGGGCACTGACATCAGAAGTGACTAGATTCCTATAGGCACCTGACTTCAGAAAGGAGAGATATGTCTGTACTTTCAAATTAAATGTGCCTAGGAATATTCCTAGGTGCTTAGGCCAGCTGGCACCAAGCAGTCTGTGCCGATGATCAGAAGCTGTTAGTCTCCAAAGCAGGTTGGCTGCAGGCAGGCTGCCTGCTGGGAATGGCTCCTGGAGCATGCCGACTTCCAAAGCCTTTCCAGGAATTGCCTGGGACACTGATAGTCAGTACAGGCCAAAAGCAGGCAAAAAAATGTTGTAACATTTTGTTAGGATAGATGACAACATCATTGTGCCCAGGAACATTCTCAGACACTGATTTACTGCTGTGGATTTAGAGAGCAGCTTGCAAAAGACACTAAAGAAAAAAGAAGACAACTAATGGCAGTATGTGAGTGCACATGAAAGATGGACATACAAATGAGCTCTATTAGATGGTAGTGAAAATTGCAGTCAGAAGAAGAGCCTGAGGTTCCAAAATTAAGAAAAGCAGTGAGAATATTCAGAAAATCTCCAGAAATATCTAAGATATAATAGAATGTAATGTAATATGATATAAATATATTACTAATATACATATTTTTGTATGGTGTGACTAGTATATATGTATAATCCAAGTAGGGATGGTCTGAAAAAATAATTCAGTCTTCCCCACTGATATCAAGCAGATAACCTGTGAATTCACTGCATGCTAACAGCTGAATTAATTTTGTAGGGGGGCCAAAGTTGCAGTAGTTCAAATGAGACCACCCAGAGGCTATGCTTACATTAAGAAGTAGTACAGACAAACAAGTCAAATAGGAATAGGGTTGCAGAACGAAGTGGTTGATGCTGCAGGCTGGTGTTCGCACAGTATGCATTCCAGGTTTTTTGACTGTGTTCTAGCTCTAGTCTGGTCTTGTGGACTAAATGCCCATTAGCAACTGGAGCTCATTTTAGGTACAGTCCTGGAGCACATATTCAACTTTCATTTCATCCAGAATAAAAAACTGCACTGCTGTAAGAAGCAAAGTGCAGTATGTGGGGACAATCAGGAGACTCACATCAAAGGTTTACTGATCTAAAGCATGAATGCAGAGGCACCTGGTGAGCTCCAGCAGCAGCATGACAGCAGCACGGGGCTTGTGAGCACGGTTAGCAAGCAGCTGAGGCCAGAGACAAGCCCTCAGCCACCCAGAAAAGAAAATGTTTGCATAAACAAGGAAAAATCTCATGCAAACATAAATGAATTAGCACAAAGCAGAGAAAAAAAATCAACTGGTAATTGTGTCGCATATGGGATTTTTTTGCATTGGCAAGAAGACTATTTTGCCAAAGCTTGCTTACAGTAGCAAAAAAGAAAAAATTCACCATATCAGGAAAACAAACTGACTCAGGAAATATATCTTTACACATATCTGGCTTTCATGTCCTACACCAGAGCAAAAATTAACTTTTGGTGCTGTTTGCGGAAGCATGAACTTTAAACTAAGAGCAGCAACACTGAAAAAAAAGGAAGAATTTGGATATCAGCTGGACAGTTAAAACATCAATAAATGCTAGACAACAGAGGCTTTGTTGGCATTTTCTGAAAGTCTAAAACTGCTGACAAAAATGTATGGCATAATATACATGATAGAACAATCAAAATACAAGCAGGACAGTGTGAGTTACCAAGAAAAGCTGAATGAATTAGAATACCAGGAAGTACAGATAACTCACACATAATCTTCTTTTAACTAAATGAAGTGATTGAATGACCCATGTGATGAAAATGAGGCAAGCAATTCATAAAAGCTACAGACAACGAGTCACAAAACTTAGCTGAAATAAATAATAAACTGTAAGACCCCTTGTAGCAAAGTATTTAGATGGTGTTTTAAAGGTCTGGGATGTCTTCTAGGAAAAGAAAAGCTGGAAATGGACACAGTGATGCAACACTCAGAGAAAAAACAATAAGTGAAAGTAAGGAAAGCATGTCTCATTGCAGAGGTTTTCCAGAGCTACAGGTCAGAAGGGCAGCAAACCAGCTGGAGAGAAGATGGGAAGCTGTCCGTTTCCATAGTCTTTTAGCAATTTAACAAGACATTATACAAACCTGAAGGTTATAATATCCTTTCCATCTTAAAAAAGTCTTTTCATTTTCTGATGCAATATTAATATATTTGCAAATGTATTAGATTAAAGAATAACAGATTGTAATTACCTCAGTATATTTTGAGAATCCCTTAGTGTGGATATTGATGGAAGAAAATGCTATTTGAACTGAAAACTGTGGTAGAAGAGTGCCAGCAGTATCAGCAAGAAGAACTAATGGGTCTGGCTGGGATCACTGCCATAGCTGTATAGATGCAGAAACAGAACAGCAAAAGTTGTAGCCGATCATGATTACATTCTCATCTATCTGCTTGAAATGACCAAGGCAATAAATCTAAAATGAAATAAAATGAGATGAAATTGCATTTGACTCCTGAAGCACTGGCATAATTGCTGACCTCCTAAAGGCTATTACCTAGCTCCTAAAAAATAAAAACCATGCAAGATAGACCTACACCTGAAAACGTCAGTTTGAAGATTAGTGGGATTCATAAACCATCTCACAATACTTTTCCAGACGCTTTTCAGGTCTGTACAATCTCCTGAGGTGATTACTAAACAAAACCATGCTATGAATACAACTACTGTAATTTGCTGGAGTCTTCTCATATATAAAAGAATTGTACAAAATATCCCATGGCACAGCATTGCAGCATGTAAATGCTAAGGCCATTATTTTGCACAAGGCAGGGCAGGGGAGGCACCACTGTTTGCATGAGGCATACATAAGACACAGCTCCTCCAAAAAGGCTTGTTCATCCACCAGCAGAGTGTAGGAGCAGTTCAGCTGAGATATACTGGAGTAATGTGTGCATGTGAAAATGTCAATCCTTATGTTTGAAGGGCAGGAAACTATCTGAGTACAAAGTGACTATCAGTTATTAGAAAGCATTTTATAAAGCCAGAGCTAGCATCCCCTCAGTAACCACAACCTGCAGTGATGCACAATGCTCAACATCTGGAAAGGGATTGAAATGTACAGCCCTGAGTTCTTATCCAGGCTGCTGTATACAAAAAACAGGGCAACTGAACCAGAATACTCAAAATAATAGAAGTAGAGAAAATTAGGAGATTCCACATAAGTATTATTTAGGCTGTGTATTTTTCAGTTTGAGCTGGAGGCTACAAAAGAACTTCAAAAGAGTGTTTGAACAAGGCAAAAATTTAGTGTCAGTTCATGCCTTGCAATCTTTCACATGGACTACATGACCAGGGGAGAAGTCCTGTCATCTCCTCTAACCTCACAGGTAAGTGGGATCATACAATATGTGCTCAAGTGGCAGTCCCCAAGTCGCTGAGCGGAAATGCCACTGGGTGCCTGTCAGAGCTATTCTGGAGCAGAACCCTCCATCCAAAAGGATGTCTGTGTACTGGGGAGCATCAAGCTGCACAGTTAGTTGCATTACCCCTGGAGAAACGTAGGCCTAACAGAAAGGAAAAATACAAAAACTCATTGCACTCTAAAACAGAACATTGTCTCAAACAGTAAATCTCAATACCTAAACTTTGCTGTATCAGTCACATTTTTGTGGCTCAACAGTCATTTTGCAGCAGTTGCTGCAGATGGCATGGTCAAAATGGAACACTGGAAGTCTCACTACTAGACTGCATGTGGAAATGGTGGAGCCTGGGGTCACTCATTCATGGAAATAACCTGGGAACAAAAATCTAGTCCACTTCTCATTATTGCTACCACTGCTATCACCTTGCAGCAAATTAAATAGCAAAACTCAGCAAAGAAACAAAATTGCAGTATTATTTTACAAAGCAAAGAGGAAGACATCCTCCAATGGAAAAATGGCTCTGGCAGAAAGTCCTTACAATAACTTGGTGTTGTACTGATGTCAGGGCACATGTATTCCTCAGTGCTGCCTCAAGAAGGATTATGGCTGGCACTGGGGAAAGGAATAACTAAAAATAAATCAAAGAGCAATACTATGATCAGTAGGCTAACTACCATCAAGAGATGCAGGTCAAATCTTTTCTTCATGATAAATCATGAATTTGAGTGCCAGCCACCCACATTTAAGAGACCCTGTAATTTGTTTCCAGCAAGAGTGGGTGAATGTATTTTCTAGTCTTACCCCAAATATCTCCATCATATGGACAGGAGGCAAAGTCACAGTTAAGGAGGCACTCTTTTCATCAGGGCTTGGTCAGTGGAACAGAAGAACACAAACTGATAAACACACCATTGACAAACTTGTAGCTGACTTGTTAACCTTGACACCACTGCAACAGCTGTGTCACCAGCAGTCGCTCTGCAGAAAATGCCCATCCAAGCCTTATGTTGCTTGCAAGTTTCATTTTGGATAATATTGAAGGTGACAGAGTAATCCTTCTAACTCAAAATGCTGAGAAAGTTAAGTTGGATTTTTTTTTCCAGTGATAATTACCAAATATTGTGTGTTCCCAGGTGAAGGATGGAGAGCTGTTACATTCATGTTTAAGAATTCCGTCTCAGCTAAATGTAACTGATGGATGTTACCACAATGAGGTTGCATATTCCTACATAGAAACATTTTCATGCAGGAACTTCAGAGAACTCTGCTTCAAAAAAGTGATTGAAAGAAAACAATCCATCTGGGAGAAGGATTAAAGATTGGAATGAGGTGCATTCTCACACTTCTGGGATCTGGTCTCAGAAAAATATTTGTTTAAGCCTGTAGATAGCCTGAGACAGTGGCTGAGGGGCATGAGATACTCCATTAATCAAGTTACTGTCAGAGCAGGCAGTAGCCTGTGGTGGCATCAGGGGAGTGGGGGGTTTAAGGTGCTGCTGCTACCCAGGAAAGCTCCACTGTTCATCATGCTAGTGCTCCCCACCACAGCCTTGCCCCTTCTCCTTTCCCCTGCTTGGTCAGTAAGCACATCAGCTCAGCCATGGGGCTTCAGAGGGAAACCCTGCTCTGTCTTCAGCAAACTGAAGTGCTGCTTAAATACCTCTCCACTGTGAGCTGGCTTTGTGCCACAGTTGTCCAAGAAGTGTATGTGGCTAAGCTGCATTTTTCTACGGTGCTTCATCCCCTGCCTGCCCTACTCCAGTACGTACCTGGTAGGAATCAGTTTGCCCTACTGTGGTGTCATGGCATGTCTGAGTGCTCATCCCAGGTAAAAATTGGATATTTGGGAATAGACTTGTTGCTCATACAGGACAATTCTGCATTTTCTCTGGAGGCAGAAAATGGCCCCAGCCTTCCTGAGGAGAAGCAGTAAATCTCTCCTGTGTGGTAGTTGCTCCTGCCTTTGTAAGCTGCTTAGTCTGAAGCTCTCCTAGGAGCTTTATCCATTGAGATATACAGCACCTCTGTATAAAATATGGAGGAAAAAAAAGTCAGGCAGACAGATGGCATGGATTATCTATAATAATATAAATTATGTCATCTGTGACCTTTAGAGCAGCATGCTGCTGTAGACAGCATTAATGTAGAGAAGCTGCACTAAGTAGAAAATTTTGTTTCCCTTTCTGTCAATGACTGAAATGGCCAGAGATGACTTTTTGAACTGTAGATTGAATCACTATAAATATCTGACATAACTTTAACAAGTCAAATTATGTCAAGAAATAAAAAATCATTTTGTTTTTAAAATTTAAATAAGATTTTAAAATATGGCAGATTTTTGATTTGTGAAGCTCAGTGTAGTGAAGCTCAGTAGGGCTTGTGTGATCACTCGTGCGTGAAGTGAGAGGTATGTTATCAGGAATTATCTGAGTGCAGAATGGCTGGAGACAGGGCAGTTCTTTTAAACAACATAAAAGATGTGTACACTCTATGCTTCCATTTTATCTTTCACTGGACACCTGTAACTCCTGTGATGTGATTAGGGTGGAACCAGGTATGCTCATCCAAGAAAAGTGGGTTGGTAGTGGTCAGCCAGTGAGACATGGTCCCAGTACCCCCAGTGGCTGCATGGAGGCTTAACTCCAGTCAGTGTAATTCCTTGAATATTGAACCAAACATAAAGGCTGTGTAGGATCAGGACAGGAGTATCAGTTGCATAGTTTGTTGTGTCATGTCAGTCTGTTTGACCTGCAAAATAGCCCACAATGAGTACACAGTGCAAAGTGATAC
The DNA here is from genome assembly GCA_013399695.1 of Formicarius rufipectus. Lineage (NCBI taxonomy): Eukaryota > Metazoa > Chordata > Aves > Passeriformes > Formicariidae > Formicarius > Formicarius rufipectus. The sequence continues at coordinate 539,295 of VXAU01001554.1, read as the reverse complement.
GAAAAGGAAAGGTTTATGTATCTGTAAGGAGCACATAACCAGTGAAAAAGTGAACAGCCTGTTCAAGCAATATGTGATTGTGGTTATATTTAATAGCAGAGGGCAAGCTGAATGCATTTACTTGCAAGCCTAACTGTGCATACAAATCATTGAAGTCTTGAAGTAACAAAATGATTCAGAACTCATTTTAAAGCTATTGTAGTAATTTAAAATGAGATGGTTTTTAAAAATACAGTGATGTATGCCTATTATATGTATTTCTAATGATTTGCTTGTTAGATCTTTAAAAATCAAATTCTTCCTCTGATTGACTGAAAATCTAAACAAATTAGCATTTTTGAATATATGACCATATTCAGTATGTAATGATACTTTAGATACTTCAACTGTTAAAGACAGATAAATATGCAGAAGAGGCACTATGGGGGACTTGGATTCTCATGAGGACTTTTCTGTTTTTCTACATTAAGTTTTTATATAGTGTCTGTTACTTTGGCACCTACATATTGATGTCTCTTCACTACTTGATGGTGATGTAAATTCATTTATATCCATTTATTGAAGCTGTCACTTTTGTGATGTATTATTGTTATTTATTCATAAGATACTTTTGATATAATAACTATTTCAAAGAGCTTAACAACTACTTACTTCTTTTCAGATATGTTTAAAAGTTTTCATAGCTTCAAATTATAAAAATTCTGCAGCATCACTTTCCTTTGATGGACCATTCCAATTTTGCTACGTGGCTATATTTTTTTTCTTAATGTCATATATTATGTGTTGCGTTGTCACATTTTTGAAACTTTTAGAAGGCTGTAATCAAACCAGAATACCCAAACTCTTCATAAAAGAGCATTCAGCATTTTCTCATCTTATCTTTCACCAACTGAAGTTGGGAGTTTTGACTACTCAGGGGTGAAAGTACTTGCTGTTAATGCTAGAACTATTAGTATTATGAATCTTAGCAAGTTTAGGATACTGAGGTGATGAGGAAAAGCATTTTATTATTGAATTTGAAGACTAAAAGGCAATGGTAGACTTCTTGGTCAAAGCTGCAAGAGTTGACTAGAGCTCTTTTGTCTGCACTGAATATTTTACATTTAAATTAGGACTGTGTGAAGTAGAGATGGAAGGATTACTGTGTGAGAGAGATGAACAAGGGAAAGCATTGTAGCCTGTGCAGGAGGAGGATAAGTACTGTAGTTCATCTGCCATAAGAGATGGATTACAATGAATCTGAAGTGGAAGAAGGGTTACTTAGGAATTATTAGCAGTGGTTTGCATTTAAGTAGTCTATTAGTGGAATAATAAATGTGTAGTTATGTGATGTGTAATCTGCCAGGGGAAAGTGGAGTTCATTTCTAGATAAATTGAAATTACATGCTGTTTACAGTATAGGCAAGTTGGTTTTAAATTTGGAACTTCAGTGCAAAAAAATATATCAAAGCAAAAAGGCAGGATAAACAAAAATCAAAACAAAAATCTGTAAAGATTCCAGCAGGTGGGGAAAATACATGCTCTTATCTCTTGTGGAAGTTCTAACTGCTAGCAAAAAAAACCTTGATAGGCAAATTTGCAGCTGAAACACATATAGCAATGGTGGAAATGTGGAAATGCACCATTTTTTTGCACACAGTGGAAGCATTGGTTATTTTACTGAATGTACTCAAAGCTACACAGAGGCTTTCAAAAATCTCAATTTCTTTCAGAGTATGGAAGAGATGGTTTCTGGTTGCCCTCTCTGTCTAGTCTCCCATTCCCCCAAGAGCATGAATTTCATGGGCATTAATGATTGTACTCTGTATATTTTATATGGCCATGGTGCATACATAGGCTTTCTATGTTGCAGGGTGTCTAGAGCTGTATTTCCACGAGGGAGATGCTCACCTTGCTGGGTCGGCAGCATCTATGATTGACGGGTTAGGTGGTAGCCACTAATGCAGCCATAGCAGCAAGGATATGCATGCTTTCTCACAGTTGTAAGGAAAGATGTGTTTTTTCCCTTTTAGCAGTCTTGCTCGCATCTCTGAAACTTCTTTGAAAGGACCCAGAAAACCAACAGTCATTAGGTACTGCTGGAGTCAAGTCTCCACAATACATATACCCCCAAAGGAGAATGGTTAAAGCCAAAGAAGCAGATTATTTTAACATCTCAAAAGATCAGTTACCAACCAGCTTGGAGAAGGTGATAATAAAAGTATCTAGCAATGACATTTTTTCATATAATCAGGTAATTTACAGTATTGATATAATAAGTGCATAAACTGAATGTATAGATATGTATACAACTGGTATATAGATACACATGAAAATATGAATACTGGGATCATTATTTTTACTTATGTACCAGTAAAAGTACAAAATCTTGTTTGCAAAAGGTTTTTTCCAACACTAAGGCTCAACTGATACTGATCCCTGTTTCCTAAACACATTTGGATCCAGTTATATTTGCTTGCCTGCCAGATATTTGTTATTAGCTGTTCTGCTGACATCTTCTTTATGCTGCTGCTTAGCTGACAGAATTTCATCTGCATAAATGGGTGGAAAGTCCTTTCCTCACGTGTCCAACAAACTGGAGACAAAGTGCCTGCCAACGTTTTAATTTCTTTTGCATGTTCTGGTTAGAGAGTGAGAAGAATGCTTTCACTCCACAGTGTCATGAATATGGTAATCTATGGAAATCACAGAAAGCAGGTACTTAAGTTAAGCACATACTGTACTACAGGAATCCCTGATGAATTCAAGTCTCTTCTGTTTAGAGAAGATGTTGTTGTCTATTAAGTGACAGACTGCCAGATGTTCATGAAGTTGCACAGTAACATGTATCAGTATCTTCTTTTCTTCACCCCAGAAGGTAACATTTTCTTTATCATCTATGTCATCCTGGATTTTGATTGTAAATGTCTAAGCTTGCTTCAAATGTTAACTATTTTTTTTTGTTTTATTGATGAATATTTCATGACTTCAGTACATTTGTAGAATGTAATTTTTTGCTGCACTATAGTAAGCCTATAATCCTAAAACTTTTCCCTCACTTGGTGTATATATCCTTCTAAAAACCAAATGTTTGAGTTAGAACATGAAGAATAATCTGTTTGTGATTTGGAACTAGAAGAGAAAATTTTGGCAGTGTTAGAAAAATTATGAAAGAAGAAATAATTGTTTTTTCAATTAATGTTTTTATCTGCACACTCAAGCATGGTTCTGTATATCTCATGGTGGGGTCACTGCAGTATGTTTTCCTGGAGCACGCATTAATGTTCCCTTTAGTCTCAGAATTACTGAAGGGCTTGGGGTTAGCTCACCCACTTTAAATAATCGTGGTTTAAAGAGCAGGCAGAATAGTTGAGTAACTAAATGCAGTTGTTTATACACACACAGTGTGGGCAACAGAGGTTATAGGAACAAGTATATGTGCAGTAATTGCAGATTACTGAGACAGTGCTGTTTACAAAGCAAATAAAAGTTCCAAGAAAAAAATCAAAATAACTAAAAGGCAGAGTTCATTTTTATTCTTTATATCTGAATAATTGTTGTGTTTTGTCCTTTATCTTGAAGGCTTTTCCACATCATTAAAGGCAGTGATGACAGAAATGTCTCAGTTCTAAGAAGCAGAGCCATGAGAAAAGTGTGAACCCTTTGATACAAGGGTTTTTAATTCTGTGGCTTCTTGCTAACGCAACTACAGCAGCTCCAGGGGCTGCAACAACTGATGCTGGCCCAAGGAACTCACCATCAGGTGGAAACTGATAGAGTGAAGTATCCCATGCTCTCCATGACATGTGTCCTGCCCACATGCCATGGGAAGGACTCTTGGGAGATTCCTTGCTGCAAGTATTGACATCAACCATAATGCCATCTGGATGGCTCCTTCCAGCCATGGGCTCTTACAATGCAATGTATGGAACTGACACAGAGAAAAGCAGCAATTTAAGAGAATTTAGGTTTGAATGGCTGAAAGAGTAAGAATGTCTAACAGAATAAGAATTTGCATCTTCACTTTCTCCATTGCCATACATAGTTTTCATTAGTTAAGCAGTTTACCCGTGGGGAAAGCTCGTGCAAAATATTCTCTCCATATATCTATGAATATGAAAATGTGTGTTATTTGCCACCCTCAGAGGAAGAGAATTCAGCTGCTGGCATCATTGCTGGGCTGTGGTGATTTGTTTTTTTATTATTTTCCCAGAAGGAGCACAAGCTAGTTGACATTGTGACAAGATTTTGTTGTTGTTACTGGTGCTGCTCTTTGGTACTGGGACCTTGTGTTTTCTTTCTGTCTGGAAATGTTGGAGTCATGTTTCATTGTATTCTCTGAGAACAAGGATGAAAGCAGATATCACTTTGGGAAAATTCAGTAATCTTTTTGTTGTTGTTGTTGTTGTTGTAAAGTTGCAACAGGGTGGCAACAGACTACTGCATGGAAATTGTTGCATGGGTGTAAAGTGTGAATGTGCAAGTATCACATGTACATGCAGTATGTAGTAAGGATTTTAAATGCATGCAGCTATTTTGAGCATATCAGACTTTAGAAAGAAAAAGGATTCAGAAGAAACTGGGAANNAATTAAAAAAAAACGGGAAAAAAAAAAAAAAAAAAAAAAAACCAAAACATTAAAACTAAAACTGATTTCTCTGGAAAACTTTATACATCACATATAGAAGTTTTCCATATGAACAAGTTGAGGTTAAGAATTACTGAAACCTTTGTACTGAGGACATTTAAAATGACCCACACAAACCTGATTTAAATTCCTGTAGCTCTTGGGAGAGGACAGCTGTCTACCATGCTCCCACTCAGGATCCTGCTTCACCTGGTACTGTCCTCAAAACTATTCATTCTGGTCTGCAGTCTTCACACCTTCAGCCATATCTCAGGTAGTCACTTGGCTGTGTAGCCTCTGAAGGTGTTTCACTCTTAGATTTTACCCACCCAGCTGTTTCTCTCCCCAGTTCTCTGAAGCCAGTGAGAAACCTTCCCAGCTGTAGTCCTGCCAAGGCAGCAAAGGGATGAAGCCCAACTGTTCTTCTCATTTACAGAAGAAAGTTGCATTTGGGGAGGATAACTAAACCAACCACAGATCAACTGTTCTTCACAGAAATGGAGTAGTCAGCATGAATTTATGAAGGGAAAACAGCATTTGACCAACTCAACAGCCTACTGCAGTGAGATGACTGGCATGGAGATGAGAGGCGGGCGCTAAGTGTTATTTTTAGTAAGGCTTCCAAAGACAGACTGGTGAAACCTGCTGTGGCTGATCCTCGTCTGAGGAGGGCATTGATATCAAGATATCCTTTCCAATCTCAGTCATTCCATGATCGTTTTTAGAAATCAAACAACTTCATGATTCTGCCAAGGGAGTTGACCATCTTCTTCTTTCCAGTCATTTAGAGAATTTGTATTTTTTCCTCCTTTATTCTGTCTTCTGAGGAAAAACTGTTGATTAACTAATTTCAGAGACAGATACATTCAGAAAAAAAAGCCTCAGAGAAGAGTTACCTTTTGTTTGATTTCTAAAACACACTAGTGCTTGCCACGACGTGGCCAAGTTTTGGTATGATGATTATCCATCCATTTGCATAGCTTCTAAACATTTGGTGAATCTTCACTGCAACCAGTATAGAATATTTAAGCAATGCAGTTTTTGCTCTTTTAGCAGCTCACTTCATCAGTCTTTATTCTTGTTCTCATCCAGTTTTGCTGTGTGAAGCAGAGACTTCCACACTTTAAAAATGTAAAGTACACAGAATCGGGCAACTTGGCTTCAGTTTCATTTCCAGATTCATGAGGGAGATTGTGTAACTTAGAATTGTTTACGTGTTGAAAGCACACAAGAGATATTCAGAGTATGACTGCATACACACCTTCATACCTCAGAATGGAGACAGCACTCAAGTATAAAAGGAATTGGATAATGTCATTACATTCAATATGGGAAATTCTCCACACATGAGGGAAATTGTATTTTTGAAATGTGTTGCCTCATAACTAAAATGATATTGCTACCTGAAATGTCCTTGAGACAGTGATCCCTGCAATTATTTGTGTAAGTTCTTCCTTTACCTTGTGACCACTGCTCCCTGAAAATATTTTAAGTAAAACTACTGTGTTTCAGTGGGTTTTTTTGCTGCCATCTCATTAGCACATACTTCAGATCCACTGATGTACTTTAGGAGTCTCTTGCTTATTTTTGTTTTATGATGATACCTAGCTGTGCATGGTGGCTGACCCTGACTGGATGTCAGGTGTCCACCGAAGCTGCTCTATCACTCCCCTCTTCAGCTGGACAGGGGACAGAAAATATAACAAAAGGCTCATGGGTCAAGGCAATCAGGATGGTTAAACGTGATTTCCCTTTGGTGAATCCATGCTGACTACTCCTAAACACCTTCTTGTCTTCCATGTGCTTAGAGATAGCCTCCAGGATGAGTCATTCCATCACCCTTCCGGGGATTGAGATGAGGCTGACTACCTGGTAGTTCCCTGCGTCCTCCTTGCCCTTTTTGCAGACTGGTGTGACGTTTGCTTTATCCCTGTTCTCAATCATCTGTCCTGACTGCCATGGCCTTTCAAAGATGATTGAGAGAGGCTTAGCAATGATCTCCAGCAGTTACTCCGCACTTGTGAGTGCATCCCATCAGAGTCCATGGACTTGTGGATGTCAAATTTGACTAAATAGTCTCTAACCCAGTTCTCCTTAACTAAGAAGTCTTTCTCCAGATCTTCTTCATGGTCTCCAGCATCAGGGATTCCTGAGGACTGGATTTGGCAGTAAAGACTGAAGCAAAGAAGGGATTCAGTATCTCAGTCTCCTCTACAACCTCTGTTGCAAGGCTCCTTTGTCCATTCAGTAGTGGACCCATATTTTCCCTAGTATTCCTTTTGTTACTGAGGTATTAATGTTGTCCCAGAGGCACTACCACCACTGCTGATGGGCTCAGCCTTGTCCAGTGGTGGGTCCATCTTGGAGCCGCTACCCTTGGCACAGACATAGGAGAACCTTCTACCCACTTCTCACAGAAGTCACCCCTGCAGCTCCCCCACTACCAAAACCTTGCCATGAAAACGCAATACACTGTGCCAGCTGAAATCTGTGTCTACTAACAGTAGATGGCATCCAGCCCCTTAGTAGCAGACAGGTCCAAGAAAAGCAATCCATGACTGCATCATGGAGACATACATGGATTTTCTCAGAGTAAGGAGCAGTTCAATTTCCAAAGTCTGGGTCGTCTGCCCTGTCCACCGGCCTCTTCCACTGGTTAGGCTACTTGCTGGTGTGCCTGTAAAAATTTCAGCAATCTGAAGGGCAGAATTCTCTCAACTTTTTGCCAGTAGGAAACAAGCACCATTTTTAGTTCATAATATAGTCAATTACTTTTAGATTGATCCATGAATAAATTATAATCAAAACAGACCTACTCACCTTAAAGCTCTCTGGCTTAAGGTTTCATTGTTGATTCATTAAGTTGTCAGTTCTGTATTGGCAGGATAATGCTTTTTTATATCTGAATAGAGACAGTTTTAGTGGAAGATACTGTTATCTTTAAATGAGAGGATTTAGCTTTTTTGGTAAGGACAAATTCATCAATGATGAATCCCTGGAGAAACTACTGAAACAAAAATCACAATGTTGCTGAAGATTTATACAGTTCATCAGTTAAAAGGCAGCTTTTGGAAGTGGAGGTCAAGGGAGGATTTGGATTTTTGCTTTCTTTCTGTAAAATACTCCAGCAAAATATTTCAGGCTTCCAATTTCTTATAATGCAATTACAAACAATTAAATAATTCCACTTAATGCATTTATTTTGGCTCCATTCTTGATGTTATCCCTCCAGTAGAAACACATTGAATTATGTCTATATAGAGACAGATGGATACAAATAATGCTGCTATAGACATCACTGATACAGATATATAAGTAGACAAGAATTATCTAATTACTCTGCTTGTTGCAATCTTATAAACACTTGCTATGCTCCACATATTCATATTAATTGTGGTATTTTTCTAGGCAGATGTTGATATAACAGAGATATCAGTGTATGGAGAGTTTAGTGACATTGGAATATATGGAAATTTTTAAAAAGAAAGTACTATATAAAGATTTCAAAAGCAAGCAGAGTTAAACACACCAAGCTCTGTGCTTCTGCTTTCATTTGGAATTTTGTTATTAAATCCCCTGTGTACTTAGGAAGATATCCGCTACAATGATTAGAGATGATTTAATTTTAAAATCTCTTAAATATCCATATCTTCCACAGTTATTTCAACATTTCCACTTTTTCTGTATCCAGTAACACACTTCATTAAAATATTGTGTGCCATTTCATATGGCCTTTGACTGCAAAATGTTTGAAACCACAGCTCTGAACAATAAGCAATCTTCTCAGCATTCCCTGTGTCTGTGCATTACTCAGAAAGGGAACCATCAATAAGTCCTTCCTAAGCTCCTGAGGCTACATTTTCATGTATTATTTATTGCTATAGAAAAGATTGCTTGTTTTCAGTGTTGTTTGATGAAATTTGGCTTGGCTACTAGTGAACTACTAGACCCCAAACTTAAAATAACCAGGCCATTGGTATGGGCACACAGTCACCTTCTGTAAAGTCAGTCCAGGCCCCAGCCTGGACCAAGACCTGTATGTTTCCTTAATTATTTTTACTTGCATTTGACCAAATTCTTAACGGTAAACCAGCAGTGCACAGCAAATACAAAGGTTGGACAATAGTTTTCTAGATTAAACATACTTTCTTTTATTTAAAAAAAAAATTGATTATATAGTTTAATTGAGCTGAATGCATGTCATTACAAATCATCTGAATTCTGGAACTGATGGTATTGCAGTTATAAAAATGTCTCTTATACATTCTAGATAGTTGATATCTTGTTGATAGTTTGATATAAAAATGTAAATACTTCCATCTCACAAATACGAAAATTAATTAACCTTTGTAATTTGTTCTTCTCCTATAAACAAAAATTAATTATTTTTCCACAGTTTCCCTTAGATCATCTTTTTCACTTCAATATACTCAGTTTTTCTATCAGTAGAAATTAGGAGATTGGGTATATATTAAAAGAACAGAAAAGTAAATGATTTATTCTGCAAAGATGATCTTAAATCAGTCAAGCCATGAACAACTGTCTCCTCGCTCTACCACTTCAGTTAAAACCTCAGCAAAATTAGCTTTGCTACGTGCTCTCAAAGTCAGCAATTCAATTCCTGTCTGGACAGGAAAGAATCCAAAAATGCTTTGTCATCAGGATTCCTGCCCTCTCAAGCCAAAGTTGTTGGCATCAGCACATAAATTATGGAGAGGAAACAGTTTCTCAGTGACACAGCTACTACTTATTCGTAGTAAAAAATGTATTGCTAATTGATTCAGCCTAGGAGACATACCAGAACACTTTTTATCAAAATTTGTAATTTTTTGATTTTTGCTAAAAGTTTTAGGTTTTCTAAAAGTAATGTAAAGAATTGAGTTTACGTGTTTGTTCTTTAGAGCCTAACGATTAGAATTAAATTAGACAAATTCTTCCTTCTACTCATTTTGCCATTTAAAATAATTCTGGCTTTGCCATTTTATTTGACTTTAGCATGTTGGGCCACTTCCTTATTACTGTTTGCAGTAATTCATCAAGCCTTGTTTTAAGACATCCTAGAACATTTCATGCATACAAATGAAAGTTTGCTTGATGACTGTAAGGAAACCCTTGAACATGACGCTCAGGACCAAAGTTCCCATTGAACAGACAAAATAAGAGCCCTCTGCTGGTGGGGAAACTCAGGCTACACCAACATCTGCAACATCCCCCACTGTTCTGGCCTTGCATTTGCCAACATTGAGGCTTTGTCCCGTGGTTCAGTCCCAGCCTGCAGGAGGGCATCTCCTCTGGAGAGTTCTGGGAAACTGCAAGACTCATGATGACTTGTTAAAAATTTATTGAGGCCACAAACCAAGTCTTGGAAGCTGGGAAGCATTTCAAGGCCCTGACCCTCTGGCTGTATGCTCAGAGTTCCAAAAACTGAACAGCCAAGAAAGGTTTTGTTTGTCATAGCAAAAAGCCTGAGATCCCAAAGTGGGTATTGTGACTAATGGTGCTCATTGAGGAATTTTTCTCCTAAGGATTAGCAGAAGAGCAGGGTAACCCCTCCTGGATTTACTTCATTTTTAAAAAATAATAATTTGTAAATTTTTTAATAATTTGAGGTTTAAAATTCACATTGAAATTCCCTCTTAAAAAATTGATAACCACAGCAGTACTGTATCTTGTTCAATATGCTCTTTGAGGTTGTATTATTAGCGTGAATTAATGCTAGCAGCTGCTGAGGCTGTGTATCCCCTGTTACTACCTGCTGGTTTCTGCACCACTGCTGTAGCTTCTGAATAGGGTTTAGTTAGGTGGATAAAATACTTTTACAGAAAAAAAGGAACTAGTTTCAGGGGAAGAAGGGCATGGTCTATTGTATCAAGCAAAAAATCCATTTTTTTACTACTCTTCACTCACCAAAATCTGTAATTGTGGCACACTAGAGTTGTCTGTATTTCTGCTAGGTAAGCAAAGAGACTTTTTCTTTCAGGAAACTGAGTGTTTCATGAAATACAAACCAGCTCTTTTATGTTCTTGTGTGAGACATAAATTTTACAATTCAGTGAAATGTTCCTCTAGAGTTTGCTTAATTGGGTTCAAGGATTAGATGTTGCAGAAAAGATTGCAAGTGGAACATAGGTAAATTAAGAGATTATAATGTGTTTCAGTTCATTTGATGTTTGTTAGCCTTACTTTGACAGGTCAAGACAGTCTTCTGTTATCAGACTGTAAAATACATGTTTGTAAACTTTCAAAAATAAGTGTTGGTATATTCAGATATCAATACAAATATTCTTAAATACTGGTGGAAGCTCTTCTAAGTAAACTGATAATATTCTGATACTTACCATATAGTATAAAATAAAACAGAAATAAAGTTACACATTTGAATTATTTAACATGATACATTTTTATATACAGGCAAGTATGCAATGGGGAAATAATAGACTGTTGGGTGCTAACCTGCAATTCAGCTATTTTTCTGCTGTGGTATATTAATATTTTAATATTCAGTATATATTTTCGAGTCAGATCCCAATGTTCATATTTGATTTTTATTCACTTCTCACTCTGGTGTAGTCTTGCTGATTTCAGTTTCAACTTCCTGAATAAGAAGCAAGTCACATTCAGCATGGACTTAGGGTCTCACCCTTGGGATCAGATTCACCTTTTTACTACCCCCACTCTCTAAGCATAATCATGTTTACTGATTTTTCTTTCAGAAACTACCCAGTTTTGGGCCTTACCTAGAACAACGCAAAAAGATAATAGCTGAGAACAAGATTAAACTGAAGGCACAGAACATGGCTGCTGTGCTGCCTGAGAAAAAGTATTTCACTCCACAGAAGCCCATTCCAGCAATCAAGGTAACAAAAGCACATGCTTATGCATAAGAAACTATCGGCCATCAGGCAGTTGACATGCACAGTCATTTCTAGCAGTTTGAGTTGGTTATTACTGCTTTTAAGCTTGTTAGAGGGCATCAAAGACAACTCTTTATGCAGACTCTCTAGCTTTTAACCAAAATCGATGGGAAATGATTTGTGATGCACATGTATAGGTATTTCTCTAATGTCATTTTTCAAAATGAAGATATTCAGGCAATGGAACAGTAATTGTAGAACTAGCAGGGATAATGCCTTGAAGAACAAAACAGAATTGTTTGCAATTTCTTTCATTTTGAATGCTAACTATTAACTATTTTGCATGATTCCTTTTGATTACTTGCAATGTGCTAAATGCCTCCATCCCTCATGTAGGATCAATGGAAAAGGTTGGTGCTCAGTACATATAAAAGCTGTGTCACAGGTTTTCAGATTGAACTTTTAAAGCTGGAGAATGTTTGTCTAAGAAGCTGATCCACTGTCTACAATAAGTAAATGTCAAGGCAAAAATAAAACCTGTGACCCCTATCTACTGCATAATATATACACTGAAGCTTTTCCCCTCCCTTAGGTAGCCAACAAATATCAATAAAATGAAATGGCATAAACTAATTATTCTAGGTTTTCACTTTAGAGCTTACTTAGATGTCAAGTCTGAATAGGAAAAATAAGTGGGCAATTTATTATTCTTTTAAAATCAGGATACTCATGTAGGTCTTTTTGTAAAGCAATGTGAAAATTATATCTGTTGATCTTGTTGACTGTCTTCCTCATATATGGGAGAATATCAGATGTCTTCAGGTAGGTAACTTTCACTGTATGATCAGACCTGTAGGAATTGCTGCAAAAGTAAGGCCAAACATAAAATACAGTATGAGAAGTGGCTCAAAATAACATATAATTTCCAAGAGAATTTTGCAGTTTACCAACCAGTATTCCAAGCTAACTGGTAGAACAGCAAAACCAGCCAAGGAGAAATTTTGAATCATCTTCATGTGTAAGTGAAATGGTTTGCCACTTCTATAGATGTCTCTCAGGTTTCTGGACTTCTTATTTTGGTTTATGTCATGTTTTTGAAAATCAGTCCCCTCCTCTTGTGCTGAGGTTCCCTTCTATATGTATACAACATTTCCAAAGAAGCACAATCTACTCTTTTTCTCTCCACTGTGATGAGCATTTTCAAAGTCTGCTTGACCTCAGAGGTTTCATGGTTCTGTTCTCTTTGCAGGGAGAGTATTGATGTAGGGAAAAAGAGAAAGAAGAAGCAGTAGCCAATAACTGCATTTTCAATGAGATAGCTTGCTTCTGAAAACAGCAGAAAACCAAAAAAACTGATACCATCCAAAAGGAAATAAACTAAATGAAGAAAAAGTTTAGCAAGAGGGAAAAACAGACATAAAGCTGTGAAAACAAAAAAAAAAAAACAAAACCATAAATAAAAAAAGTTGAGGTCAATAATTTATCAAGCTTAACTCCAAGTACAAAGACAAAAAAGATCCAAGTAGTAGGAGACAGATTAAAAAGAAGAAAAGGGGCCCTACCACAGGGAAGAGGAAAATTAATTCCCCCAAATACAAACATTTGTTTGTAAGATATTGAATACTTTTGAGTGGTCTCTGAGGAGCTTCTCAGCCAGAGAAATCAGGTTAGTATCTTTTTCACACCTTCAGTTGAATGACACTGAAGCAATTAGAAGATAGGCATCACCAAAGCTGACTCATGACAGTCTTTCAGTCTGAACATCTCTTTAGAAGGGAATGTTTTAACCATAATGAGAGAAATGGCAGCAAGAGATACTCTATTCTGTTTGCATGGCAAGGTTTTGGTAGTAGTAGGACTACAGAATGGCTTTTCTGAGAGGCTGCTGGGAGCTTTCCCAGCATCTGACAGAACAAAGGGCAGCCAGCTTCAAGATGGACCCACAACTGCCCAAGGCCAACCTCATCAGCAGCATTGCTGGTACCTCTGAGATAACTTATTTTAAAAGGGGGAAGGGGGAAATCCAATAACTTCATTCAAAGAGAGGAGTGAGAATATGGCCTCATCAGGGATCTGCTCATCAAAGTACAATGGAATAAAGCCCTGGAGGGAAGAGAGGCCCAAGCAAGCTGGTAATATTCAAGGATCTCCTCTCCCAGGCTCAAGAGTGATGCATTCCAGCAAAGGAAGTTAGGGAAAAATGCCAGGAGGCCCTGGACAGCTCAGACACAAGAAGGAAGACTTCAGAGGGCCACCAAGATGATCAAAGGGCTGGAGAACCTCTCTGATAAAGACAGGCTGAAAGTTGGGGCTGTTCACTCTGGAGAAGAGAAGATTCTTCTCCAGAGAAGACCTTAGAGCTCCAGACCTTAGAGGCCACTCAGGAAGCTGTAGAGCGCAGTAAGGTTGCTTCTCAGCCTCCTTTTCTCCAAACTAGGCAAGCCCAAAGTCCTTCCTGCCCTTTCACCAGCTTTGTTGCCCTCTGGATTCATTCAAGTGCCTTCACATCCTTCTGAAATGATGAGGCCCAGAACTGCACACAACACTCCAGGTGAGGCCACAGCACTGCTGCACACAGTGGGGTAGTCACCTCTTTTGAGTGCTGGTAGTGCTGTGTTTGCTGCATCCCAGGCTGTGGTTTGCCCTCTAGGGGTCCAGGCACACCTTTGATTCAGTATGTGCCTAGTGCCCACCAGCACCCCCAGATCCCTTTTTGCAGGGCTTCTCCCCAGTCACTCCTTTCCTAATTTGTACTTCTGCCTGGTGTTACGCCATCCAAATTGCAGAATTTGGCATTTGGGCTTGTTAAATTTCATCCCATTAATCATTGCCCAGTGCTCCAGGGCACTTGGCTTCTGTCAGTAAAACTGGAATGACTTTGTATTCCATCCACATCGTGGCTGATATAACAACAGGACTACAGTTATGGTGCTATTTTCTATCTTAACATCTTGCTAGTTTGCTTGTCTCTGATCAGGACAGCACACGAAGAAGAAGTTTCCATAAGCTGTCAATAATGTCTCCTCCTGTGTTTTCTTTTGCAGCTTTTTTTATCTAGAATTAATCTGTTGGCAAGACCAGTGAAAGTTACTTACTTTGATAAGCTGTCAAGCTGCATTTTTTCTCCGTGATAGCACCTGTTCATCTAGTTTTATAAAATACTTACAAGTTCCTTGGATTTTTTTTTTTTAACTTAGTTTAGTTTAAACAAAAATTTGTATCAACTCTGCAGTTTTCTGGTTCAAATATTTTCCTGAAACACACTCAAACATGTGAAACGGCACCATATCTAAACCAGAAAATAGAGACACTTTGTTCTGTTAATATTTTACCCTTGATCCTCGTGTTCCACATCTTTATTTTTTGCTCTGTTTTTGCTCTTTAGCCAACTTGCAATCCTACTTCATGGTTACTTGATTTCAGAGCTCTGTTGTGTTACAGACCTCTGCCAGAGGCCTAGTCAAACATAAAAATCACCAGGATTTCTGTTTGGGTTTGTTGTTTGTTTTTGGTTTTTTTTTTGAGGGGATTATTATTAGTAGGAGTAGTATTAATTACCTCACAGTCTTCATAAAGAATTGAGACAGATTCATGAGGCATAATTTTCATTACAGAAACCATATTGAATTATATGATTGAGGTTCATCTAAGCATTTGGACAACACTCAGGCACATGGTGTGATTACTGGGATTGTCCTGAGCACAGCCAAGAACTAGACTCAATGATGTGGGTCCCTTCTGACTCAGGGAAGTCTATGATTCTATGATTTGAGTTACTTTGTAAACCCCACTTTAGCTAGTTCTGCAACTATTTTACTTGAAAAGAAGGCTCAGAGGTCCCTAAATCTCAGAGCACTTTTTTTAAGTATTAGCAAAGCATCTATAATCTTTCAATGTAAAGTTAGTTTTAAAGAGATTACATGGTTTTATTAGCTACTTTACTGTAAATTGACCTTGGTTGTGTACCCTCAGATTCTGGTGACTTTTTCTTCTTTAATCCATAATTTCATTTCTAACTTTTTTTCTTTTCACCTCTCACCCTTTGACAGTACCTGATCTTTATTACCAGAAAAGATTGTGTGGAAGGCAGGTACCTCCCTAATATGTGTTCCCTTTGAACTTGCTATGTGAGATGCAGTACCTGCACTGTGTACGGCGTGCTAATGATCTAATGAGAGGCCTGTGATGTTCATCATCTCTGGAGCACAGTGTGGTCTTATACAAAAGAGTCTGCATGAAGACAGGCACAGCAGGTCTACAAGTAGCCAGAGCTGAACCATGAATTGTATTTACAAATACAGGTTTATTAATATGATGACTAATGAAAAGCTAATCACCATTAAATATTTGATATGAGTAAAATGCAGCTTTTATAGCATTGCAAAATAATATTCTACTGAATAGATCTGCTCCTTGTGTATACTCAAAACCACATCTGCCTAGCTTAGTGACAAAATGAATTTTTTTCTGTACTCATTAGTAACATAAAACTAATGGATTCTGCTCTGATTCTCTCCATAGCAACTGAATTCCCTGCCAGTTTCAGTTGCAGGACTACATTTCTCTCCCAGTTCTTCAGTACAGTTTTGTTCAGAAGAGCAGGACAGCACAGCAATAATCAAAAGGATCAATCCATGTCCCTGCCCTCACAAACGTGTAGCTTCCATCTTTTTTTTTTCTTTTTTTTTTTTCTTTCTTTTTTTTTCAAATTGCTATTGGTAATGCATAAGCCGGAAAGAACACAGCTTGACTTTCAGAACCTGACTCCAGTTTGCAGATCTGCCAGTTGGGGAGAAAAAAAATTTTAAAAAAATCTGTAAACATTGCAAGTTTTATCTGGAGGCCATTGAGTTATACCAAGTGTGGAATCCCATAGTGCCATTTTAGACAGTTGCCTTTTGGAGTGAAACCACCTTAAACAGTGAAAGCTGATTATTTCTTGCTGCAGTGTTTATTTTGTTCCAAACAGTTGTGGTTTGATGAAAATAAGAAGCTCTGAGATGCTGTAAAGGAGTGCACCTGCAGAACATTTTTAAGTACTGTTGCTTTTTTAGTCAATAATATCTTGAAACTTTGCCGATGAATAAAGATACGGTTTTTGCTTGAGAGAAAGAAATGGTTGGAAGACATGTCACCAAGGAGTGTAAATGAGCAGTAAGTCATTGACACGATCTTTTGAAATCACTTTGAGGCCTCTAAAATGCCATCATCCTCCCTACTTGGGAGTCTAACTTCCCCAAAAGTGTATAATTTTGAGCTGCAGGAAGTGAGACTTGGTTACAAATTCAGAAATCACCATGCCATATATATTGTTTTTGTTATTCCATTTGTAAGTCTGTAGCTGGAAATATCAATTTTGATCATGTTGTTCCAAGAAACCACTTCCTGGTATCCTAAACCTTGGAATGCCTCACCCCTGTCCTCCAGCTGCTTCCCTTGAAGACCATTAACCACCTCACTCCCTTCCCATTTAAAAAGCCATTTCTAAATTCCAGCTTTGAATTTATTCATGTCTGGGTTATAATCGTGTTCTTGTGCCAATATTGTCATTTAACTTCAATAGCTCTTTTCCCTGCCTTCATCTTCCTAGGATAAACATCTTGTAAGGTTCTTTTTGTCTTCTCTGACAATCAAGGCCCTCCATTCCATCATTATCTGAGTAGCCCATCTCTGCAACCTGCTTGAGCTTTGTGGGCTTTTTTGTGAATCCAGAGCCTCACTGAGAAAATTACCTATGCTATTTAAACATATGCCTTTTTCAGGTTAAAAGCCCTTCACTATCAGGAATCTCCCCATGTTGATACTTTTGCCACATGGGCAGGCAGTGGAAAGCTTCTTCATTTTATGTTGTACAGGTGTTATATCATTTAAATTCTTCAGTATGCAGATCATCACTTGCAGGAGATGTGCATTTGTGACACTGGAATGTTTGGGGGCTATATATACCCACAAGAGAGGATACATAGTATTGCTGGGGGCAGTAGATCCCACAAAAATGTGTATTTTGAATCCTGCAGCAGGTTCAAAAGACAGGGCTTGTCAACAGACAAGCCTACATGAGAGCTGAAACAAGCTGGAGCTGAATTCTGCCACTACGATATTTCAACTGGCACAGGAGACTGCAGACACCTGAGAGATAGAGAAACCTGAAAACTGCTGTAAATCCAGTTAATTCATGAACACTTCTCAGTAAGAAGTGGAAATGAAAAGATGGAGGGGTGAGCACTTCCTACGAGATCATACTTGATTTAGTTACTGTAGCTCATCAGTGGCATCACAGTAAAGAGCTGCAGTAAAGGGCTGCATGTTCAAGTCTTGTTCTACTAAAAAGTATTAGCTGAAACACTTTCAAAGTAGTTAATTGACCTTTTACAGTACTTAAGCAAACAGATTTTGCTTCAAATTTGCAATGAGTTTGGACCATGCACATAATCAGCTCACACAGCTCTATTGATGAGTGCTAACTCATTAAGCTGTGATAACTTGCTCACAGTCATCTGTCCATGCTCATCATGCTGCCATTGCAATGTTCCATAGCTGTTTTATGCTGGAAGAGCATTCATGTTCTCTGCATGTTGCTGAGAAGAACTGGAAAGCTTTTAGTATTGAATGAATGCAACCAAGGTATTTCACATGTCAGCAAATTAGGGATTTGGCAGAGAGAAAATATTTGAGTGTTTTTGGAACAAGAAAACAGTACAATTTGCCAGTCTTTCTTCTTGGGCATAGGATTTTGTTGAATTTCCTATCTCAACAGTCACTAGAAGCAAATTCATAGATGCTACTATTGCATTCAGTTAAGAAAGAAATTGTTCTCTTTACATAAAAATTGTGCCAGTGCTGAAGGCCAGGTAGATCTCATTCTTTCAGAAAGGAGAGCTGCAAGTTCTTAGCAGATTAGGAAGACCAGCTTGGACTCATTTTTGTGTTTAATTCACATAGTAGAGCTTTCTTCTAGATGTAACATTGATAAAGCCACATTAACACATTGCTCTGATGTGGCATAGAAATAATTAGGGATGTTTGTTTTTTTCTTTCAAGATAAGGCTGCCCAAAGTAAGATATGTAATGAAAATATAAGTTGCAGTAATTCAGTTCTTTGTATGAGCATTGCATGAGATTATATATTACACAGGTTAAATACAGCATACTACTAGATACTTAAAATGGTTACTGATAATTTCAGAATAATTTTGGGACTAACAGGAATAAGTATTGCTTGTTCAAAAATATTGAGAAACAGAATTTAAACAAAAATCCTTAACGTGTTTCTTGACAATGCAAGACCAAAGGTAAACACTTTGGAGCTTATAATTTTGGGCAGACTTGTCTATGTCTCTTATTTGTCTTGCTCTTGAGTGCTTTTCAATTGACTTGGATCAAACTTCCTAATCAGAATCCTACCGACTTCTTGGTTTATTACATAGAATGACTTGTAAGCCAGTTCTCCTATGACTCAATGAGATTCCTCTAATACTTACTCAACCACTGTACTTTTTAAAGCAAAAGTAAAATGTACTGTTGCATCACATAACCTTCATTTACTTTATCTTAACAATGTAGAATCTTGTACATAAAGTTGAACTTGTTTTGCAACATGGGAACTTGTTAGAAGTGTGCTTAGTAAACTCTCAAAAAAATCCAGCAACCAATACATTGCACAGAGTGAATCTTTTAAAATGCAGTCATGTTCATCATCTCTGCTGTATTTCCGTAAGTTAAACTAATTTAATGTAAGGATGGCTGTAGAACAAAGGACCTGGGCCTTCTGCTGTCTCTACCACTGACTGGGTAAGGCTGAAATGCCTCCTAGCAATGCAGTTTCTCATGATGTAAAATGGAAATGGTTTGGGTCTGCATCAGGTAGATCCTCAGTAACTTCTTTTAGAGGCTGCATTGTCCCTTTGTAGTATGTACCTGTATGTTGTACTGCCATACACCTTTTGCAGCACTGATGTGTACGGTTGATGCCATAAGTTCCTCCCTGTGAAGTTAACAGGACTTGGGGGGTTAGACCCAGAGCTTACTTCTGTACAGTATTTGCAATAAACTGATGATCATGTCTTTTCTGCATTTGGCTGAACAGAGAAGAGTGGTTCTTGTTCTCTCTCTGTCCGTTTTTTTGATCGTGGCCCTTTCTTGCTATGTGTTCTTAAATCTGTGCTACTGAGAAATGACCAAAAGTGATCTGATTGTAGCACCTCACTCACGCATTCAATTTTGTTTCTTGCAGTTTCACGCGATAATGGCAAAACAATAGGACGTGCAAAATAAAATACTATGTATGTAACCTATTTGTAGAACGTGTTTGTACATTAGTAGTTCTGGTACATTCAAAATGTGCCTGTATGGAACATTCTTCGTATTTTACAAGAGGTGTGAAGGTCAGCAACTTGGAGATTTATAAGAAAAATCCTAAACATCATCAAAATGCACAGCCAAATCTTCCATATTAAAGTATTAGAGAGTGTTCCTGTGCAGCTGTAGAAACTGCTTAGATATCTTAGTTGTATAAATGAGTCAATAACTTTTTCCCCCTAGGATGTAATTGGAAAAGCACTGCAGTATATTGGAACATACGGTGATCTGTGCAACACAGAGCAAGTTGTGGCTCTGATTGATGAGGAAATGTGTATCAACTGTGGCAAATGCTACATGACCTGTAATGATTCTGGCTACCAGGTAAGAGCACAGCTGTAATTAGTAGAATGGTATGATGAGTTATCTTTCTGCTGCTGGGAAGAAAAAATTCACCTTCTGTTAATGAGCAGATGGCAAAAACAGATGCCTAAAATCCCGGATTCAGACCCCAGCATGTTCCCAGGCCATGGTGCACAAGGCCTGCCTGAGCTGTCTGGGTGGCAGCAATGACACTGCCCAGCAGAGTGTGTCACTGTCACAGGCCCTCCCTAACTGCAAGTGGAATTCTTTTTAGGAGGAAGAAAATTATGGAGTCCCAAGTTAAATGGAGGTAAATGTAGTTCTCGATGGTTTTCAAGTATATGAGGGAGAAAGGGGAGAATGTATCCCTTCCCACCAAGGGGATGCAAGGGCTGGTCTTACTGCCAGATGCTTTTTAAGAAACTTAGCCTTTGTTCCCCCAGTGTAACTGAACTTGAACTAATTCTGGTTTCAGGCAGGTGTGGTTTTGTTTTGATAGAGTTACAAATCCTTTCTGTCGGATAATGGCCAGGGTTTAGAACAGCAGGTTGAAGCTTGCAGAAATCATTGTGACCAGAAAATAGCACAATTTTGAGCTGAGGCTCCTGTTTGCAGCAAAGTATTTCTCTGATTTCTGCTCAGTTTGGTAATAGAAGATTTATGAAATGTATCCACATGACTATGTGCCATTCTGCACCATGTCCACTGGACTGATTTGCAGTGAAAAAGGCAGTACAGGAGGACTCATGTTATTTTAAGAAAACCGAAATATGGTCTCTTGTAACTGTAATGGAATCCAATATGCAGTGAGCAATAGTTTCTACATGAATTTTTCCATACATCTTAGTCTGAGAATAACTTAACAGAAAAAACACTTAAATGAGCATCAAATTTCCTCTGGACACCACGAGTTTTTGTTCATCTTTAGTTCAGTTTAATCAATAGTAGGTCTGATGAACTGAACCACAGACAGTCACAGAAAGAAGTCTTCCATTTAAAATTAGCTGCTGCAATTAAAACAAGCATATCAGAGCAAAGGAAAACGTGAGTTTTTTCCATGATATAGGAAAATTAATGCTGCGTTTATACCAAAATAGATTTCTACAGTAACCTTTTAACTGTCTAAATTTTTTCTTAACATTGCAGTCTTCCCCTCTTCCCCGTCCATCAGATTTTCCATTGAAAGGGAGGATAGAGCCTTTGGAGGGCAAAAGACTGGGTTTACATTTAGTAAAATTTTATTTTCTGTAACAGCACCAAAAGAACCAAAGTTTAAAGCCCAAAAAGTTTTTCTAAGCACAAACAAAAAGATGTTTTTTTCCTTATTTAATTAAGAAAGTTGAAAAGAAATTAATTGCAAAGACTTGCAAAGGAATTCTTATTTGCAAATAAATCAACAACACCCCTCCCACCCTTCAAAATAGCATCTGCTTTATGCCTCCCTTTGTTTCAAAAATTTCTATGCTGCTCTACAGAGCTGTCACCCTGTATGGCTCCAGTTTCCTTAATTTAAAGTTAGCACTCTAGTCCTGACTTTCTCTCCCTCTCAGAATTCCCTTTCAAGACATGCATTGTTCTTAGCAAGAGAGAAAGGAGCCCTCCTTAAATACTTACAAGCCAGAGCTCTCTTTGTGCTCAATTTAAACTAAAACTCATAGATCCAGGACAGTTACTACTGACTTCATGCCCTTACTGGTTGCTACAGCAACTTCTGTGTCTTCTGAGCAGTGAAACACCAAATGCTGCAAATCTACCTTTGGAGTCAACCTACATCAGCACCCAGCACCTCCCATCACCCTGCCTGTCTGAGTTGCTGACAGTGGTCAGGGAGATTTGCTTTTCTTTGCAAAGAAGCCAGAGTTCAGTTTTCAAGCCTGATTTTCCCTCCTAAACTCTTAAAAGTAGATATTCAATGTTTGGGGCATTTTTTTTTTAATGTTTTACTTTCCCAGTCTTGCGTCTTAAATATTGAAGTTTTTGCAGTTGTGTGATGCTTTTGTTTTTGTTTTTAATTGCTATTTCCATTATACCAGAAGCTTATTTCATTGAGACTGAAATTGCTATTTCACATTCAAATGTACTTATCACCCTTATTGGTAATGAGGATTCACTGCATGAAATGTGAGAACTAAAGCAATCTCTGCCTGCCCCAAACTCTGATATCCCTTTTGAAAATTTGCAAAGGAAAATAATCACACAAGGCACAGTGTGCTGTTTTTCTCTACTGTTTATTATGAGTTTTTTTCTGCTGTGCAGAAAATAAAAGTCAGAACAATACATTGTGACCAGCATTGTGATGAAATCATACACGCATGGTCTGATGTCTCCTCTGAACCAATAACCCTAGCACATTGTTATCTTACAAAACATTTCCTTCATTTGAAGGAGAAATACCCTCAGGGAGTTTAAATATCATGGGCCAAATTCCTCCTTTTGTAACCAGCCCTTGTGACCTTTGAGCTTTTGCCGAGGTGTAATTTGGCCCACACCTCTAATTTTCCAGAGTCTGGAGAAGGGGTTGTTTTGTTCCCTGCCAGTTGAACAGTTGCTATAGCTGCAGTGGAGAATCACACCAGTATGTCTCCAAGTGCTGTAGCGCAGGAAATGCAGACACTGAAATGGGAGCAATTTTGACCTTTTCTGTAAGTGACATCAATAATGTTTATTCCTGTTCACAGGCTATCCAGTTTGATCCTGAAACCCACCTGCCCACGGTTACTGACAGCTGTACAGGCTGCACCCTGTGTCTCAGCGTCTGCCCTGTTATCGACTGCATCCGCATGGTTTCCAGGACAACACCCTACGAACCAAAGCGCGGGCTGCCCTTAGCCGTGAACCCCGTGTGTTGAGGTGATCGGTCCAACAGCTAATGTGAACTTTACACTTGTTTGATGCAACTAATTTGATTTCTAATTAGTCCTTGAAAATCTACTCGTATAAAAAATGTGATACTGATAGTCGTTACAATGAACACTGCTTTCCAATTACTATCTTTACAACAATTAACTTCTGAAATTACACAAAGGCAGTTGTGGCTATCTGTTGTCCACTATTTGAAGTGCAACTTTCTCCTTACCAATTTATGCTATGATTTCAAAATTTCTCTATAGACTCTTTAATCTCTGTATTTTCTGGCTGGAAATATACTTAAGAAAGTATTCTTAATGAACTACAAATCAGTGTACAAGCTAACTGTTTTTAAGGGGGCATTTTGTAATTAAACATTATATTTAGTTTTAAAAGAGTTTCTTAGAAGATACAATTAAATACATAGCATTCAAACAAAGCAATTGGCATCTATTTTTCTATAGACAGAAATTAAAGGCAGTTTAAAATAGGATTTAAGAACTGGATTAATCACTTTCAACTACTACAACATATGGTAGTGTATTTTTATAATCCTTTCTAATTCTTTCTCACACTAGTCACTTTATAAAACAAATTTGCCTTGCACTGACACATGCTGGACTGTTCAGATTTGTGTGTTGCATGGGTAGCTTGAGCGTTACTTCCCCCTCCAGTGAACACTTGTAACATCTCTCTGTAAACAGTTAAACCAGCTTATTAGGAAATCCAAGTTGCATTTTAGGATTCTCAGAAGCAGCAACATTTTCCAGTCCAAGCTCATCATCTAAATAACTTTAATTGTGCCAATTAATGTTCCAGAATGTACATGTTACAGGTCAGAGAGCTGATTATGTGCAAATGGACTACACACCCTGCAGGCTTCGTTTGCCAAACACAGACACACAGGGCAAACTGGCAAGGTGATTTCCCCCAGTGCTGGTTCTTCGTACTTATTGGTTATGTATGGTTGTAATAGTTTCACAGACAAAAATAAATATAGATTTGTCTGCCTTGCTAAGTAATATCTCAGTTTTAATCCATTTTTCACTCACAGTAGGAACTTTCTAATATGAACATATTGCTGTCCACTTTACTCCACTTAAGGATATAAACCCTTTCGTTTCATAACCATAATAAATGATATTTCAATTCAGTTTCTTATACCATATATTATGAGCACCAAAAGCTTTGATTAAAAATATACTGATTTTTACTTTTGTTTCTTGATTTATGAATTGCACACTGAGATATAAATAAATTTGAAACCAACTTGGGTTTGTTTGTGGTATTTTTTTCCATTTACTAAACAGACTTTTTTTGTAGAGCCTTGTCAGTTGGTGTTTCATGATCTCTAAGATTCACTCCAGGAATCATTAATGAATTAATTCATGTGTACATTATTGTATTGATTGTCTACAGTGCAGAATGCAGCATGCTCTTTGCTCCTCTCAGCACCTTTTTGTCTTCCTTTGACTTGCCTTCCTTTTGCCTCCCTTGCCCCCACAAACACACACTCTGGGTGTACACATTTGAATTTCCTGAGGTGTCATTTCATTTAGTGACCTTGCACCACCAATGCTGTTTCACTGGCACTTTGGGCTTCTTTGATGGGATCCCTTGGCAGGATCAAGCCCAGTAGTGTCTGCACTAATACCTTTTTCTTCATACTTTAATTTTTCTATTTATCATTGTGGATTATTCACACTCTGATGAAAGAAGAACAGATAGTCATACTGCTTAGGAAATATTTTCCTGGAACTCCCTTAAAGTTCTTAGTTTTCTGATACTTTCTTATCTTGCATGAGCTACAGAGGATTCATGGGAAGAACAAGCTATTTCATGAATATTAGTGGCAAAGTTTGTAGAGTCTCTGCATGTGCTGCTTGCCAAGGAGGGCTGACAAGCAGGATGCCTTTGAGTGGGGCAGAAAAAGAAATCAAAATCAGATCTTCTGAAAGTAACATTTTATATTCTCAGACACCAGATGCAAGGAAAAGCAAGTATCTTCTACCTGGCTGTTACCATGTACTTCCTATTTCATATCCTGAGGGTGAGAGGTGGCATATCACCTGTGACTGAGTTGGCCAGCTTCTCCAGATCTTCTGTTGTTGCATCAGCAGACCTGATTACCTTGCTATCCTGAAGGCATCACATCTGGTAGCCTGGCTTCTTTTAAATACAGGACAATGCCAAGAGGCCTAATTTAAGTATCTAAGCACATGTACATCATAAATGTAACAGAAAAATCAGAGCATTTCTGAGGATAGTCCGTAGTCACAGGATATCCAGTATTCCCAACTAGCTATAAAGTAATCTTCAGAGGAATAAAAGCATTCTTTGTGAATTAAGACTATAATCAAGACTATAATTTGTTTACAAAGAAGGAATAATGGATTATGTTATAGAGGTTTCTTTCTTACTACCCACTCTCTCCCCCACTCTTGTTTGGTCAAGTCCATTAACAGTTTCAGAAAATTCATTCCAAATGAATGTGAATAGTTTCTGACTCTGAAAGTCAGCAATAAATCTGTATGTTGTAGGAACTCAAAGAAAGGGCCACATTTAGGTCTCCTGCAGGAATATCTTTAAGTCATCAGGGTAAGGCACGTTGTAAACAGGCAGGGGAGAGAGACGCTGGATTTATAGGTTTTTCACATTGGTCTTGGGGAATCCATCCCATTTGGTGCATTCAAGAGACAAGGAAGCAAATTAGAAAAATCTGGTCTGGTATGAAAATGCTGTAGCCGGTTATTAAAAAACAGATATGAATTTTCAAAGTGCAAAAGGCTCCAAATTAAGCTCATATATTTCAGTGATACAGTTGCATAGTTAAGGAATTATGTATTATTCAAGACATGATGTTTGACATCCTCTAACCTTAGCCCTCACAGTTTTTAGACATGTCCTATTGATTATTATTATAAAATATTGTAAACTATGCTTGACAAATTAAACTATTATAAAAGTGCCATAGCTCATCCTCTAGTAGCATGTTATTGTTCATATTATATTCCTGAATAGAAAATCCTCCCCATGTTCAGGGAATGCTCTTCAGGCCAGGAATTACTTGAAAAAACTGCCAGATATGCTTGTGTGAATCCCAATGCACGCATATACGCTCACTGGAAAAAGAGCTATTTTGCCTCACTAACAGACTATACAAGCAGTTTGATTTTTGGGCTCTAGGATGAGCTGACATAATATTTCCAATGCACTGGATTGGCAATATTATTAGCCACATTTGAAAAATTACACAGGATTTTTAAAATACATAACTTTCTGATTTAAAATGAAATATTAATTTGATCCCATAACAAAATTTAAATCAGTCATTGCATGAATCTGTTGGGTAGCCTGTATCTTCAGTGCTGAAGCCAAAGTACATGTATTCTGCTTCTTGTGCTGAGACTTTACTAGTTGTTGGAGGAACCGTTTTTAGCAGTCAACCATGTGCTCACTGCATAAAATTTGGCAGGAGCACAATGTAAGTTACCCATCTAGAAATGCTGCCCCTCTTTGTTGTGTCTTGGAGAACACAGAGCTTTGGGAGAGGTGACTCAGCAGCCAGAGAGTGGCTGTCATTTCTGCAGTCTCCTGCCTTTCAGTACGTATTACTGTCACCTTTGCCTCTTCCAGCTTTGTTGTCTTTAAGCCTTTTATCTCAAGGTGGCAAAAGCCATTGCTAGATTCAAGGCAAATTATCCAAACTCCTTCTGAGTGTCGGCAACCTCAAGCCTCATAAAACCACTTCATTTAACACAATCCAAGACTGTAGCCTTCAAAATAAAATGTTAAGCATAGATATTTCTATCAATAAAATCTTGCCAACACCTTCTATATGTATGTTTCATTATTTATCTACTATAACATGGGGTTGGGCATGTTGTTAAAATTTTATGGTTTTCAACATGTTTTCTAGTAGAAAATATTTTTAAGATAAAATATTTATTTTATTGGCAAAGGTTTCACTTCACCAGCCAGTTCTACTTCTTTGATGAACTGTGGAAGATAAGTTTTCATTGGCAACATCTGGCAACCTGGCAGATGCTCTCAGCAGCTGGATTGGTAACTTCAGAGTTGCTTCTGGGTCTTTCATATAATTAGTCTGCTTATGGGCCATCTGGGTTGCTTTGTTTTTGCTGTTGTTGTTTCCTCTTTTTGTTTCTCCAGGAGATCAGTTTTTATAACTTCCTTGGGTTAGTCTGCTGGGTCTTGTGCAAATGTCCATACTGTCCTTGCCCAGGAGAAGAGATGCTGCTTTTATCCTTTCTTTCTTGGAGGTGTGAATCTGCCCATCATGCTTTTTGTGATGTGGGAGCAGAGCTTCTCACTGCTATCAGGCAGTGAAGCCGGAGGTCAACTTGGCAACTGAACACTTATCACCTCTGCACAAAAAAAGGCCTAGCAATCCAAGTCTTAACAGTAAATACATACATGCACTGTTTCCATCTTCTAGTTTATTGTTGTTGTTGGCTGGGCTTCACGAACGAAGATCTTGGGATAAGCCTGCGCAGTGGATTTTTTAAGTGAGGCACAGGGTGCGCAGAACTGGCCCCACTCCCTTTACTCCTGAGGCTCATCTTGCCACGGCCGAGCAGCTCGGACGGCGACAGCGAGTTCCTCCAGGATTCGAACCAGCGTCCTCAGAGGAGGAGCCGGCTCCACAGGCAGGGGCCTACGCCACTCGGCCAACGCCCGCCGCCTCTCAAGTGTAACATACAAACAGAAAAGCAATAATGTCAGGCTGTTGAGAAATCCTGGGAGCCCACGTGGGTCAGAGCACCAGGGGAAGACCTCGCCTTGTCCTCTCTGGCGCCGAATGACACAAACGTGGCACTGCAGCCACGCCTGTAACACGAGCTGGGGCAGGCCCCAAAAGGTGGCATGCTTCTAGTTTAAGTACACTAAGGTTACCACAAGGAAATGCAGTGGTTCATGTTCTGTAAAAGAACTGCAGGTTATTAAGCTTTACCATGATACACTTACCTGAATGCTTTCACACACCAGGGCTGGGAAATGTATGCGAATTAGCTTGGACTGGGCACTGAACAGAAGAAAGTCCTTTCTGCTGTGGTTAAGCAGCTGAATACTATAGCCATTCAGTTTATCTGGGCTTTGACAAATGCTAACAAACCTCTGAACCTGTTGGGGTTTCTTGTACTCCTGTAGAAATGCCAACCCTCCTGCATACACTCAGCACTGCAGTAAGTGCAGGGAAGATTTCTCATGCTCTGCAGAGGGCATTTGCGTGGGCCTTTCCACGTATTTGTCAACCAGGATTCTTAAGGACAGCACATAGTTTCAAAATGTTGCTCATCCATTTTTGAGGTACTATGTAAGTTTCAGGAGAATCTTAGTAAATTATTTTCATACCAGCTGACCTAAACATTGGCAACCATTGATCTACCTTGTCTTTTTGTAAGACCACACATTTTACTTCTCCAGCATTGTCATACAGTTAATGTTGCTCCTCAGTGTTTCTGCCTCCAGTGGTGAGCTCTCTTTTATTGCATTTCAGCTAAGAGGCAGCCAGTATCAAATGTTTCCAATTGCCAACTCACACTGACAATTGCTGGTTAGAGCCACATACCACTGACTGGAGCTAATCATCATCCTAAAGGACATTATTCTCACCTGTTTAGTCTAGAGACTACTTATTGCCAGAGTTTTTACATTTGCAGACAGGCTTAGGCCTCAGCACTGAAATCTTCATACTCAATTGCTGAGAAATAATGTTTCTTGGGAACTGAGCTCCCATTATCAAGCAAATCAGATAGCCTGCAGATAAAAGTCACCCAAGTAGTTTGTGCAGGTGCACGAGGAAGAATGTTTCTCTTATGAACATGCTATATTGACTTGGATTTATTACAAGCAAAGTAAGTGATGTGGCATTTGACAAATCTCACTGTAACAAAGGGGAACCAAAGTGAATGGAAGTTGTCCTGTACTGTGGTGTAGGGCTCCAGCCTGATCACAGCACTGGGGCTGGGCACTGCCTGCAACCCTTCCCAGCAGTGCATTTCCCAGGGAACACTCGTGAGGAGGGGGGGCTGCCACAGGCTCCTCTGAGGAGCAGAATGGGCACTCCTCTTTCCTTTACTTTGGCACAGACTTTAGTGATTATAATGTGTAGTCTGGCTGCTGGCAAGCAAGCATTGAAGGATTCCTTATTGCTTTCTTATAGAATAATTATTTTTAAATGAAATCATGTGAAATGCAAGTGAAAAGAATATAAACTGTTTTCCTTATAGCTAGCAGGCTGGTAAGCATAAATGTGCTTTGGTGTCTGGGCTACTACTGCAGTGGTTGCCTGCTTCCTAACTGTAGGAACTGCCCATTGTAACACATTTGCTGGTTCACCATCACATGCAGAGCAGTCTTTTTAAAGTGTCCCATGCTGCACTCCATGAATCCTGTCTTATAATTGTGCATAGGTAAACCCCTTTCAGAAGTTTTTTGAGGTGCCAACATATATGCTATTTTACACTACTAGCCTATTTATTGGATTAGCTTGAGGATTTGATGCAAAAGCTGAAAATGATATTGAAAACACACATCACTTCTATTGTGGCTAAGGAAATCAGCTTTAGAATTAGAAAGACCTTGCATCTGGCATTATATATGGCCCTTTAGCTTTTTAGCATGGCTGTTCCCTGTTGCTATAGCAACTGAATTAACCATTTCATTAATATAATGGAATAAAACACATTTATTCATTTTTGCACTCATGGGTAATCCACATTCAGCTTTCAGCATACTCATCAAGCTGTGCCCCTTTCACCTCAGCCTCAGATATTTTCTCAGCATTGCCAAAGGGTTTCTATTTGTATTTTTTCCTTGCTGGAGAGAGAGTGAGCTGTTGTTTTTGAAGAACATTATGTTTTTTGTAATTAAATTTACTTTCATTTCATTGGCTAGCTTCTGCTTAGCATCCCATAAGTGGAAAAGCAAGCTTCACAGGCAGCAT
Source organism: Formicarius rufipectus (assembly GCA_013399695.1). NCBI lineage: Eukaryota > Metazoa > Chordata > Aves > Passeriformes > Formicariidae > Formicarius > Formicarius rufipectus. The sequence continues at coordinate 509,360 of VXAU01001554.1, read as the reverse complement.
TCAGTGCAGAGAAGTGGCGTTGTTCACATCAGAAAAAAATAAATCACTTAAAATAATGAAACCTCATGCCTGTGATCAGCTCGTAGGTTAAACTTGACATGATGTCTTCTATGGTAAATATTAACAGTACTCAGCTATGTATACTGCCCAAAAGTCATGTTGCTGAACTGCAGTGTTAAAAGCAGATGGAGCACTACACTCTTTGTTTACCTTGGTTTTAATGCTTCCCAAGCCATGCCCACATATTGTAACACTTATTGAAATAATTGCTTAATTTAAATAATGTATCTGCCTATCAGAAGGAAGCAGAATTACTCCCTGTGTGTGGCACAGCAGGGACAGTGACAGCCTGTCTGCATTGCTCCTCTCAAGCACTGCCGTTCCCAGTGCTATCCTTATGCTTACTCCACAAGGAGTAAGAGGACTGGGATAAAGAGAGGCTTAGCTGAGACCTTCACAACACGGGGTGGTCCCAACAGCCAGAATTTTGACCGGCAGTAACCAAAATGCGCCCCACAGTCAGCTGGAAAAGCTCTTCACAATATGCTGGTGCCAGGTAGCTGTGTGGGCTATGGTGACAGATAGGGTGTAGCCAGAAACTGAAGACTCCTTCAGTTCCAATTTGCTGTCTGCCAGTGACAGAAGGGCCACAGTGCCCTGGTATGCACCAGAGAGACCCTGATACTGGGTCTGCTTTGCAGCAGTGATTGACACTGAGTACAACAGAAGCCCTTGGCCATTATTTATCTGTCCTTCCAGCAGCTACCAGTGCAAAGTGACAGGCCAAATTTTAGCCCATGAAGTCCATTATTATTAGCACTTCCACACCTGAACTCTACAAATGAAGTAGCATATCAGATACAATGGGTTTTTTGGGGTTTGTTTTTTGTTTGTTTTGTTTGTTTTTTTCTCTTTAATATAACTCAAAAGTTAGGAATGTGAAACTGAAGTTTTACTGGAAACAGAGCAGATGTGTAAATGATTTTGAGAAATGAGTTAATTAACTTTGAAGGTATAAACCCCTTCATTAAAAAGACGAGGCATAGAAGTAACAGCACAATAGCATATTGCCTGCTATAATATTGTTCATTCGCTGCTGTTGAGTGAAAGTATAAATCATATAGTCTACAAGGGCTAGTAGAGTCTGTATCATTCATGTGCACTGCCTTCCCTACCTGAATTAAATTATAAGTGCTTCCTCCTAGGCAATTCATTGTCTAAGAAATGCCCAAAGACCCAGAAGGAAAAGTTATGTAGCTGGCAAGGTGAAAGACCTGCCCCAGACACAAAAGCTGAAGCACACAGGCTCTGTGCGCATTGCAGATGGTGCTGGTGCCATATTCTCCTCCTGCCTTTGTTTCTCTTTGTGAATGGAAAGCATCCTCCTACTGCCTAGCAGTAATACAGGACTGACTTAATTTTACCATTACATATTGTGATGCTGTAGGCTAGGAGTTTGGACTACTAAATGTTATGGTGATGTTTAGCTTTTGCATCAATTGTTTGGTTTTGGGCAATCTGTCATCTGGTCTAAGTTTAGCCAGATCATCATGTTCATTTAATGATTAACAGAGAGTTTGTGGCTTTAAAAACCTTGTATCTAACACTTTTGCCCCCCACACAGAGGTGAACACTGGTACAGTAATTAACAGACATTACTTTTTTTTTTTT
>VXAU01001554.1:397360-507681 GCA_013399695.1 Formicarius rufipectus | reverse complement strand
TTTTTTTTTTTTTTTTTTTTTCCCCCAAACTTAATGACCCTTTTCTACTCTTGACTAGAACTTGGCCTACATTAAAAATGGCAAGTGGGTGCTTCACACATTGAACCAGTAAGAAGGAGTGATTTGAGGCAGGGCAGGGGTGAGGAGGAACAGCACATTAGTTGTAACTCGTTGTAACTCCTCTTGTCCAACCACGAGGAAAAGTGTGTTTTTAAAAACTGTGTTTCAAAAGAAGCAGGGGCCTGGCCAGGCCTTCCTTTCCTTATTCCCATGGCAAAGAGGATGGTTGGGCCCCTGCCCCTCTGGGTAAAAGCCTTTTGTGGCCGAGGAGGCGTCACCGAGCTCGGGGGTGGCCTCGCCAGCTGCGCACCGCTGGACTGCTCGGCGCCGGCCCTGCTGCCCTCCCTGCACGGGTTCAAGCCTGCAAGGCTAAAAACTTGCTTCCTTCTCTACAGAGGGCTGTTCTAAGGTTCCTTTGCGCGTGAACAATGAGCTGTGTTTGTACCGAAACGGGTGTTACTTCACCCCAAGTGCAGGGAGGACTCCCGAGCGACGGCCCGAGCGCTGCTCGATGGTCTGCGAACAGCACGCATGACAAAACCAAGATGCGGTCCAAGATCTGTTGCTTCCAGCCGCCCCTGCGCCTACCAGGGCGCGCTGCCGAGGGCTGCAGGGCGGGGTTCGGGCTCTCGGCCGGGCTCTGCTCGCACCAGGCTGGGTCTCGAACCCCCGGACTTCGGGCCGTCGCCGGGACCCGGACGGGGCAGGACGGGGCCGGCGGGGAAGGGAAGGGTCCTCCCGCAGCGGGACGGCGGGGCTGCCTCCGGCTCACCGAGGATTCGCGTCTGGGTCAGACATAAAACCCAATACACGACGCAGAGCATCGTGCTCGGAAAACCCGCCCGCACCGCGCAGCACGAGCTCCTACTCTAGTTAATCCTTCTCCAGACAGCCTGAGCAGGGAGGGTGATGCACTGCAACGCACATGCTTGTACCGCTGCTGACACTTCGCTTTTGGTGTCGCATGACTGCCCGAATGCCCTATCCCAGTGCAGCCCGCAGCTGCTCCTCGGCGATGACCTCGAGCCATGGCAGCGAACCTGCCGCCCAGACACGGGACTCGGAGGGAGAGGGATTTGTTTTTCTTGAATGCCTGGCTTCATTCAGTTGTCTGTAATACGGATTTGAGGCCTTAAAAGTGAATAATTTAGCATTGGTCATCTCCCCACAGTACCCATGACTCAGTAGCATTTCTTTTCGTCCCACTTGACTAGCAGCACACACTTGGGTGCTGTGATATCAGTCAAAGAACACTCAACTTTCCAACGGCCATTGGTACAGTTGGAATGGGAGGCAGAGCCAGAGAGGCTGTGGGTATCAGAATAAAATAAGCATCATAAGAAGAGAAGGGAAAGTATTACTGTTACCCAAGTGAGGCTGAGTTAGCCAGATAAAGCTGAAAATAGATTGGAAATGGCTACGTTATAGCCAAAAGAGTACAACTTCGTAATACTTAAGCTGAAATGGTATTTTGCTGCATGAAATCTTAGGCATACAAACAATGCCATATAGGTACTTGTCTGCAATACATTGTGCGTATGTATATATGCTAATTGTTGTTCACAATTAATTTTCTGTTTCCAATCATGTCATATCACTGATAAAAGTCTAGTTATCTCCAAAGACACTTGCCTACAACAGACATAGCTTAAAGCCTAGCTGGGGAGAGAAATGGTGATAGAAGTACTGATGGATGGACCCCTTAGATCCCTAGCAAGAGCTGCCTGTAACTGTTGAGTTTTGGCAGCTCTGTTATGGGGGTACACAGTGGCAGGCAGGAGGTTCTAGGAGCCCCAACCCGGTGCATGAAATCATTTACCTGCTCTTTGACCGCAAGACTTTTAGATCTGCTCCTTTATCAGGGACGGTCCATTCACAGGCCAGAGAGGCACTATAATTCATCTGTGCTGTGTCTTTACATAACAACATGCACTTTCACTGCTATCTGCACCAACCAAGATGTGTGTCTGGGCAAGGTCAGGGGAGAGTAAGGTCACATTAAACCCAAATCACACAAGGCCTTAACTGCACCAGAGTGGAGGTCCTATGCTTATTTTTCTATTGGAAGGAAACAGCCTCAAAACCTGCACCCCAGGACAAGAAGAATCCCTTGGGATTTCTCTGTCACAGGAGACTCAGGCAGGTGTGTTACCTTGCCCTCAGCTAGTAAGCTACAGCCTGTGTTGTCTGAGAGGTTCTGTCCAACAGGGCTTCATTACTTTTCAGGCTTTACATTATTTTCATTTCAGTGAAAAATATATTGGCTGAAGTGAATTTCTTACTAGAGATTCAGAAACACATTTCTGTAGCACAGACATATTTTAAGGGGATGAATACAGGCACTTGTCTGCCCTTCATTGCTCTGAAGACAGTAGCTCCCTGTCTCCTCACTCTTGCACATCATTGCTCAATGTAACATCTGGAAGCTGGATGGGGAAACAACCAGAATATTGGCTGTGTTTGGAAATGGCTCCTCATCTCTTTGCCTGTCTGCTCCAAGCTGTGAGCGGATATGCCAAAGCCCAAATGGGCTCTGGGGTCCAGCATGGTGTGTATGCAAATCCTTCTCCTGGCTGGTGTGCAATAATTACCTGTGATTATTGCACAGTTCAGCTCATGAGTCAGCTTGGCATACTCGCTGCCTCTGAAACATTGCTTCACCCCACACACCTTTCCTGACCTTGCACATCCTATTTCTTTACAGACACCAGTGCCTTCTGTCAGCTCTATGCATTCATCACACTACTTGCTCATTACTGCACATCCCAAATCAAAATTAGGGTCACCTCATGCATTTTCAAAGCCCTGAGCTGTCTCAGGGCAGGATATCTCAATGACTCCCTCTGTTCAGCTATCCCTCGGCTGGCAGCCATCACCACTGGCCCAAGCTCTGCTTCTTTCAAGCCAAGTCCCTGGGCCCATCTCACAGCAAGCACTGAGCTGCTCACTCAGCCACTGCATGGTGATGACAGCAAGCAAAAGTTTTACCACTTAAAGTCCTTGTGATAAATTCCAGCTTTCTCTGACCCAGCTTGTCCATGGGAATGCCTGTGATATCAGCCAGCTGATCCTTTAAAACTGTCAGGAAACAGGGAGACGACTCCCAACACCTTGTCCGTGAGGTTGGTTTTCTCCCTTCTCTCCTCAGTATCTCTGTCCCAGCCTTGTCCTTGCACCCAAAGCACAGCCTGGAGGCACTTAGCATTGCTGGTATGGTGTGAGCAACCCACCAGTATTATTAGTGTACCTTTGGTTTGCATAATTAGTTGTACATTGTGCTTACCAACACATCATGCAGAACAGTAAAGATCCAGTCTGGATGAAGGCAGGCTCGCACTGGAGATGAGCCAGGGAGCTTCAGCACTGCTGCAATGCACTTACAACACAGCCCAAAGCTGCATAGTGAAGAGTTTTGCTTGGTGACACTGCTCTGAACAGCCCCTATATCATGTTCATGGTTGCTTCAAGGAGTAAGGATGAACAGCACCAGTGAGCCCAACCTTTGGCTTCTGTCATGGAATACAGCTTCCTTTTAAGTCTCAAGTTGCTCCTTTGCACTCAAGTTGTTAAATACATGTGTTGCAAGAGGGACTGCCTCACTGCTGGGAGGGCTGTAACTCATTTGTGACTCACTTAGAACCATGAATTAGGGACTGCCACTCGGGGTATCCTACTGACACTCTTCAGATGCAGCCCACACCAGCCATGTGTGGCCAGGCAGGAGGCCCATGCCTGCTATTTCCTCTGACCCAGCCACCCTACCACCTTGACGGCTCTGACTGTCCTGACTGATGATTCAGCCAAAGCCTTCAGTATTTTCTGTGCTCATTGCTTCCTAGACTGAATAGTAGTAATCCAGAGCCTGCAGCATGTGCAACAAGAGAAAAAACCACCAAAGGTTTCCTTCATTTCATTTGTTAATTGAAAAATATCACTTTGATGGAGTAACAGCCTGTGTAGAATGAACATAAGATGCCAACAGTAACAGAGTGGTGAAACTGCCCTGTCACTTCTGCTTTAGCATTTTGAGTTCAAATAACTCTGTTGTCAAACAACTTCTTTATAGTATTTACTAAAACAAGTTTACAGAAAGGCTGAGGCACCAGTGTAACATGGCATGTCAAGGCTGTAGAGTATATGAATGCCAAGGACCATAGGGGCAGGGTGGAGAAGACACCAGCTGCGATAGCACAGGGAGAGGATGCTCCTGGAGGAAGGGACCAGGCACATGCCAACCATTTGAGAATTTCTCCTGACAGCGAGCTAAAAAGATGCAGAACTTATTTCCCAGACAAGAGTGCTGTGAATTTGGTAAGAGCTTGCAAGTTTTAGTGTTTACAGATGGCTTAATTTGATAGTCATAGTCATTACAGGAGCTACTAATCCAATGGGACGTAAAGACTGCCAGAAGAAAAGTATGACAATTAGAGCAACACCCCATTCCATGAGTGCTCATAACTTAGTACCATTACAAACACCATCAGGTGCCCTATTGCATAAGCATCAGGTGTTTGGTTAATTGCACTGCAGTTCAAGGAAGCACCAGCACAAAGGAATAAATGGACAGTGAAAATAACACCTTCCTCTGTCCCTCCCCACCCAGCTCCTTGGCCAGACAGCTGGTGTGACATCAGGCTCAATTGCTTTTAATCCATAGGAAGAAAGCAACACATGAAATCTAAGTGGTAGCCAAACAGCACAAAAATAAATAACTTGCCACGTGAAGAAATCTTCACAGTGTGCATTTAAAGCCTTTTGTTTTTCCACATCTTCAAAACCCATATCATCTCTGTCACCGAGAGCATAGTCACAGGACTAAGCCTGTGACTAAGTCAAGGAAATTTGCCCAAAGTAACCTGCATGGCCTGACATTTGCTGAGGGTGTACCTGTGTCCATCTGCAAAGAATCATCTGATGTGCAGTACCTGCTGTTCTCTAAAAACTCCTGGAGGTGTGCAAAGCACAAGAAACATGAATGCACGCACACTCATGCATACACAAACTACTCTATTCCTTGTTCACTCTTCACTGTGATCCAGCTAGTACACTAGCTGCCTGTTTTATTTTTCAGAGGCCCTGCACTGCTGGATATATTCTTTGGACCCATTTTCAAAGCAGCTTCAGAAATCCTGTAATGTCCATATTATAAGGATGCTGTATTTTCCTTTGACATAGCCCTGTCATTATCTATTATTCCTGCTCTTAAAATCCCACCTACAAGGTCTGCTTCAGAAACTCCTGCTGTTATGGGAAAGGCTGATTGCTAGGTCACTTAGTAAGGTGGTTGAAGGCTGGGCAAATACTGTTGCTGGGATGATGCTGACGTGCTGGATTGGGACATTTTCAGAGGACTGTACCTGCTGGGGCAAAATCCCATTTTGCTGACGAAGCTTTCTCAGGGTCAAGGGGTTTTTTTTGGCAGAAAGAAAAATACAGTCTGCATTTCTCTCACAAGTGTCCTGAAAACATCTGTTAAGGAGGAGATGAATCAAATGGAAGTTGAGGGCAATGTATCTCACTGCAATGAAGAGCTGGTTCCTCTTTGGGGAGAAATGTTGTCTTTTAGTCTCTCCTTCTATCTTTTCTCCCCTGTACCAGGAAGAATCATAGCTTAGCTTAGGCTCAGCAGTCACATAATAAGTGGAAGAGCTTAAATATTGAGTCCGCACCAGTTAATAGTTAATTAGTGATAAGAGGAAGAGCTGCAATAGTCTATAACGTGCATGAAATACAGTATTTGGGTGGGTCTCTACTGAGCGCCAACAGCAGCGAACAGATATATTTTGAACAGACATTAAGTGAGGACTCCTCATTTCAACAAGGCACAGTGTAGCAGAAAAGGTTTAATTATTCTTGCTTTTGCTAGAAGATGTTTCCATCACCAAGAAGGGAAAATAATTGTTAACCACAGAGTTCAACATAATAGTAGCAGTAACAAAACAAGCTCCATTATTAAACTAACTCTTGGTAAGAGCCAGATGATTTCTACAGACAATTTTGCATGCAACTGCTAGATGTAATTTGAAGAGTGAGTGCCAAATTGCCATACTAATTATTTCTGGGCTGATGTTCCCTCTGTGACATAGTGGCATTTGGAGAATGGGGACTAACCAACAAGTGAAGTGCTGAAGTGGGAGATCACTAATAGTGTTTCTGAGAAAGAGAAATATAGCAAATACCAATCTTCCTCTTCATGTGCTCACTCTCAATTTGCACTGAGACAATTTAATACCCTGAACAGTTCTCTCTAGTTCATCTATATTTTTGGCACCCTTCAAGGCAAACAATACCCACCCAGCCCTGGGCCAAGGGCAGGCACAGCTGAGCAGGGCCCCATGCAATGCTGGGGGCCAAGGGGTGACCCTGGTGAGGCCTCGCCAGCCCTGAAAATCTCCCAGATGAATGTGTCCCTCACAGTGTGTCTGATGTGTGACTCATGCACACAAGCTGCAGGACACAGCTTGCTTAATTCTCTGATCTGTAATGTGTTGTGGGGGGAGGGCTGGCAAGAAGCTCACTTAATCAGGGTCTGTGAGCAGTTTTGTATCTGCTTTCATGCCTACTCCCTCACTAGCAGTTCGCTCTGAGTGAGTTTTTCAAATGGGTTACTTTTGCACACTGCATAATGTGAGATGGAAAAGAAAAGCTTCCTGGCATACTTGGAGTCTTTTTGCTTTTTGTTCATTTCTCTTGTCATATTTTCCTTTTTTGTTGTTGATACAGTACTTTATCAAGTTTAAGCAGCATAATTCTAGTCTGGCGCTACAGACATTGTGTTTAGTGAAAAGCAACAGGGAAAGAAAAGTAGCTTGGCTTCAAAAATTTTTACGTCATATTTTCTTCTGTTAAAAGAAAATTTAAATGTGTTAAAAAGATTAATTACTTAAAGTAGAATAACCATTTCGTATTTGTTTGGGAAAAAAGTACTAGATTTATTTATATTTTGAATATCAAAAGTTGATGGAGGTCAGTGAGATTTGGACAAGGAAATAGAGGGTCCAAGTGGCAGGAATATAAATTATGTTTGCTAAAATGATAATTGTTTGCTATTGCTTTGTGTTTTACTGTAGCAGAGACTTTGGGCTAAGGGAGACATTTGCACTATTCCCAGTGGAACAGACTGGATGGATAACACTGAGCTGGCATGAAACCACCACCAGATCAGTTCTGCACTGGAACAGCACTGCATGTACAGATTTTAATTTAATTGACATCACCAAAAGACCACAGAGATTTAACGGATGGTTTAAGGGTACGGGATGTCAGAATCAGTGACAGATTACATCAGCAAATACGAGCATGTCTGAGGCTGGGTCTGAATAGTGCATGTCCAGCTCTCATCCAGCTCTCCCCAGTGGTACTGTGCCTCTAGTGGGAATACCCCAGGTCTACTCCACAGGGGTTTGGGGGCACTCTCCTAAATCCCTGTTTGGGTATATGCCTTTTGGTGCTGTTTTCTATGTCGAGCCCGTCTAGAGAAGCTGTATGTAACAAACTGAGAAAATGATGTGGAAATGCGGTCTATTCCTCTGAAGCCCATGACTTTGCTCTTTTTTTCACCCCTGTGCATTTTTACTTAAACTCATAGCTAATTTCATGCACTCCAGGTAAAAATTCTACTTTGTTAAAGGACAGCACAAACACATGCTGTCAGGTGTCTTGTTCCAGCTACATTTATTTAAGTCTGCATTCCCTTCCTTGCCCCATGATAGCATCTGTTTCATGTACCTCCAGACAGTACCCCCCTGGGAGGCTGGAGGCCAGTGCCTGATGCTCTTGGGTCACAGGAGGGGCTCCACATGCCCTGCCCCATCTCCTGCTGCTCAGAGGCAAAACACAAATCTCCCGCTGCTGGCCACGCATGTGTTCCACTGCCCAGCACTGGGAGCAGCTGATGACAAACCTCACATTACTGGGCACAATACATGGCACTTCACCAATATTTCCAACTGTAACTGCACTCAGTTTTCACCAGAGATGATCCTTTGAAACTCATTACGTCTGTTTGTATGATACACCTACAATGGGGTGCATTACTCACAGCAACCTGTTACCTGCAGCAGCTGTCTCTCTGTCCAAGGAGAAGCCACCCACCCAGCATGGCCCTGGCATGCTGGGACAGCCGGCACCACTTCAGATCCTCTCTAGTGCTACGATTGCTTAAGGATTTCCTCAGACCAAGATGAACTCATCAGTGGTTTAGTCTGTCCAAGGCTAATCTCATTACAGGTAATCTTATTTACCACATGTACCGGCCATAAAACAATGTTAGCTGTTAACTCTTGCTCTCCTCACAAGCCAGCCTGATAGACAGACAACCAGGCCAGTGCCTGTATTCACACAGCACATCATCTCCATTCCTAACTCTCACATCCTGACATCATATTTCCATGACAGGTCACAACATCTTCACTACCAGTGATGCCTTTTGTGATTAAGTTTGACGCTGCTAGGCTCAGCATAGCCTCTTCCGAAAGGACACAAAATGTTTCCCCACTGACATCTTAAAAATGCACTTAAAACCTACCTTCCACTTGCCTTCTCCACTCTGCTTCCATGGATTGATGCAGCAGGGATGGGAGAGGGGACCATCTCATACTGCTGCTATCAGCCCTCTTTAGTGAGATTTCCAGCTCCCTGATGGGGTATTCACGGACCATGTGCAAACACATCCAGGTGCTGCAAATCCTGCTCAAGGAGGTGTCCCGTATGACTCCAAGAGGGTAGATGCTATCAGTGGCATGACTCTTCAGCCTCTCCCAAGCAGTCTGCAGCTGTAGGGGAAGCTTCACCTTTCCATCCACCTCAGAAGGACAGCTGCTCTGCCTTGTCTTTTCTCTGCTGTGATTCCAAATGCTTATGCTCAGTTTGGGTCAATTTCAGCTCGACCACCCTATCGTAACTGCTGGCCTGTCACATTTGGAGCTGCAGGGCAAGTTTACTGATGCAAGTTTGTGTTTGTTCCAATTTAAAAAAAGCAAAGCAAAAAAACAAACAACCCCCCACAAAAACTAACCAACAAAAAAACAAAACAAAACAAAACAAAACAAAACAAAAAAAACCAAAACAAAAAACCAAAAACCACCAAACCCACAGTTTTTTCTAAAATCCAGGAAATCTGGAAAAAAATACCAAAATTATTTTAATCACAATTTCATTTTTTTCATTTGTAATCTTATATTTTCAAATATTATATCTTCTGTCTCACCTGGACATCTATGGAATACTCCGTTTGCTACATCATCTACTGGAATTGCCATGTAATGGAAATGCTGACATTTTCCTGTTCTTTAATCTCAGTTGTTAAATCAGTGAGGATTTACCTCCTAGAACTAATGTAGTTAATGTGAGCATTTTTCTAGAACAGTGTCTCCATTTATTTTAAGCAGGTTGAGCTCATAATTACTTCTAAACTGTAGGGTGAAAATTAATGTTTAAATTATTTCCCATTCCTAAGATAAAAGTAGTCAATATTGAATTGAGAAGTCATTTTTAAATAGGCATGAATAAGTGAAATTTTCATTTCCTTTTCTGAAACAAAAGTATCCCAAACAAAAGATTAAGTTAGGTTTCTCATGGTTTTATCCAACATGAATGTATCAAAAGCCTGCCATTTCTGTGGAAAAATTCAGTTTCATCAAAACACTTTTTTTCTTACTAAAATTTTTTCCTTGCCCAAATCCTGATCAGCCCCACTCCCAGTTTTCCTGACAGAGGGAATAGGGAAAGTGAGCTGCCCCAAAGTATGGGCTTCAGAGGAACAGGAATATGTGGTATTGTTGCTGAGGGACCTTCTAACACACTCGCCTCTGGTTTTCTGTTAAAAAAGACACTCCTGAACACAATGAAGGGGAAACATGATTAAACAGGAAAAAGACAAACCCATCAGTTCAGGGGATGTCCTTGTCAGTACTGTGTGAGTGACACCAGCTGCAGCCACTGCCAAGCCGAGGGCTCAGGCCGTGTTGGGGTGCGCTGATACTGTGGCAGCACTGGCAGTGGGTGATGCTGCTCAGCACAGGGCTGCCCGTGCTGCCATGGGGTCTGCAGTGGGCAAAATCCCTCCCTGAGGGGACTGAAGGGAAATTATTCTTGACAGACATCTCCTCAAATAATAATTATTTTAATGTGAACCTCCTGTGTCACCCGCCTTCTCCCCACCAGGGAGGAGCTGTGCCAGGACCTCTGCCCACAGCTGGCAGTGCCAGTGGCAGGGACAGCTTCACCTTCTTCCCCAGCAGCTTTTGGTGTGGCATCGCCCTCACTCCAAACCAGCACCCTGTTCAGCTCTTGTGGGTGGGGAAGAGGAAGTAATTGTCTGGTAATTTCTATTTGAACTATGTAAATAAATGTTCCCAGGCTACACGAATACCAGCAGCCTTGCTGCTGCATTACCATGGATTTGTCCACATCCTTGGCCAATACCAGCAAGTTTTTCATAAATATTCCACAAGACAACCCACTGCCTTCTGCTCTGTTTCCACAGACAGCATGATAAGTTAATTTCCATCCATAGTATTTGAAAAGACCTTAATTACAAACTTAGCAAGTCTGCTAGCTAATGCAGTTTTCTCTAAATTATTTCATGGTTGAGTGAGAATTCAATCATTAAAAAATAGTAATGAACATGTAGAGTGAAACAAAGCTGAGGCCTTTGAAAGTCTGCCTTGCAGAGCAATGGGAGGAGGGAAAGCTCCTGTCTTTTTAGGACAAGTTATGATCTTAAACTATAGATCTGGTATTTCTAACATCAGCTATGAAGATGTACTTCAATCCTGTCTCTTCCTAACCCCAATCTGCTCTGCTGCTGGTCCCTGAAAACTGCTTACATGCACTCTGCAATGGGGATTAGTGATGGAAGTTTTACTGTAAACCCATTCTACAGAGCTTGTTGATTGAAATTTAAAGATAGTTTGGCAAATGCTTTGTTTTTAAAGAGTAGAGACATCATTCTCTATATTCTGTTCATGCATTTGTATGCATCAGACAGCAACATACTTTACATATGTGATTCTAAAGGATGATGAGACTCAAGGATGTATCTATGAGATACCTTGGGGACCAACTGTAAGTTATTGAGTAAATTGACAAAAAATGTTTTGGTTCATATATACAGGATGAAAGGATGAGTAAGTCATGATTCTCTTTTAGTGTTCTAATCACCCATCCAATGAGGACAGGAGACAAGGTTCAAATTTTCCTCAAAGCATCTGTAAATTCAGCTATAATTTTAAGTTCTAGAGACTTTTTTTGCAGAAGAAAAACATTTAACAAGCCCTGTGAAGATGTCAAAAAAGTTATTTTCTATATTACAAGTGCGTTGCATTGAATTTGTCTCCATTTCTTTCCTTCAGCTCCAGCAAAGAACTTAGATCTGTGTAGAATTAAATTGGTTATTCCTGCCAAATACCAGTTGGAAAACATCAGCATTTTTATTTTCTTGTCTTAGCTTTAACTATAATTTTATATATGTCTTGGTCTCCTCTGACAGATTAGAAAAAAACCTGGTTATTTAAAGGAATGACACTGGGAACTACTATGGCTTTTCTCTGCTAGTGTTGCACCACTCATTCACTCCCTTGTTTTTTAGCTATTCCAAGCAGTAAATAAAAAAATAACAAGTGGCTCTGGCAAGTTGCTCAGTTCTTGCAAGATGAGCTCAGTACTTAGCATGCACCACATTGATACTTCCCCAGGTAGAATGGAAAATGAAGAGGGAGAGATGGACTTGATTGATGGGCAGGGCAAAGAAGAGGACAGATCTTGCTACAGATCAATTTTTTCTTTTAGAAATTCAGAAACATTTCTGCACACTGACCATTACAGCCCTGCCACATGGTATGAAATGATAGCTTAGAGACTACCAATTGAATCTCCTGAGGACAATTTTCAATCTTAAAAGGACTAAAGACAGACAGGGAGAAATTATCTAGTATACATCACTACCCCGGCATCCCTCATTCATAAATCCTTAGGTGTGGAATGTTCTTCTGCCATGATGCCCAGTCAGCATTGCAGACCTGGAGAAAAATGTGTGAGAAACTACAGGAGTAAACCTGGAACTGACATCAGAGTTGGGAATTACAAACAAGTGAATTATAAGAGACCACAGTGAGATTCAGAATGTAGGCCAAGCCTATTCAGCTCTTGCAATCACGTGTTTACTGTCTGCTGCAGCATCATTCTGTTCCCATCCTCTTCCCCTTCATTCTGAACAATGCAACGTTTCAATCTTCTTTAAATTCAAGGACACCAAGTCCCGCAGTGCCACACTCATTGGCACTGAATAGGAAAACAAACCTGCCTGGCCTTAACAGCATCTTCACTTACGTCAGTGATGCAGAACATATTGCTTCAAATGCATACTCTTCTAGGGGTGCCATCCATCCACGCTGACAAGAAATAGAGCATTCCCTCCCTTTATCATGTCTGAGAGAGAGGAATGTGTGAAGCAAAGTTAAATGTGTGAAATGCAAATGCAAGTCACTACATTCTAGTAATACATTTCCTATATTGTCTAGGAGTATTGCAGTGCTCCAGCTCAGGGATGCTAATCTCCCCAACAGATGGCACATCGTCCCTACCTACATGGAAAAGATGTGCTTCTGAAAAAGCGAAGAGGCAGGAGCAACATGAAGCATGTGAGGGGGACAGACCTATCCCTCCTATCCACAGTCTTGCATGTCCAGGCTGGGGATCACAATGAAAGCTAAGGGAGCTCTATCCCAGGTGTTCCATCAAACAAAGATACAGGCTATAGGATTTATTAACAAACAAACAAAACCAACCAAACAAACAAAAAGGTTCTTGAAATATTTTAATTGGCAAAAAGTTTGTTGGTTTTTTTTAAATAGTTCTTGGTATTTATAGTAGAGTGTGGAGATTTCCGTCCACATTTGCTTTACATCCAAATGTTTCTGCATATATTTATAATATAAATTTCATATATAAGAAGAGTTTGCCACATCTAGGCAAGGCAGGCACACATAAGCATAGCTGGTGCCATAACAGTTCTATTCAGATACCTCATTTTCAGTCAATCTGGCTATTTCTCAGTAATAAATAAGAACTAATTGAGCCCTGTTCTTGCTAAACTACATGCATCACTGCATTTATTTAAAACAAAAAAAAACATCATGACTAAACTGAACCAGTGATAAAACCTCAGAGCTTATAGAAGGTCCAGTCTGAACCACCTGTACTTGCTAGATGTTTCCAGTTGATGACAATATTATAATGCATTGTCTCTTCCCCAAAAGAATTGGAAAACACTATTGAAGTACCGTGTGTGAGTTCAGTATCATGGGCCTTTACATCCTGAGCCACCTGAGAAGACATTACAGAAGAGGAGCTTGGACTCCTTGCTGGGTCAGCTCATGTGAATCCAGACAAATGCTTAGTGAGGCAACACCAGTCTCAAGAGCCACATGGACAAGGTCTGTTCTTCTGAAAGTCACTGAGGTATCTTTGGAAAAAAAGGCTTTCATGCATGAACAAGCCATTCTGGGAGTAGCAGGGGTGGTGCATTGAGTTCATATCTTATCCTGAGGTGCTGTGGTGCCTGACACAGCTCGAGCCAGAGCTTGTCCCAAAGCTGGAGCACCGGCATCCCCCTTCTACATGCCCTGCTGCTGCAGGGTAACTAAAACTTGCGGTCCTTAGGTGATGGCATCAAAGATTGCCACAGACCCTGTCATAATTTGGTATCTTTGAGGTATTTATATTGTCAGGCATATTTGAAATTGGTTGGTATAGTTGAAAAGTCCAAAAAAGAGGAAAAGCTGTGAGTGAACATAGCTGTACCATGAGTGTCTTAAGTCGAGTTTCCTTGGGAAACTCAGTAGTAGTACCACTATGATCCCTGAAGAAATTGTGTGAGGATAACTTAATTATTTTAAGGTATTTGGAGATTCAAGAACTTTGCAGGTGGCAACTTGAGAAATTTCAGTCATTTTGTCCAGTAGATAATACTGTATTTAGTTGGTGAATTAAAAAAAAAAATAATAATAAAAAAAAGATACTGTCAGTTCTTTGAGGATTTTTCTGTGATATGTTTAAACTACTCAGCACAAGGAGAGACAAAAAATCCTGGTGCGACCTTGCAATCTATAAACAACTGGTAAGAAACAGTAGATATAATGGCTAGTCCTGGTAGAAGAACAAGAGCATTCTGGCAGAGCTGACTTGATTCACTTTGCCACAGACAGTTGCTGAGGTCTTTCTTACTGT
This sequence comes from Formicarius rufipectus, assembly GCA_013399695.1. Taxonomy (NCBI): domain Eukaryota; kingdom Metazoa; phylum Chordata; class Aves; order Passeriformes; family Formicariidae; genus Formicarius; species Formicarius rufipectus. The sequence continues at coordinate 493,392 of VXAU01001554.1, read as the reverse complement.
TTCTTACCCTGAACTGCAAGTATTACAGTACCAGGAATCTGCTTGTGATGTATTCTCTGCACAGCTGCAGTTTGACCAATCCAAAATTTCCTTTCATAATCTCACAAGCATATTAAACAAGTATAACACTAATTTTATTACTAAAAACTATTTTCCTACTAGATGACAAAAAAATTCCCAAACCCTACGATTCTACTAATGTAAAATGTAATCACTTTTTTGATTTCCCAAATGTTGTTAATAGTTAGCCTGCATTGACCAGCTTGTAGCCTTTTTGAATGCTGAGCTGTAAAAGACAAGGCTGAGAAGCATTAGAAGGCATTAGGCCTAAGAAACATATTGCAAGTGGAGAAATGAATACCAAATTTAAACCTTTAAGGAAGGTTCTTTCATCTAAAAGATAAAACAAACAGGACAGGAAACTTACCTTCCAAAATTTTACTGATTTGTAACTGATCTACAGTGCAGTAAACCTAGGAAAGGGTTGCACTGTCTTGGCTGGATTAGAGCTGTCTATCCCAAACAGTTTTATAAATTTATAACTAAATTTATAAATTTATAAACTAAATTTATCCTGTTTTCGCAATGAAGTTTATTCCTGAAATCCAATAAATATGAAATCAAGCATAATGTGTTGTCTTAAGCCACATCAGAAAAATTAACCATTGGCATCATTAAAATTTGGATTTTCACAATGATCATAGGCTTCTATTACAGCTGAAGATATTCTCCACAAATTCTTAGTAAGAGCTGGAAAACACCCACAGAGAATGTTTGTGCTTCAAATATTGCACTGATCCCCCAGCTGCTGTGGACTTACCAGGATTAAACATGTGTAGCTATCACCTGACTCCTGTAGGTATTTCACTCCAAACCTCCTTAAGCCACTAACACTGAAGATGGATCCCAAAGTTTCCCAACAATTATTCTAGTCATGAAAGGCCATCTTCTGGGCCATGTCCTACGAGGTTGTAAAGTAAAACATGCAAAATTCCCAGAATCCAAACCAGTTTTTCTCCCTCTCCTGTTTTGAAGAAAGCTAAAAACTGTATTGAGGACATTCTATACAGAAAACAAGTTGCATGTGCCAACTAGCTTACAAGTCTCTTCTGCTGGTCCTGAAGGCCATCAATGCCTCAGCTTGATCCAATTACTGCTTTGCACAGCTTATTACGTTGACTCTTCTTCAGAGATGAGTCTCATTAAGGGGAAATACAGCTTGCCCAGTCAGTGTTAAATACAAACTCTTGGGTTAGTTCTGTATTTGGAGACAACGTCAGGTTGAGTGAATTTCCATTCAACACAAAAGCAGCCTCCTGGAACTCACACTCTTTAATGGATTTGTACCATTTATAGTTGTCGTGTTTGCCATATTGGTTTACCCCGAATTTTATCACTAATAAAGATTAATATTTATACATGTGTTTGCACATATACATATTTATGTGAAATGTCTTTCAGCACCCTGGTAAAACACCAGGAAGATGTTTTTCAATGGATTGAAAAGATCTGGGGTTGTTTGGGGTTTTATTCATTCTGCTACTCCAGAATGTCAGAAATATCAATGAAAAGTGATGATTGAAGTGCAGTGTCTTATCTTTAAGCTTGAATCATTCTGAACTGAGGTCCTATTCCTTTAAATTCTTCCTGCTCTTCAGTTTTAAATCTCTTGTACAGCCTTTCAGACATACAACAGGAAATAAGCTATAGTTTTATTTCTCTACAAAAGCATTTAAGAAAAATGAGTACTGTAGCTTCTCTGAGTCAGAACATTTCCACTGTAACATTTCAGCATAAAAATAGAACAATGGCTTCCATACTAATTTAATTCCTTGTTTAAGATGTAAAAGCAAGACTTGCAGAAGCAATGCACTTAGCACACTTCAAACCTCTAGTGAAGCCCAGCACTCACTGCCTTGACCATGGCACTTTGCTGTGCTTCTCTTCAGGGAAACCCTCTCCCTGCTGCTGCCTGTGGGCTGGATGCTCCCAGATGGCTGTGCCTGCTCTGCCAGCACCCCACTGCTACAGCAGATCCTGCCTCTGCTCAATGGGGCATTTTTCACCACTGTTGCCTTTCATAGCCATCTCATGCATCCAGCTGTCTCCTAGTTTTTTCCTTGTTTCAAAAGGTTTCAGTTTTCACTAGAAAACTGCTAACTGGTTTTAACTGAGACAAAGATATGGAAAATCAGAACTTCTCTGGTCCTGGTGAGACCATTTCTAAAATTCCTCTTGAGCCAAGAGCTCATTTAGCCCAGAACGAGTAAAAGCAAAACAAGGAGCTGTAGAACCTCAGAATCATGGAGCCTGATCCACCAGGCAGGGGCTGAGCAACCACCCTGTGCTTGGGTGCTGGTACAAATGCTTGAAGGAGACCCTCCTGGTTCAGCCCTGCAGCACCAGCTGCCTCTTCTTAACCAGGCACACACATGCACACACACAGAGCACACACAAACACACATCCCGCTCTCTAAGACCCTTTCCTTAAATTTTGAGTCAAGTGAAGCATAAAAGCATAATTTCCAGCATCACAGAAGAAAGGGATCTGACCACATACTCTTGCAGGAGGCTTGCCAAGGCAGAGCAAAGTGAGGCTCACCTCAGGGAGGCTTGGCAAACCTTCTGTCCTTTGTACTTACAAAAAGATTTCCTTCTGTGACAAGGCATAAAAGATAAACTGGTCACTGCTTTATCATAAATACTGCTACTCAAGAACAAACACAACAGCAAAAAACAAAAACAAAAACAAACAAAAAACAAAACAAAAACCCAAAACAAACAAAAAACACACAAAAAAAAAAAAACCCACAAAAAAAAGCAAAAACCCAAAAACAAAAACAAAACAAACACAAAACCCAAACAAAACCAACACCAAAACACACAAACAAACAAACCAAAATAAACAAAAAAGGCTGAGCTTTTCTCAACCCCTAATTTTAGTTTCAAAGCAAGCAGACAAACAAACAAGCACCTGACTGTGGGATGCCAGCTCTTGAAGGACCCCAGGGTGCACTCAGACAACATCTCCACACACCCCACACTGTGCTGCTCTCTGGAGGCAGTGCAGCTCAAAATATTACCATAACTTCCACAGTAGCCACCCCTTAATGAACGATGGTTTAATCCATCTATGGAGCTGAGCCAAAACAAGTACAATCACACTCGGGCACATTTGTGCATTTTCTGGTGTCTCATGAATTCCAGCTGGGGGAGGACAGAGCAAAGCAGTTCTCTGACAGTGGATGCAGTCTTCCTCAGGAAAAAAAACCAAAGTGACATTGCACTTAGCAATTGCACAACCCTTTCAGGAGGTGTGCATCAATTTGTAAGGTGTGTCTCATTTAAGTGCAGAGAACGTCTCCAAACTCTGCCCTTATTGCTGTCTTCATTCAGAAAAATCAAAGTCAAAAAATGTTAGTAACAAAGTTCACCAACAATAGCACCTGCCCTGCCCCACAATTTTATATATCCTGAGTAAAGAGGAGGGTTCACTTCACAAGAAGCAGAAAACCCATCATCTTTTATGAGCACTAGATTCACTTCCTGAAAGGAGATGGAAATGACCTGCAGGCCTACAATGACTTTTGTAGGGCAAACTCCAGAAGCAAATCCTAGAGCAGGACCCCTCAGTGCAGGGAGGTGATGCCAGCTGAGAAGGGAACAGTCCTCACGTAAGGGGGCTGACGATGTTCCTGGGGGTCAGCCTTTTGTCTTTCTTCTCAGGGCTGTGTTTTGCAGAATTGGCCCCTCTGCTTGCTGCCCCTGTGCCAGCTCAGAAATCTCCCTCCACAGCTCACTGCCCTCTACCAGTGCAGCCAGCACGGAGCCTAGAGCCTGGCACTCACAAAAGATGCTGTGCTGTTCCCCAGCTCCTCACCATGCCTTATGCAGGCATCATGTTCTCTGGTAAGAAACTGCCCGATAGATGTCATGTATCCCCAATATCAGGTACACCAGCACACCCCTCAGTGAAGCAATGACATGGGTAATACCTTGAGCTTTGTCCACTGACAGGATGGCTGGATGGAAGGAGTTTCTGGGCAGTAGACAGACTTTCTCCAATCCACTGTGGAGCTGACCAAACCTATAGCATAGCCATCATGCTGGTGTTACCTCACACTCACCACATACATGGAGCACAGCACCTTCAAGAAGCCAGAAGACCCACAAGGGGTCTAAAATAATAAAATAAATTCAAATAAAACTATAAATAATAAAAGATAGTGCTCCTGGGTTGTGCTCTTTCTCAGCACTGGAAACAGCAATGCAGGACAGAGCTAAGGAGCTCTTCAGGAGTCAGTGTGTGGCTGGATAGGCCAATTAGCCCTGGCAGAAATCCAGCAATGCCATATCCAGCACAATTTTCAATACAAATGGAAACACAATGCAGGAAGCCACAACCCATCTGTATGAAAAGTTAGGTCTGCAGGGTTTATTAGTCTGGGCTCCTGGCCACAAGAAAATACCTAATTTGTTTCTGGACTGCAGCTAGCCCTAGAAACCACACAGGATGTTTTTCTGGGCCATATGTAAGCAGTGAGTAGGTGTCACCTTGATTATCAGCTGTTATAAAATCTTTGAGAAGGGCAGGCTATTTTGCACCAGTAGTTTTCATGATGCACACAGAAAAACTGTGTCCCACATGGTGATGGACCGAATTACTCCACTGACTTTCACCTTCAGCAACAGGCTTCATGTATATCAGGACACAGTTTAAAAGGAATGATCATCTTTTTAATAGATCACATACTGAGACACAAGCTACATATTCAACAGAAAATCAAGCTAATTGCTCACTTCTTCTAAGATATCCCTAAAGGATAATCGATGTCTGCATAGCTGTTTCTTAGTTGGAAACTAAATAATTAAGCTGAAGAAATGCATTTCTCTTTCAAGTTTCTCTCTGTATTTTCTTTTATTCTTTTTTGTACCAAATACATCAGCATGAACATAAGCTATTGACTTTAATTAAAAATTAAAATTAGCTCTAGTTGTGTATTGTTAAATTCACAGCTGAAAAACAAAAGAGACTGTCAAGACAGGAAAAGAAAACATTTCAACCTTCCTGCCAGTTCTCATCCCTACCCACTTACCCAGCAAATCATGAACATGCCGTGCACCATCTTCATCCCACGTGTGACTGAAGAGTTTTCAACAGGATTTACTGCATTTGGACTTCAGCTTATAACCGCAGCTGTGTGGAATATAAATAAAGAAATGGACAGTACAAAAACATTATAGATTTGTGAATCCCCAAAATTTGATAGGAATCTTCTTTATTAATTTAATCTATTACCAGCTAATTGCTTATGTACTGTAAATCTGCAAAGGTCAATCGCCAAACAGTAAGAAGGTATGAAACACTAACAAGTCCTAATAAAGTAAGAATGTAAATCAATAGTTTAAATGAAGCCTGGTATTGCCAATGATGCATGATAATGTATTATTGTTAGGGACTTGGGTTTCACTGAAAGCAATAAAAGAAAAAGCCATGTCTTTTGAAAGAAATACAGTATAAGAAGTATCTGTAAATACTGACTGTACAGTGAACTTTTTCAAAAGGGCAACTTCAAGGAATAAGCCATTTCACTCAAAGATACTTTCTTGCACAAAAAGTAAAAGGAAAAAGGTGCTGAAGCAATAAAGAAATACTTGACAAAGGCCAACTCTGAACTATATGACTGTAACAGAAGAAAAAGTTTATATATATATTAAATACTGCACTGTAAACATATGTAAATAAATATTTCTATAGGTTAAACTTTCAAACACTTGCTTATAAACCTGCAGCCTCATCCCAGACAGAATCCTACAGCTAATTCCATTCAAATAACTGTGCCAAGAGGACAGAGTTACTGCAGATGTTCTTAGCTGTAGGAGGAAGCAGACTCCTCACCTGGAGGCTCACTCCACTGTATTGCTTTATGTCCATTTAGAAAATCCCAGCCTTCCTGAGTTTCTAACTGGTTCAGATGAATGGCAAGGGGGAAAAATGCTATTTTTTAACCAACTTGGAATTCTAAAAGGTTGCAGAATAGTGTTCTGTCTGTAGGAGCAATTTAGCTTTATTAAGCAGTATGACATGGACTAAGTGAGCTAAAATAAGCCTTGTGCAGCATGTTGCAGCAGTCAGCAGCAGAAGCCAATCAGTCGAGAACCTGATTACTGAGAGCTGCACTGACACACTGCAAGCAAAGGTGTTGCACACTCACCCACCAAACTAGACATCCCATTTCACCTCCGATACTACTGAAGGAATTTGTCATGGCAGGAGAAGTTTGGCAAATGTACTTCTCAAAATATTTTTGTGTTTCATTATTTTCATTAAACCTCTATGCCAAACTGCCAAGCTGTGAAAGTTGTTTCACTTGCATGGCATTGCTAGAATATATTTCACAAGCATTGTAGACAGCACTGACTGTGAAATTTGATTTTCTTATTTTCCTGCTGGTAGGAAAATAAAATACTTAAAACCAGTTGGGAATCTAAAGAGTTAGACCTGCTACAGGCAGGTCTAAATTGCTGTTATAAAAAGGTCCATTAGCAGGTTTGATCTGAGCAAGGAGGGTGTGCTAGTTTACCATATTAGTCTGATTTCTTCCCAGCTAAATTCTGCTCATGAATTGTAGCAGTATTGAATTAAAGGAGTCTGGTTTTAAGGCCAGGCATGGATACTGGAAGCAGTCCTATAATAATTTACTCTTATGGTTTAGGCAGGAAAAAAAAAGGAAGCATTATTCTTTTAGAATGTTTCCTTCCTTTTTAAATCTTCAGATACTCTGCTTTTGCTAAGGTCATTGCATGAATTTAAGATACACCATTCTGGAAACTAAATTAGCCCTCATTTACTGGAAAGTTGAATGCAGCCAGACTAATGGGGGTGCAAATATAATTGGTTCCCAACATGTGTCAGTGTGTATACTCCTCAAGCCACGGAAAAGATGCATTATGGGACTAATTTTTAAATGTTAATGGATATTGGATGTTTGCCAGACACCCAGCTGTGCACAAAACATTGAGATGGTAAATAGCTCTTGATCTGTTTAGAAACAAATTATAATGGCTGTTTGGATTCCACATGACTGAAGGCATGGTAACCAGCACAGGCTCACAGACTGACCCTATTAACTGCGCTAAGGGGAACATGCTGATTTTTAAAATCAAAATAAGAGACATAAAATAAGGCTATTAAGATGCCATTTAAATTATTTTAGATTAATATTAAGCAAACAAAATCTCAACAAGAACCCATAGCACCTGTTACTATTCCTTAAGTGAGCTAAATTATTTAAGGAACTTATTTTTTGCTAGGTTTCTTTGGGAGGAGGTAAAAAAGAAATGCTTTCATCACACAATTACTTTGATTCTAAAGTTAAGGACTGAGTGAAGAGTTTACTTGCACTTACAGAATAAAATCTCTCCTGCCACATATCAACAGTAGGTCTCACTGAGATGCACCTGGGAAAAAGACCTCTCTTCATCTGATGTGTAGTTCTCATAAGTTTAATGTAAAGTCTACGAATATCAGTATTTGCAGAAAATTCCCTACTTGAAATGTCTTTCTAATTGTATTCATTTGGTCAGCAAAGCCCAATAGGGAATTTTTAAACAGCTGGATTAGGTGCTTTTGATTACAATATCATAGCATTAGGAGAAAGCACCATTTCACAAGTGAAAACTGCACTAATTGTCAGCAACACAGGAGAGCTCTTTTCCATAAAGTTGTGTGTTCAGCAGTTTGAGACTCTTTTTCTCAAATAGGCAAGATAGTTGCATGGATATTCAGGAGAACTTCATCTTCAGGATTTTGCTACTGAGTTTGAGAAATTCTAGGAAAAAAAGCCTTCATGTCTAAGACACAATCAGTCCATACCAAAATTTCTCCATAAAACCTGACCAAAACAGAAAGCAGAAGAGCACAGTGCCATTAGATCAATAGGGAACGACTCAAGACTGCCTAAGACCTGACTATGCAATGTCATTACATCATAGCCCATCAATTATGCAAAATTTGTACTCCCCAAGTAACTTTGCAGTTACAGCTTTGTATCTTGAATTTGTTCTTCTTAGCATCTATGCTATACGTTGTATTTAAACTGGGTGCTTTCTGCTATTTTTGGTACCTTATATAGCTCATTCTCTCTGATCTAAAATACACTAATATATTAGGAAAGAAAGCCTGAGAGTCATTTCTCAGAGTTCTTCAAAATTCATTTTCTCTTTCTCAAAAGACTGTTGCTTTCATAAAATGTAGAACATCTATGAAAATAAAAGCATCCTGACCACTGGGAAATATGTGGTATTCTAAGAGACATCATCAATACATGTCAAAGGAGGATCTTTTTCTCTGACAGTTCGAAAGTCTTGATCCATTCTTAGAGAGTAAGTATGGATCTTGGAGAAATGTTTTCCATACTTTCAAGTCCTAAAAAAAAAAGAGAGGTCAAAAACCAAAAACAAACCACACACACCCTGCCTCAGCCCTGCAAGTTGACAAGCCATGGCACAAAGTCTGGCCCTACGAAGACATGTTCCAGACTTTCTGCCACTCCACTGTGGGCACGAGGGCATTGCTGCCATCCTCTGCCCTATACATCCTTGAGCCCACTATTTCAGTGGCATCAGAACACAGCACAGGAGTTTTGCTCTCCTTCTGTTTCCTAGTGTATCACTGATCCAACATGAGAATTCAGACAGCACAACTACTTCAAGGGCCAAGCTTTACCTTCAGTTATGTTATCATAAATCTGAAATAATTACACTAAGATTGGAGAATTTATTCTTAATTTTCAAAAGAAAATGAGAACAGTCTGACCAGCAGCATTCAGGTTTGAATGACCTACATACAAATTGTGTTTTTGCAGATACAGAGTAATTTCATTAGAGTACCCTGCAAAATCTTTTACTTGCATAACTTGTTTCCATTTCTTTTTAGTGTAATGAGATTTCATGATGAAAGCCAAATACAATCTAGTATAGCAAAAGTGCATGTTACACTGATCCTAATAAGCCCAATGAAAATCAATAATGCTTCTAGTTTCCCTGAAATCAGCCTACATAAGCTCCAAGCACCATGTTCTGCCTAAAGCAGAGTATTAGCAGCTTATATAAGACAGATATTTCCTAGTAGAAAATCTGAAAACAACTACAGTTGAGAAACAGAAAATAAAGCTAATAGTTGTTATAAATAAAAAATAACCTAAAAAATAATAATTAAAAAATTATATTTGTGTCACATCTTTAAGGTGTGGCTAAAAGATCAATTCCCTTCCCTTTTCACCCAGTTACCAGCTGTTACTATACCACGGTGCTGACTGCAGCCTGCATGAGGGTGAGTCTCCAGGACCCAGCTTCTCTGCTACCTGAGAGAGAAAAACAACACTGGCCACCCATTTGCTGAACAAGGACAAGGAATTTTGCTCTGAGAGCAGAAGCCCCATTTTCACTGACATAGAAATGAGGATCATAACAACACCAGAGGAAAAAAAATGAGGCATGCTGTATCAAGAAGTGGTATTAAAAATCCAGGCAACCTGCTGCAATGTACTTTGCAAAGATGCATATATCATCTATCATATTTCACTCCTTTTGCATGCAGCTTTCCTTGCATTCAGTAATGGGAAATGCTGAGTTAAGAGGGGAAGAGGGCAGTCTGAAAGCAAAGACAAGAAGGCACAAACATCAGAAGACAGAAATAAACAATTCATCTATATGTTTAGACATATGCTGTATATCTGAATGCAATAGCAATCATTATGTAGACTTTACTCTGCATGTATTTCAAATAAAATCCTTCTTTGAAGCTTGCCTCTTCTTAAATAAGCCAATAAATGTAGGAAGCTTAAAATATAATTTCCATTGCATTAGCAAGCTATTTTTTATTTGCATAAGAAAATGTTTCTCTGTAATGATCTACCTTATGAATGACCTAGGGAAATAATTTCGGGTTGCTTTAAAATGCAATCATTTGTTTCTTATTGGTGAGTTCAATTTCACTAAAAGTTATGGAGTGAACAGCAATAGCCTATTTGTAATATTGGATAGCCAAAGGTGCATAATTTTTTCCAGTTTACTATTAAAATAATATTTAAATAATTCAGCATGCAGTTGCTTTTTTTCTTTTAATGGCATACTATTAACAGGTTGGCACATTTGAAAGAGTGAGGCATTTTATGAATTTTTTGAATTAGGAGATCCTTACAGAAGAAATGTAAGTACAAGCTTTTTTTGTGTGTGTAATGTTTGCATTGGAAAGTCTTCCCTCAGGACAAGAATAGATTGAATTCTGCAAGTGTGTAACTTCATGTAAGTAGCATATTTGTATTTATTTACCAAATGTAAGTAGGGTAATTCTGAGTAAAAGGATTGTATATACAGATCACACATAGGTAGCATATAGAAATATGTCATGGATACATGAGAAAGGTACTTCTGCCTTTGACAGAAGGATGGAGCATGGCTCATTCTGCCTAGTTCAGAGGTTGTAACAGCTTCTGCCTGTACATCACAGGTATACAGTTCTGTTGCTATGGAGACTGGCTCAAATGAGCAGGAAATTTCATTTTGATAAGGTTCTATTCTTGGGCAGAGGAAGCAGGCACTATATTCAGAATCACATATGGCATTTTTCAATGTTTGAGACACATGTTCTGTAAACAACAGACTTGGAAAAAGCGAGTAGAATTTTCCCCTTACAATGCTAGCACCTGAAAATAACACCTTGGAAGTCGGTGGTGCAGTTTGGGAACATCCCTGCCACACAGATCTACTCTTCACACCACAGAGACCACCAGCACAAGGGGCAGGGGTGCAGGTGGCAGCTCCCGGGCACACATCAACCCCACTGGGCACAGCCCAGGCACTTGTTGCTCAGGGAATTAATAGTGTGTGGCTGGTCAAAAACAGAGAGGCTTTATTCAGATGAAAAGTGGAAAATTAATTTCAGGTGAAATTGTTCATTAATTTTAACTCATGTAAAAACATCAATATTTGTTAATCAGAGAAATCGAACTTTTTCAGATGGAAGATCTTTCCAACTCAATCAATCAAAACAATGTTTTGAAAACAGTAAAATTAACTATTTTCACTTTTTCCAGTTCTCCACACACCAGAATTTATCAACTCTATCAGTTTACTAGGGCTGACAGAAATTTGCTAAGCAATTTCATAGACCAGAACCTGCATTTTTCAGGGGAAAGACAGTTTAACTGAAAACTACCACCCAACTCTCCTCACTAAGATCAAAGCAAAGACAATTATCACAGAGCTGGAATGCATCTGAAGTAGTTGCCTCTTCTGATTCTTTAACTCCCAGCCTTCAATAGCACCTTCTGCCCTCCAGGGACACTGCACAGTGGGTTCCCAGCCAGGGAACACATGGCCACTGAGCCTGCCCAAGCCTTGAAGCCCCCTCAAATTGCTGTGTGTTCCACCTACAGAAGAAATAAAAGCTGCTAATTATGGGCAAAGCCAATGGGGGGATTAAAGCAGGAGTTAGGGACCAGCAGAGGTCTGGAGGTGGCACAGAGCTGCTGAACAGCAATGTAGCCTGGGCCTGAGGGGAGAAAAGTTCATAGCTTATTTGGCAAACAAGGATCAGGAGGTTTTGGTTTTTTTTGGGGGGCGGGGGGGGTGTTGTTGTTAGTATCTGGGTTGGTTTTTTTCCTTTTCATTTTGAATCTCAGTATTTGAAAGCTCCTAGCTATTTACATCTAGCAGCCTTATGAAAACAGCTATTATACAGAGACCTTTTTGGGATCATGGGATTTTTTCTGCACTAATTTGTAATAAAAATAATTTAAATATTAAAGAATTCACTACTACTCAGACTTTGTGAAATGCTTGGAAAGTACAGAATATTAAAAGCCTTTTACTTCAGAAACACCAATTCTTAACATAAGTAGTGTTTCAATCAGGAAAGCTGTGGTGAAATCAATTCTGCTTCTGGCATATATTAAGCACTAGTCAGTGCTGGGAAGGCCTGTTGGTAAAACTGAGCCCTTAGCTATCATATGTCTTTTCCTAAACTATATCTAAACTTCCATAAATAACCAATGAGGTGGAATCTTCTTTTGCACCTCAGTATTGTGTTCTTTTATTACATGAAAAATCTAAATTTCAAAGTACAAGGATTTGCTTCTCCCCTGTCCCCTCCTGAACTAAGCACCTAGACTGCAGCAAGATAAAGAAAAGCCAAAGAAAATTAAAAATCTCAATAGTTACACTGGTAAATCGAAATACTTACTATCTTGGGGGGAAAACCTGTTATTAAAATAAAAATATCTGAGATAGTGTCAGGGAGTGTGACAATGAAGATGTCGTTACTAACCAGGACTCTTCAGTCCCTTAGCTGTCAATAATTAATACATTATTTACACTTGCACATTCTCATTTCCAGCTTTCAAGATTTCATTTACACTCTGATCCTTTGCTTAGCAGCAAATTTAACATCATTGTGACCTTCTTCTTCCTGGCGCTATACACCTATCAAGCAGAGAAAGAGAACAGCATCTAATATGTGCATTTATTAAAGAAGAAAGTGTCAGTTACTGGAAGAAGTGACAAATGCCAGTGTTTGCCACAATAAAATGGAAGAGAACCAAATTGCTGCCAAAGAAAAATCAATTAAGAAACCATCTCAATAATACCATTTGTGGGAGTCTTAGCATTTGCATGTTTTAGGGAAATGTAGCTGAAGTGTTTCTAATTAAAACCCAAAGGAATTAGCAACCTTATGAAAGCCACGCCACAAATTGCAGACAACCTTATGTTAAAGACACACCATTTTAACTATCTGAAATTAAAATATTCTGTTAGGTTGAAACAGCATTTTCCTCATCATGCTGAGGGGATACAGCCATTCCTAGGAGAAACAATGTCAGGTGGTCATATGAGACATAAATCATTGTTACATCACAGTGTACATAAATGTGCGTATTGATTTAGTATAAGGATATGCAAACTATCAGTATAAAATTAAACATATGTTAAAACTGTGCTGTAAGCAAGGATTGCCAGAACATAGATGACTGGGATAATCCTTCTGAATTCAGTTCCAAGTTTCATGTTAAAGTTTAGTTTTCTGTTTTGAAAAACAAGTATTCTGGACCTATTCTGGCACACCAGGGCCAGACACTGAATGATCTTGAGAAAACCACATAAATTTCTAATTTGGGCTCTCAGGAAATTTTTGGGTTTTTTGACTTCAGAGGATTTGGGAGCATTTCCTCAGTGCAGTCAGAAATTTTAGAAATTTAGAAATTTTGCAGAAAGTGGCCAAGCAGGCGCTTCTCCTCCAGCTGGAGTTTGTCCCTGCTGCCAAAACAACAGGGATGCAACAGGCAGAAAAGATGATTTCTACAGTGTGACAGCTTCAGAGTTAACCATACCATTGACTTCCTCAGTCTTTCCAAGCACCTCTACTGAGAGATTGGCACTGTTCTTGCACTTCTCTGTGGTGGGGATGGCATCCTTATTAATCATACAGAGTCCTGGCTGGATTCAGCACTTTCTGAAATTTCATGTCAGGAGCTGTAATGAGAGGGAAAACACATACACAGGATAGCTTCTGCAAAATGCTGTGCCATCTGCTTAGTCAAAAGGAGCATACCAGCCATGAGGAAGCACTGAAGTGATGGGAACATGTAGTCTTACGTAAGGCTGGGCTTTGCCACTGTGTTCAGGTGGTGTGGACATGGAAATCCATCTGAGACTAACTAAAACATCAGTTCACCTAGGCACAAACAACACAACAACCAGTCTAACAGTGCCATTAAAGAATTCCACTAATAACCAGCTTCCACTTTCTTCTTGTAGAGCCAGCATTCAGCTATCACTGTCAAAACCAGGTAAAACAGGGAGGTCTGCATTAAAGACATTACTATAACCACTCCAAAATTAATATCTCATTAATTGATTTACCATTGCCTGACATATTGACTCCAGTTTCTACAGGCCTGTCTCTTCTTCTTCATCAGGTGGTGATCTCCAGTTGGCACTGGAGTGGGTTATATGTAATATGCTGTTATTGCACCCATGGTGCCTGCTGCATCCTACTGTTCCTCTTTTTTCCCAACCAGCTTTACACCAACTTATTGCTACAATGCTGTAAAAAAAAAATGTGGTTAACATTCAAGGAAAGGGACTTCATGCATTATTTTGTACTCTGAGAAATTAGTATCATTCATTGCAAATAAAAATTTCCAGGATGAACCCTTGAATGCCAGTTCTTATCCAGGAGCACAATATATTTGTTGAATTGTGTTTTCTTGTTAGCAATAGAGATTTTATAGCAGAAGCCCTGGCACAGTCTTTATGATGGAGAAGCAAACACTATTGCATCCATTCTGACATAAAAAGTAATTATTTCTGGAAGACTCTAACACAGTGAAAACTCCAGGCTGTGGACAGGATTCAAATTGGTGAGTACCCAAAATGTGCCCAAATGCTACCCAGTTGCAAGATCTGTTCTGAATTCCTGAGCTATTAGGGGAATATAGTGTTTATGAGACATGCCAGATTGATGGCATCTGTATGCAAATTCTTTTTTGCTCACCACACAACAAATACACATGGAAATTTCCTTCTGCTGTCCCTTTCTGTAAATAACTCCTCGACAAGTGATGGGCCAGCTATATTTATTGGGTTAAGAAAATGGGTTTCTCTCTCAGTCCAATTGTTCTTCAGTTCTATTTTGCTCTCATTTTTATAATTAACAGAAATATTGGTTACACAAAATGAAGAGTTCTGCAATATAAGTCATTCAGAAGAAATTTTGTTCTCTTGTGGACTACAAGGGGAAAGTCTAGCTCTTTTTTTCATCACTATGTTACCCCTTTGACTACTGATGGCATTGTTTTCCCAGATGCTGACCTAAAAGTTGGCCATGCAAGAAAGGACATGGCAGAGCCCATCACTGACTAGGAAGCTGCTTTTCTTTCATCTCACCTGCCAATACATTAAGCATTCCTCAAGTTTGGTAGGAAAAAATCAGATACAATGTTTACTTCTAATTTGGCAAAATCATCCATAGCCCATATCCTGGAGGTAATATTTGCCAAAGGTGGGGGAGACTGAGAAGCACAAGATGATCAGCACTGCTTACTTCTCATTCCCATAAGGGCAAAGAGGAACAGACCAGAAAAAAAAAAGCAGGTTTTGGGGTTTGTTTTTGTTTTTAATCATCACCAGACACAAAAGCTCCAGCATTCTCCATGAAAAAAGGAGGACCTGTCTGCACTGTTCTTCCTGTATCTCATTGCAATTTTGCTTTTCATATGTGCAGATATAAGAGACCCTGATATTTCAGAGACCAGTGAGAGCAAGCCCATGCAAAGACAGCTCCAGAGTGGCTGTGCATGTGAGCAGCAAGTGGACTCCCTGGGCAAATGGCAGAGCTGAAGGCAAAACCCTCACAGGTCGCTTTGCATGTTGCAGTCCCTCTTGGCTCTCCCCACTGGGATGGGAAGAGCAGGATGAGTGCCAGCACATCATGGGGACTGAAGGCTGATGTCACTGCAAGAGGACAGTCTTGTAAATCTAACACAAGATTACTGCTCCAAAGAGTGACCCGAACACAGCTGAACCCTCAGCTTCTTAGGCTCAAAGTACAAGATAATACTCTGTCCTCAGAGGTCTGACTAGCTGTGTTTCTGCTTCATAGCATGAGAGTACTACATGCCACAGATTATTTCACATATGCGCTGGAGGAGAAATTCATTAATCTGTGAAGTACTGAAGGCTGTAAGGACCACGTGATTGGAACGGGCTGTCTGAGTGGAGTAAAGAAAGAAATGGAGGAGCTACTGAAGACAGAGAGGAAAAGAAATGATTGATGAGAACAGAAAGACTAAGGAAACAAAAGCTGGAGTGTCAGGGAGAGACCAGGAGACAACATTGGGGCAGACAACTGTTCCTCTCAAGGGCTCAAAGAGCCCAGAGGACCAGTTCTGCCAGAGGCACTCGAGCATAACTCTGAGTCCCACTGGCACCCTGGCACCAGAAAGCAGCACCTGTGATGGAGCTGGGCTCCCAGGCTGGAAGTGGCCGGGCATACCATGTCTCCCTGCCTCCATTCCCACAGCCTAAATGTGTGCATGCTCACACTGCCTGGAAATGTGGCACAAAACACTGCAATGAAGTACACATGTATATATACGTGTGGGGTTACGGATTTAGTTAAGCAGAGGTATAAACAGAACTAATTAGTAAGAGGGAGGGTTATTAATGTTCTTCTCCAAATCACAGGCCTTTTTTAATTTTTTTTTTTTAATGTTTTGTCTTGAAGATAAGAGGAAACAGAAACAGCTTTGGTTTTATATGGTCAGGCTTGCTGGTTTTGATAGTTTTGGAACATAGATGCTGATACATTTAGAAAACACAATTTGGCAATGTCAGCCCACACTGTGTGTCGGTCTGTCATGTGGGGGTGGGTATGGACAAGGATCACAATGAGAAATGTGAACTGTGCGCAAAACCACAGTAACTCATCTCCAGAAGAGAAATTAATGTAAATTACCATTAAAGCCTTTACTCTTGTTTGCTGATAAATTTATAGACATTAGCATCAAGGTAGAAATCAGGATTCATCAGCTTTACTATTTTATAACCTGTTAGTCTCTGATAACTTCTCTCTTCAAGTGACATACTGTAACATTGTGCAGTATTAAATGATATGCACAAATAAGTACCTAATGGTAGATTTAAAGATGTTGCAGCAGTCCAAGTTCTTTCATTTTCCTGATTATAATGGCATTTGCATAATGTATGAATTCAAACATTATTGCTGTTAAATAATGCATAAATATTCTCCCATGCTGAAATACATCTATTTCCTCTCCATGAATTATTTTGAATGTATCATTCAGTTGTTTTTCTATTTAAAAATGTAGTTAGAACTCTGCATATATCAGTATTACGACTGGAAGAAGTATCATCACAAGTAGTTGGCTAACACTCCAAACTGTAAATGAAGTATACATTATTAAATGGGCCATCTCCTTCCCTCTTCAGAAAGCATTATCACCAGAATACAATATTCAGCATTTCTGAAATGTCAGAAAGGAATGAAGGTACATATTTGATTATCTGGCAGGTCTTAGGAAAGAAAAAAACATGAACAACATTCTGCTCCCCAACCTGAAGGGAATATGAACATGGTCATATATAAAGAGATAAATCTGTAAGAGGGGATTGTGTGAGTTCTTGAATAGCTCTTTGTGAAACTAAGCACCTTCAACACCCATTGACTTCCAATCCCATATCCCCCAGGTGATGGACCCTTTTATTTATATTTGATTCTGTGAAATGTGCCATCCAGCAGACTCATAGATAAATTCTGTCAACACTGTCACAAGTCAGTTACATCAATGACAGATGACGGAATGAATAAAAGGACTTCAGGATTCAAGTATCTAGAGTTGAGCACAAAAAGAATTTAAGTCTGCACAACATTTAGCAGTAAAAATGTCAAAATGAAAATAGTATAAAAAGTATGTCCCTCTGGGGTTTATAGCCCAGCTGAAATGGTCAAAGAAGGTAAAGAATGTAATGAAAGCCCATGGACTCAAAAATATCCTGTATATATGCTCACTTAGAAATGTGCAAATATACAGGTTTGCTTGCTTCTCTCTATTGCTTATGCTACTGCAACATTTTTTTTTAATACAATATCTGCTTTTTGCAATTGTAGTGTTTGGTCAAATTTCAGTATTGACTTGTAATTGTATTGTCTCTCTCTTTTCCCTCCTCTAAAATCAGTGACTTTTTTTTATTAATTACTTTTTACTTACCATGTAGACATGACTAAGTGGTTCAATTTGGACCCTATCTTGCTGGATTCTATTCTCACAGTCAATTTTCCATTTGGTGAAGGTAAGAAATAATCAAGACTCCAATAAATATCATATTTTTTAAAAGTGTGACACCTTTTACAATTTGTCATTATAATGCTAAAACATGTCTGCTTCTTCAGGGCCATCACCATTACCCATACAAACCCACATACCTATATATACATACAAGAAACTATTTATTCTGTCAAATAGATTTTCTGTCACTGCTCCTCCCTTTTTTCCTTTACAGCTGTTGATGGCACAGTGGAAATGCACTTTTAAAACCTAATAAACTGATCCAGTGGTAAACTGAACATATTTTGCTTACACTTATTTGAAGTGAGTCTACATAAAATGGAGAACATTCTGAAATAGATTTGATCAACTTGAAACTATTGCAAATCAAGCACAGAAAATTTCATCTCTTAAATTCAATTCACTTGTTAACCCAAATAAAATGACTATGAAAATTCATGTCAGTTTCTAACATATAGACATCTCGGGGGGGGGAAAAAGGAAAAAAAAAAAAAGAAAGAAAGAAAGAAAAAAGGAAAAAGATACCTTTTTAGCCAAGCTGTGATAAGGAAAGACCCCACCTCATAATACCCACCCAGGCACTGCCTAGCAAGAATTAACTCTCCCTTTCCCAGCATCTCCCAGGTAGCTGAACTTCTGGTTAACTTTACTCAGACCAAGAAATATCACACTCAGGACTAATTTCAAATCCAATTAATAAGTCTGGGTTACTTTATTTTAGGAAGAAACATCTACAAGATGCAGATAAACTGGAATACTCTTTTTTCACCTGTTCAAACAGATTGTGCCAATTCTCAGCATACAAGTAGCAAAAGACTGAAGAGACAAATGGGCTGCCTAGAGCAAAGCTTCCCTATGTGATAGCTGATGGACTTCAGCAATTTTCACCAGTCATAAAGAAAGTACTAGGCAGATGGAAAGAAATACACTCTAGTTAAAAATACCTTTGTTTAATTCGTAGATGAATTAATGAAGTATGAAACTGATACTTCCGTATTTTGTTGTGGGTTTGCTGTCAGGAGCAGAGGTGCATAGTTCAGAACAGTGACAAAAAAGAGCAGCAGTGTACATTTGAAACACTACTTCCCATGGGCTCTGTGCCTTTGATTTCTGCCTTTAATACTGATAAGAAGTGACAGTAGTTGGATAAAACAATCAAAATTGAAGTTGAAGAGCTTATAAACCTCCTGACACTTCAATAAGCCAAAAGCCAATACAAACCTTAAAAAAATCATATCTCCATTTTAACTCTGCAAGGCCACATAAAGCAGAACTGAAACACACATGAAGGGTTAGAAGTTTACCTCCTGATGTATTTTACTCGCATTTCATTAATTTTAAGTAATAATTAAAAGAAACTAAATTCTACATGGAGAAATCAAATCTTTCATAATATTTTAGACAGTTACTGCCAGTTCTCTGAAGGGCTTTATATCTGCTGCTAAGTATCTACAAATCGATATTTAATATTTTGGAAGATGAAGTTTTAATTATCCATCTCCCCTTAAAGCATCAAACCAACTTTCAGTGAAAATATAACCGTTTGCTGGGCGATGGACTGACTGCTGCTCATTACTACACCTTTTCCTGTAGGTCAGAAGAGAAAAGCTTCCAAGAACATGTCTTGTTTGCCTGACTTTAATTTCACATGCTTTCACTCATCTCTAAGTTGACCTCAGATGGTTTCTAAAACTCTTGCCATAGTCAATGGCACCTCCAAGCACACGATTCAGTGTATCAGACCTACACTGATCAGAGCTGTCTGCTTCACTCCAGAGGCAGTGAGGAGCAGAGAGCCAGCAGCTAGCCTGAATGACAAAACCAACATTTAGGCAGCAAAGACTAACCAAGGGGCAAACAGCTAATGTTTGCTAATCATGGCTGAATGAAAGTAAGCATGAAAATTAGGGAATTATATTCCTTAGGTATTTTTTTTATTTGCAGTCTAGAGAAATATTACTGCAGAATATATTTCTCTCATTTGCAAGCACAATGGTTAAATGTGTGCTAAATTTATGTAAGAAATTCTGAGGAAGACCAGATTTTCAGATATGTAGGCATCTAAGAATTCTGATGCCTCAGCATTCAACCATCCTGTGATTTAAAACCTTTCTCTAAGCACTCTAGGAAGAGATTCCGTCACTTTCTGTTTTGTAGAGGTTGAAAGAATGCAAAAGCACAGAATCCAGCACACTCTGGATCTGGATCCTTTGAGAGTGAGTTACATACCAAACTGTGCTACTTTCAATATCCACTTTTCAGTTTAGTATCTCCAAGCAGGAAGATTTTTAGTGGAACCAGAAATTAACTCCACTGAAACTAATAGAAACCTTTCAGCTGATTTCAGTGGGACCTGGATAAGCCCCAGAACCACAAAATCATTGCAACACATAAATACATATACTCCAATTAAGTAGAGATTTTGGCATGGGAACTATCTGTTCAGCTAGAGCTGAGAAAAGAAACAGATTTTTTCTAGTGGATGCTTCTATTTTAGAAGGCCACTTACCTTCGCCTTTGTTCCTTACACTTGGGGACTGAATCTGTGGCATTAAATTTATTTCACTGGCAACTGATTATGAGGTAACAGGCACAAAAATTGTAACTTCATTGCATAAGATGAGCATGAAATAAGAGAGCTTCTTTACATTACATTCTTTACATTACCTTCTCCCTGCTGTTAAAAATTCCTTGGCCTGGCAATCAGCATTTCCTCCTTAGAGTGTATATTACAGCAATATTGAGAAATATCTGAAGTTGCACTATTTGCATATCCAACCAACATCCATATTGTCAAAACACTTAATGTTCAGGTAAAAACCTCCACAAAACACAACAGAATACCAATGAGGCCACAGTATGTCCTACTAAGTCAAGTGCAGGTCTCCTTATGTCAGGACGTGTGTGTGAATGAATATGTACTCTTCTGAATCAACAATGATGGGCACAACTGTTTCTGGTTATGTGACATGAAGATTTACTGAAGAGTCTGGTACAAGAAAGGAAATCTCAGGTGCCAACACAAATCAGATTAGTGATGCAGGCAAATCTTAATCCTGTCACAGCACTGGACTCTTTAGGGTATAAAAGAAGCATAGTCGTTTCTATTATTGCAAACTTCCTTTGCCCACTGTGTTGCCCAAGGAATGTTCTGACACCCTAGTTCTGTTTCATTTTGAGTAGTGTTTATTTATAGTGGAAACTTCTTTTAGGAGGTGACACAGTGTCCATCAGGGAATTTTTGTTTTGGGTAAGGGTGTTGTTTCAGGTATGAAATTATGAATTGAAATTTGCTGTCAGATCCCAGTGCCCCCAAATCAACACTTAACCACACACTCACTCTTACATGTGCTTACATGACACTTTCCACAAGTGCTTCCCTGCAGATCACCCTTCTAAATGACCAAGACTTTTGTATATGAATATGTGGACTTATGAGATTAACATACATAAAATAAATATCATTAAAACAAAATAAAAATCCTAACTCAGGGCACTAGTTCAATCTTGCAACACAAAGGCAGAGGGGATGGACTTCACAGTAACACAGCCACGGCAGGCAGCCACCCCACGAGGGACACCCAGGTCCACCTCCTGTCTGGCATATCTAACAAAGCAGAGGTGCTCCCTGGACTTACCTTTTGGCAACCTCAGATCCCACTGCCTGCTTCTCTATGCCATGTGGAAAGTGTTCCCCAGCTGTAAGCAGCTGCCTGCAAAAACTGCTGATGCTCTGCCACAAGTGGGAGGCCACGAGATAGGATGGTGTACACAGCACCTGGGAAGAACAGAGGCAGGTGGCTACTCCAGACCAGCTGGCGTGTGGCATCCTGGCTGCCTTTGAAACAATAACCCCTTGGCAAGGTCTTTCCATGATCAAAAAACATCTGAGACATCTCACAGGGAAGAAGGGGGGAGAATGGAGTCTTCGGGGCATCATGCCTTCAAAGAACCCAGCTGAGCAGCCTGGCAGTCTGCCTCGTGCAGGGAGGGCTTCCCTGGCAGTTCTGTGATGTGCACACCTTTAAGTCTCCAGCCAGCTATTTTTGTGGTGGCTTTAGACAAGCATAGAGTATATTGAAGATGCAACTTATTAGCAATTCTAATTTCTTGAACAGTTTTGGTGGAGTTGGTAACATCTTTCCACTCTTTCATACTTGTGTTCAGGCACAAAGAGAATTCCATTACATAATTAAATGACAATTGCAGGTGACAGCCATCAGTGCAGCTCTGCTGAATTCAAGAGCCCCATGCTGACTTACTCAAATTTCTGGCCACAAGCTACTTCAGGGGATTTAATTTACTGTACAGAAAATTTCTTCAAAAGATTTTTTTTTTTCCCCTGGATGAAAACTGCCCTTAATACCATGAATGCACAGCAGCTGTATCAAACATGTGGTCCATTAATTAAGAGAACTAGAATAATCAGCTTTGAAGCTCTAATACCTATGTCTAAATACCTCTAAATGATTTCAAACTAATTTTTACCCAAGAAGTAGAGTACTACTTCTGACAGTATACCTACATCTATATACATATATATATTGGTATAACCTGAAGCACNCAATCATTAGTGATGTGATCTTGTCCACTTTAGGTTAAAAAGCAAACTTTTTTTGGCATGAAAAGAAGCAAGATCAAGTCCTAAATACATGCCTTCCCTAGAGGCCCAGGATATGCTGATGTGAGAGGTTGCTTCAGCAAGCAGAAAAATGAGCTGGAACTTCTGCTTTTGCTTTGTCCTTTGCATTTTTCATATTCTGTATTGACAGCTTCTAGATGTGCAGCATTCTGTGGCTGGTGAACCTTCTTACGCCTATGTACTTTGCTGTCTCCAGCCCTATTAACCTCAGATTTATTAGCTAGTTTGTCAGCCACTTACACCGTCAACTTCCCAAAAGGCAAACACATCCCTGTGTGAAGACGGACCAAAAAGACAGCAATGGAAAAAATTACAATCCATCACACTCTTTAAAACTTTAAAAACATTTAAATTAAAAGTGAATATTCTACATGTATTCGACAAAGCTTTTAAATTTAAGTCAAGCTTAAAACACATTTAGCAAACTCCAGTATTTCTCTAACCTTCAGAAATGAGAATTTTTTTACTATCCTGTATTTCTTGGGGAGGGAGGAATATGTTGACTTACCGAAAAAGATCAGAGTGGATATTTGGTAGGAAAGTAAGATATTATTAATGAAAAAGGTATAATAATGACAAGATTTTTTTGGTGTGTATGGTTAAGGCTCAGCTATAAAATGTCTGCACAGGGTGTTATTCTGAATGTTGTGCTTGAGACCCTGTGCAATGACATGCTAACATTTAAATGGTGGGTGCAGTATCTGGTGTGTGGACACAGGCTTGATTTATCATCTACACAGGGAAATGGCTGACACACCAGAGCAACATGTAAGTTTTTGAACCTCATACAAATCTGGCTCTAAGCGCTAACTGGACATTGGAAATCAAACCAGCAAATCAAACAGGATAGCCTATGAAATATTTAGATAGGTAGAAACGTGAAAGTAGTTTTTTTGGCTCACACACACAACAAGCGATGACACTTTAGTAAAATATAATGAACACTAAGTTTTCTCTCTGCAAATCATGGACCGCTTGTTTTTTTTAGGTCTGTTTCTGCAGTTAGAATACATTTGAAAAACAGCAAGTTCATCATAGTAAAACACAAGTTGCCTCAATGTTGCTGAGGCTATTTTAAACAAAACCTCCTCCTGTGTTTTCCTTGATATGCATCTTGGATATTTAAGAGTGAGAAAGTGTTTTTATATTACCATGTGAAAAAATACCATATGGGAATGCATGTAAATCTGCATAAAAGAGAGGCAGTATGGGGAAGGACATATCAGGAATTTCAGAAACTAGTGTTGGATATCTATCTAGCCATCCTATATTTTATCTCCTCATGCCATCAAGGACTCAGTGGTATCTATTGCACTAAACCCAAGATGCACTTGGGACAAACAAATTATTTGCAATGAGCTAAAACAAGAAAAGTCTGACAAAATGGATTTTTTTAAGTGGCATGATATAGAAGCACAACGAAAAGTTTAGCCAAAATAAAATCCTTGATGGACCACTGAAGCACTCTATTTTACTTATCAAGCAAGTCCATTATTTATCTTACATCGTATCACATCCACATATTCCTTTTCCATTCTTCTAACTATTCTACACAGGAACTTCTCTAAACATAACAGGCATAAAAATAATTATTTTGATTTGTGCTGTTCCATTTATGTGCCTTTTTGTAAGATTTTTATCAGGTAGACTTCTTCATAATAAGGTTGTGTTATAAAAGCATTCTTCATTTCAAAAATCAATCACATATTATTAATTCTGCATATTAATTTGATGGTCAGTGTTGATAACTATGCAAGTATATTTTACTAAAAAATAAACAAATGTACTAATCACGGTTTTGTCAATATATTTTTAAACACTTACTGTATTTTACACTGGCAGCTACATACTTAAAACCACATTTTCTTCACTATTGTTTTTATTGACAGAAATGCCATTCATTTTTCTGCAGATAGAAGAAAATATGTCTTAGTCTGTTTATTAAGATGTTGCAAGCAGAAATTTCAGTTCATTTTAAAAGGCTCAGATAACAGTTTCCTTGTGTTTGCCTCATATATACACTGTTTGAAATTCTGAAGAGAATTATATAATGAAGTCATTTACCTTCTGTTTAGCAGAAGCACTTCTATCAGCATAACTGCTTCTGCAACCTTCTTTGCTAGTACTTGTCCAGTTGTTTACACGTTCTTTGCACATGTGCATAAACTGTAATATTAGCTTTAACACACCTAAATAAAAGACCAATGGAAGAAAAGTGAAACTCAAAGAACTCAGGAATGTTAGAAAATTGTAGAATGCATCTCTTTATTCAAAGCAATCCATCAGGACGTCTAACCTGCAACCAATCACTGTCTCTTTAATTGCTATGGCTAAATAGGATTCACTCCCCTCTAGTGATTGAGGGAGAGGATATAAGTCTTCTATGGCTACTAGATAACCAAGTGGATTGAACTTCACTGCATGGCTCATACACACTGATAACATGTAGTCAAGAGATTTAAAAAATTATGTCTTAAATGTTGTAGAAGAACTTCCCACAAGGGGAAATTCATTGAGAAATAATACAGAATTCTCCTGGAACATCATTATAGATCCAGAAAAAAGATGGCTTTGGATGGTAAAGCAAAAGCAGAGGATCAGAGTCACAATGGTCCTCAAAGTTGAAAATAAGCCCTGCAACTTGATACTGCAAAAAAACCCCAGAAAAATACTGAAACCAGGAAATGATTAGTTCAAACCAATAAGCTTC
The DNA here is from genome assembly GCA_013399695.1 of Formicarius rufipectus. NCBI lineage: Eukaryota > Metazoa > Chordata > Aves > Passeriformes > Formicariidae > Formicarius > Formicarius rufipectus. Next base: position 468,170 of record VXAU01001554.1, on the reverse strand, counting down.
TGTATTTTTCTACCATGGTAAGCTTTTTATGTATGTCAAAATGATTAGAGGAAGAGAATTGCAGAAGTGGAAGCTGAGGTATGCCCACTGCCTCATAACCAAGAACTTCTGAGGCAGAAGCAGCAGCATCAGAGCTGCTTTGCCCAGAGCATGACCATCCTGCACACAAACTTAACAAACTGAGCTCTCAGAGAAGTAAACTACTGAAATCACTTTCCCATTACCATAAACTACTAACTTGAAAGGAGCTCTGGTGTATCACAGGATAAATAATACTAAAACAAGAACTATTCAAATGCTAATATTGCTTTAACTTCAGAGGGATTAAGCAATATCCATAACTGAGTCAGAAATGGATCATGCTGTTCATTAGTATATATCTACATTAGCTGTTGTATACAACTATAAAAATTTCTTCCTAACTTGCTTTCTGATGCTCAAGTTTAACCACAGTGAATGAGACAAATGATTGTCAACTCCCAATCCTTTGGAAAGTTATTTAAGTTAGCATAAATCCCTTGTGATCCATCCATGATTTATTAGAAGATTGAAAATGAGTGGTTGCACATCCCCTTCCTCTATTTGCTATCTTCTGCCAGCTGTGTAAGGACTCAATAAAAGAATCATCCATTCTCTTTTGTCAACCAACAGTTCTCTAGTCTCAAGCTATAAATGAACAGCACAATAAATTAAATGTTTGACAGGGAAGATGTATGGCTTCACAATACTCTGAAAAAACCAAAAACAAAACATTGAAACTCAGCACTCCAGTTATGTTATTGATTACTGGAAAAAATGTGTCTAAATAAAGAATAAAGAATATATCTTCTTCACCCAAGCTAGGAAATTATCCTAGTTCACAATCAAGAGAAACAATAAGAAAACAAGATGAAATATTTTAAAACAATGGCAGTAAATCCAGTTTGGTGCTTCAAGCAAATACGTTTCTTCATAATTAAAAGGAAGACTATTGATGGCTGAAAATGAAAAGATACTTTTAGAGAAGAGAGCAAAGTATAGAGCTTCCTTTGCTTTACTGTCAAAAGTCACAAAAATAGTTACCTCCAGAGATGACCTAACCCCCTATCTTTGCTAGAAACCTCTCCTGACACACAGGTACTGTTGAGCTGCTTATCTCTGATGACTAATTTGGACACTGTGTTAGATGACTGGTTCAGATGAGATGTCTAATGTTGAGGCAGCTAAATTTAGGCAAGATGAGTCACACAGAAGACCTTGCCTAGCTGCTGTTAAAAAGCATTATCAAGGCAAGCTTTATTTGAGCGATGCACTACGAATGGCAAACTGGCCATTTCAACAATTCAGTCATGCTACTGTCATGCTGTAACATGCCATATCAAAAGCTGTAAGTACTGAGCTGTTTGACACACTGCAGGGTGCCTCTAATGCGGGTTAAGCACAGATTCTGTATTTATCATCTGGGATAAACTGCAGCCAAGGAAGCCAACAATGGGGGCATTTTTGACTGAGTTGTTAAAAATTGTGTTTCAGACAAGCAAAACCAGGAAAGTTTGTGTTTAGTCATTAAAATCAGTAAAGCCGTAAAGTCCAACCTGCAATTGGAGGAACCTTTATCAATGATGGATATAGGGACCTATTCCTGTGAAACTGGTGTACCTTAAAGCACAAGTCTGTGGATAAGAAACAGCAATACACAGTGTTTCAGAGATGTGTCAATAGCTGTCACTCAGGAATGAGCTGTAGTTCCAGGAAATCAGGAAAACTGTGCACTGTAGTACTCTGCCAGCCTTCAGGTGGACTACAACCCTGTTGGAAAAAAATCCTGCTCTGCATTTCAATGTCTCAAGGAAGACAGGCCCAGACTGTCCTTTTCAGTGAGCATCAGCCAGTCCAAATTAAACCAAGATCACAGGTGCACAAAAGATAACCATCCCCAGCAGGGCAGCACAACCCAAGGATGTCTTTTGTGGATAAAAAAGTCTGTTATTTCCATGTCCATCTTTTCTTGACATATGAACTTTCAGCATCCAGTGCTGTGTGAAATAACTGCAATTTTCCTTCAACCACCTATTAACAGTGATGAGCTGACAGATGGGAAGCACATGATCAGCCCACTCATCTTTCTGCATACCTGCCAAAACAGTGAAGCTACAGAATGAAACCTGTCCTCATCTTTAGATATTTTCTGAGAAGCTGATGTGAAAACTTTTGGAACATCTGTAAAGTAATAGGAGAATCACTAGCAAACAATTTGTGAGGTGTCAGCCTGACATTTGTTTCAGATAGTATCTAAATAATGAAGATAACAGAAAAGTAGATGTTTTCTGCAATTTAAAGTTTATGCAAAGCGTAATTTTTTAGAAACTTCCCTCTACCAACAATTCACTAATCTGTCCGTAGGAGGCAATTTTCAAGTACTTCCCACACACAGACACAAAGATTACAGGCCTATCTCACTATTGGAAACCTGAGGCTCCTTCTTATTGAGCACGTTTTCCTTGTAAAAGGAACTACAAAAGGCTGAGTAATCCCGTGTTTTTAAAACAGTTTTTTAACCAATTTAGTTATCTGACTGGAAGGAGTAACAGAAAAAGAAAACATCTCAGCCTGAGTTAACTTCTCCACCAACCACAATTTTTTCAAAAGTTCCCTCTGATAACAAGACTCAAGCTCCCATCTGACACTCCAGGAGAATACTGAACTCCTGCAAGAAAGCATGCCCAAGTGCATTGGGTCAGGATAACCTGTCTCATGTTCTGTACAATATTTGCAACTGAACTACTCACTGTGAAATGCTGCTGAATTCAGATCCAGACATCGAATTTGATACCCACTGGACACTGCTGGAAGTGAGGAAGGAGTTAATAATCCACCTAGTTTTCCTTCTTCCCATGCAATTCCCAGTTCAGAGTCATGCATATGCCCTGCTTGCACTACAGGTTTGTATCAGCTTTTTAAAAGGCCTAAATACTGTGTTTCTGCATGCTCTCCTATCAAGTGCATCTAAACCCTTTTTACAGTCAGAAGCTCAGTGTTAAGCCTCTACATAAACTTCAGTAGAGATGTGCCATCCCACAGCCTTCATGGTGCTCCCCAAACTGGAGACCCAGCAGCCTGATGTATCAGAGCACTGTAGGGCTCTCTTGGGCCTTCTTGCTTCTACTGTCCTGCAAGAGCTGAGACAAGCCTGCAAGTGCTCCTCTTTTGCTGGTCTCAGAAGCACATGTCCAGTTCAGCTGGAATTTAGGGTCAGACCTTAGATGGGGTGACACGAGCACAGGAAGGGGTGCCATGTGAACAATGAAGGTCTTGCTTCTTCCTCATACTAACTACAAATTAAAATATTTTAGTTTAAGATCATTGCAGACCATGTCACATTTGCACTGGTGGGATCAGGTAGTAGATACAATTCAGTTGCAGTGGACAAGAGCTGTGAGCAGAGAAATTGCCCTGGGCTGAACTGCATGTTGCTCCTGCTGCTGAAGCAGCCTGGTGAGTTCTCACCTGCATGTCTTGGTGCTGCACTTCAGACTGCAGGGGGCAAGAGCTGAAGCTCATCTCCTCCAGGTTTCACCACTGCATCCTTTCGGTTCTCACCTTCCATTACTAAAAGAATTATTGGTTTAGAGTCATTTCAGTTAGAAAGCACTGATGCACCAGCAAGACAACACATTAATCCTCCAGAGCAGTCCTCTCAATGACCAAAAAAAGTACCCACACAGAAGAAATCACAGGCCAGATGGATGATGTACAGACCAGGTGTCCCTCTTGTAGTGCTTGCATGGCCTCAAATGTGTTCACTGCTCAATCTTCAGCATGTGGTGCATCTGATGGCCTCAACACACAAAGCCTACAGTTAGAATGAGGTTCATCCAGTGTCTTCAGACAGTTGGCAATTAAAGTGCATCAAAAACATTCCAGAAAACTCAGTGCTAGTTGCTCCTTAGGTTTGTTATTGGAAATACTGGGGATTTTTTAGCAGTATCTGGCTACCTTTCTAGGTTAACTCTCTCCAGTTATTTTCTGAGAACATGCTGTTCATAACCCCTGTGCTCTTCAGAAAAATGGAGGCCTGGGTGGAAGGTGGCATGGGGTTCATCTGAACAGCATCACTGGGCCTCAGGAGCTTGTTTGGTGGCAAGGTGACAAACAGTTGGTAGGATTTATGTAACAGAAATGATGGTGAGATTCCCGGGGGAAAATGTAGAAGGATGGGTGTTTGCTGCAATCCAGGAGTCCACTACAAGCTACTGTTTGTATCTCTGCCTGCACCAGTGGGGTTAAGAGCCACACAGATGTGCCACACGTAGATTGTCCCTGTGCTGAATAAAGGTACCATCAGTGTTTCCAGAAGAATTGAGCACTGCTTAAAAGATAAAGTAACCACCATTAACCACCGTCTCATGTCCTACAATAGTAACCAAGATATTTTTCTCTGAAGCTGAGCCTGGAAACCATAATGAAAAGAAAAATCATGATTTCGAAATGGAACCCTAAAGGACTGCTCCTTTGAAGAGTGCTCGGCAAACCTCTCTATATTAGCTTCTGAATAGCTCTAAATTAACTTCTATTCAGGACTAGATTAAGGCAGTCTAGGTTCAAAGGTGCCTTATGAGAGAGAGAGAAAGAGAGTCACCAAATGATTCTGCAATCATCCCAATAATTCACCTGGAATAGTCAGAATGACTGAAAGTATAGCTCAGGCCCTTCTTCCCTCTCAGGAGTGCTGCCCAGGTCTGATCTCTTGTCTGAAGAAGGGAAACTTTCATTACCAAGAGAGTAGATTAGTTCTGGTGGACATGTGGGTGAGATCTATGGCACTTCTTTCCCTCTGCCACTCCACAGTCTCATACAGGTACTCCAAGCTGATGCTTTCACTCTGGTAGGTACCATGGTACTTGCTGCAGCTTCAGGCTGTGGGGAAGCTGAGGCAGCTCAAGTCACAGGCTACATTTCTGACATCTGCTTATTTATTGCTTGAGACAGAGTGGCACCATATGCCTTGGCATTGAAAGCAAATTTAAAAAAAATATTTGCCTATAATATGGTAATTTCTTAATAGCTTGTTCAAGATTTCCAGAGCATCAGTGCTATTTTTGAGCAGAACTAGTATCACATACATCTGAACTCTCAAATAATTACTTTCGCTCCAGAATATTCATACTGTGTTCAGCTTCCCAAGTTTTTTTGCTACATCTTGCAGCTCTTATATTTGGAGGTGATTCCCATAGTCTGCAGTAAAATGGAGAGTTTTACATACCTTACCATACCTCTTCCCATTATTTGACCCTATTTTCTCTGTCTCACCCTCCCACAAAATAAACAACATGCCTCCAATAACTTTTCCCCTCACTGGTGCCAGTTTTTCTGATTTCTGTGCCCTAGGCTGGTTTTATGACATATTTTCCTGGGCAATCCCAGCCTGACATGGTGTGATGGACAGGGTTACCTAGGTGCTGCTGGCCTTGCCAGACTGTTCCTCAGCAGAGACAGTTTTCAAAGATGAGGCCTGATCCCATTTCCTTGCATCCAATGAGTAATTTCATTATTCAGAAGCAGGGATAAATACTTTGAAAAGACATGATAACTGTCAGCTCTTTGAAATAAGATTCACTTTTAAACTGAAGTGGTAATTTCAAGTATCATGTCATGTGACTACGGTTTGACTGAAGGAAACACTGACTAAATGCCACACTCTACATTTGCTTCTTCTGTGTAAGAAATGGACATCTGTACTGCATAATTTACACCATTGAGGACATTGTGATAAATGACTGATATTAGAAAGCCTTCAGCTTTAAAAAGGCATTAAGGCAATAGCTTACCCCCACAGTAAATTACCTTGGCATAAAAAGCATCCTGACTTGTTAATATTTACACACAGATGTGAAAGTTTGAAGTGCTAAACACTATGAGTGGTCAAAACCTGCAAAAATCCAAACATTTCATGAATATTCTGAATATTCCAGGAAGTTTTGTTTTGCCAAGTGACTTTTGCTAAAACCATTTCTTCTTTTGAGTATGAAGAACAAACCCAAGTGCCTTCTGTCAAAATTCATAACTGAATCATTTATATCTTTCCTTCTAGTATAGGCCCTGCTGAGAGTATAGCAAAAAAGACAAGAAATGGAATTCATGTCTTAGCAGGAGCTCACAAGTAAAGAGGTGGGCATGCACAATTTTTCACTTTTTCACAATTTGCATACATATACTCTTCATCAGGTATTTAGGATGTTCAAGGGCTCCAACTAGGTGCTAACTGCAGAGCCTATACTCCTTCATTATAAGATTAAACAGAGATTATATTCCTTATCTCAATGTTTGGCGTCTGTTTTAATCTCACACATATAAAGAAAAGATATAAAATTGCAAATAGTCCTCTTCCACTACTGAATTTTCCAGTTCTTCCCAGTGTCTTAAACAAGTGACATTTGTAGAGCAGAGAATTATAGCACCCAATACAGTTATACCCTACCTTAGTCTTCCAAGAATTTTAACAAGTTTCTCATCACAAAGCACAATTGTATTACACAGAAGTAGTGAACTCATGCTAATCACATTTAACAGCTTATTCCAAATAATGCACAGATGTGAGCAGGAAAATAGGGTAAGCAATCAGTGGGTCTTAAGCTTGGCTTCTATGAAATAACCCAGTCACCAGCAGCCCAACATTAATTTAAAAGACACCAGACATGTATCATGTGACAGAAGAGGAAGAACCCAGCAAACTTCTAGCCAAGGAGATTAAGAAAGAAAAAGGTCTCCAGAATGGTATTTTCAATTAGCACCTTTTATATTTAACCTACGACATGCCTAAAACTAATGACAACTTTCATAGACCGTGGGCTGATTTATAGGAACCAATCTTGGTCATAAGGAAAGAGTGAATAACTTCTTCCTTTTACCCTCACATCAGTTGTAAATATCTCAAAACAAAACAAACAACAAAAGAAACCCACAACCAAACAAAAAATCCAGCAACCAAAACAAACAACCAAAACAACCAAACAAACAAATCACCACAGGACAGCATCATGCACTTGGAACCTGTGTTTCTCCCCTGCTTGCACAAAAATCACCTGAGACTCTGAATCTTCTACTGTTTCTTGCTCTGGGTTTTTGTTTAATTTTGAACAATTCCTTCTGTGAACCTGAGATCCATACCACTGCAGTTGATTATTCTTTTCAGATGGTTTCCTTCACTAACATCCTGAGACTTAATTCTTGTTACAGTCCTCTCCCTACCCTGAGGAGCAAAATTTCCTATTGACCAATACTCGGCTCAATTCTGATTATAATTGTAAAGGCACTGCACTGAGATTAAACCTCCTACTTCCACGTCCCATGCACAGCAATCTGAGAGTGTTATTAAAATAGACTCCCTTCTGATCATCTCTGTAGACATTTTAATCTTACATTCAGTGTTTTTATATCCAAACCTTGCTCCTCACCACACATGGGGGAGGGAATTAATTGAATTGAGGGGGAGGTTGATTTACTGGAGTCCACTGGAACCAAGCAAAAATATCTCTCATCTATTGAAAAGCATTTACCCTGAATTCTAACAAAATAAGCTCATTTTTTGACTGCTCACTTCAAAGAGAAGAGTGGGAATTGTTTGTGCTCTGTCTTTCCCCACTAGTGTTTCTATTATCATTGTTCTTAAAAGCAACACAGGCATCTGGGAAAGGATGATACAGCTGCAATGTACAAAGTGGAGCATGGTTGTTCGGATTTTTCCCTGCTAATGTTATTTCTAATACAGAAATGTGAAAAGGCCTTTCAGTGGAGTCATGGGGTAAGAATGGACTGAGGGAGACAGTGAGGTAGGCAGTTAAGAATACTTCATTTTCTCTCTGTCTACTGCATGAAAGCAAACAGCCTGGGTTCCCTTGCTGATTTTCTTACATCTTTGCATTTATTGTAAAGGACACAAAGAGTAGCAAAAGCAGAAGAAAGCATCTGCCTAAAGCTTTCACTCAAGATGTTAGTGCACAATGCAAACTGGAGCTTCCTCCTGTTAGGACTGTGAAACGTCCCATAAACCCCAGCACCTCCCAGAACACAGCATGCTTTACAGAACAGACTACAAGGTTTGCTTTGGAAGAGAAGGGGATTATGAACCCCGAGCACATCAGGTGTGCTGCTTGGTTTACTATCATGACCTGTCAGCATCTCTGGAGAGATGTGTTCATTAGGAATGAATCAGGGTTTGCAAGAGTCAAGGAAACAAGAATGTGTAGGTGTCCCATATCCTGCCCTCACACTAAGGATCTTCAGTAAGAAGGCAGAATATTTGCCATGAAGGTCAGAGAGAAGGACTAACACTAATATTAAACATAGGGATACTCATATGTCTGACCCCCAAGTTTGCTGCCAAGGCTCAGAAACAGATCAGTTAAATCCTAACATCCCTCTGCCTCTTTCAATAACCTAACACAATATTACAGTACTTTAATTTAACATGGACATAGTGAGCTCCAAATCTCCTCTGCTTTCCTGGGCCATGTTAGGACTAATTAAATACAAGCCTGTAAAGAAAGTCTGGGTACTTGCAACCCAACTAGAAATCCTGGGTGACAAGACCTTATTTTCTGCTAAGCTTCAGTGGTTAGTTCAGTGTGAACAGTATCAAATGCTGAAGCACAAAGAGGCCCCTCCAGGAGGAATCGAAGTTCTCTAGCAAGGAACAAGGAGTCACAACTTCGTGTGTAATTTCAGGAGCATCAGCAGTTCTGTAGCCTTTTGTTCTTCTTTATGTTAAAGCTCCCCTTACTTTTATTCAACCCCCTCACTATTTTCAATTAATTGCTTTTATTTACCAGATTTTACATCTGTTAATCTGATCAATATCAAATTAACCTCACTTTCAAGGTCATTAGAGAACATGCTGAAAGAAACTGTTTTAAGAAAACCCTGGGAGCAGCACGTACATCTTCCCTGCTCAACACTAGCAATCACACTCTCTCAAGTCAATTGATCCTTTCTCATTACTAGCCCTTCCTTAGTATATCAGTAGATTCCGTGATCTAAAAAACCCAAACTAACTAGCAATTCTGCCATATCCCACTGGTATCTTGCCTGAGAAAGAGGCCCAGACAGATGGGAAGGGAGTGGTCAGAACCCCTAAAATAGCCTCTTCTGGCTTTGGACATCAATAAAATGAAAAGCTCTGGAGTGTGTTTTTTTGAAGTGTTGCTGCCATCATTACAACACTATCCAACAAGATTTGAAGTCTCATTTCAACCTGCATATACATCTATAAAAAAAAAAACCATCCTCAAACATTCCCACTCCTCATTTTAGCCTTAAGATAGCCCCCATTACCTGGACTCCTTCCTTTTAGATCTTGCCATGTTCCAAACAGACAACAGGTCTTGCTCAAGTCCCCCATTGCACAATTTCTGATGTACTTGTGGGTAAGGTCTCCTGAGGCCAGTGCTCCATAAATGGGACGTGAAGGATGAAGATGGTACCTCACAAGGTATCACTCTGCATTCAGCTTTAGATCCATTCAGTCCTCCCAAAGTCCGTTTTGGCTGCAGAAGACAAGCAGTTTCTGGAACTGCTTTAAACCCCAAGAGTTCCCAGTGTGGTTACACCTGCAGTCAACAACAGCATTTGTACATGCTGGGTTTGCCACAGCACCATTACACCATCACCAACAAGCAAAGGAAGCCCAATGCAACCGCATGGAGATCATTCACAGGGGAAAGATGGTGCACAGAGGACAAGGAGGCAGCAAAATCAAGGCAATAAGTTACAGGGATGCAATGCGGGATGGAGAACAGATCGGGAGAGTAGCTTTCAAAAACAAACAGAACATAAGCAGTGTAAATGCTCCAACCTTGGGGCAGGTATGGTGATGACAGCCAGATGTTAAGGTAAAGAAAAACATTATTTTTATTTAAGGTTGGTGGATCTATCCTGAGCTAGATGGGAAAAGGGAAAAGGAGACATGATAGAGAAAGGGGGAAATGGGTGCAAAGTTTTGGAAAACATGTAAAACGAGTCTAGCAGAACTTTCTTTTTTTGTTTTTAATTTAATGTTCAGTCTGCTTCAACTCTAAAGAACAGAGCTATTAACACACTGCAGAAATTTAGTACAAAAACTAGTCTACAGCTACCTTTGCAGCACATAATCAGCTGTAAGTATGACATTTATATCACTTTGACTTCGTCATTAGCTATAAGCAGAAATATTGTCTATTTTACAAGAACCTCCCTTATTACAGCTTCTTAAAATACTCCCATAGTACTGAATCAACTTGGTAAAACAGCTTTATTTTTGTCTCACTTTCTATGACATCCAGATCTGTTAATATACGTGGCAATTATGTTCTAAGCAGAAATGCCACAGTATTTTACTTTATTCATTACTACATAAATATGTAGATCTATGTGCATGGTTCATAAGAAGTAAATATTACCATTACCTGTCACCATAAAAAAGAAGCCTGGCTTATGAAACACTATTTTTCTGCCTTTCTCCTGTCCTACTACAGTGATGGGTCAAAATCAGAAGTATTTCTCTGAGAATTCTTGCGGCCTTTACAACATGTCTGACACCTCACAGTAAAAGACAGCATTTGCTTTAAGAAACTTAAGGTGTAAATGTCAGCCCAACTCCATAAAGTAAAAGTAAATATCATTCTTGGCAAGATTAACAAGGAACTAACACGTTGTTACAAAAAAGCATGTCTGGAAATAGAACAGAAAAATCCCACTGAGATAATAACCAGAGACTTCAAAAGAGCTGTGCCTGGAGAATCCTGTTTGGACCTAGAGCAGCAGTAAAAGAAACACAACAGAAGCAGCATGATAGGCTAAAGGTAGGGGAGAAAAACACAACCACCTGCAAAAAAACCATCCAAAATAAACAGCATCCCAGAGATAATCCTCATTAATCCACAATTACAAATATTTTTTCCTGCCTCACTGAAGGAAAAACACATTAAGAATTTAAATAATATTACTTAGGTAAAACATTCCACAGTCCATGAAGCTGATGTAATCCACTACTTTGGCAGTGTGTGGCAAACCATTTAATGAGATGTTGTTATAAAGTGATGTGTTAATTTGTGTTACAGTTCTGTATAATATATAGTATTTTTGTAATTACTAATGTCTAGGAACAAAAGAGATTGATATGGGCACTTAGGTCAATAAACATTATGGTGTGTGTTAGCTTAACTGCTGGAGCTACTCAGTATTTTCACATATATCTAAAACCCAGGCCACTTCCATCCAGGGCTGGAACAACTGTATCAGCATGAAGCATTTAAGGATGAGATTTCATTACATTTTAGCTGGTATTTCTGTTGAAGCAGGCAGTATTTCCCCCTCCTCTCAGGACTATGTTCCATCTACTTTAGCATTTCTCTAGTGATTCAGGGAGCAGGCTCAGTCCACTAAAGGGCAAAAACTAATACCAAAAAGGGGAGAGGGAGAAGACAAGTGAGAAGTTTGACTTTTTGGGTAGGGATGCTGTCAGTTTAGCAGGTTGAATCATGCAGATGAAGGGCAAGAAGATAACAGGCATCAGAGCTGCCAGAAGATCCCAGCCAAGAATGGCAGGAGCAGAACTAATCCCTCCAATAGCAGCAAGCCTTAAGCACAGCCCAACTGTAATGTGAAAACACCTCCTGAGTGATTCCTGGATACTTCTTGCGGTGCAAAAGGAGCATTTAGGGCACCTTCCTGTCCTTGAAAGCCACATTAACAAAGTGATAGAAGACAGAAATAAGTTACCTTGCTAGTACCAATATATTTAAAGTGTCTATGTGTGTAGCTAAATCTTTCATATAATGTATTTTGCACAAGGAATCAGGCAGAGGTACATGATAGACTTTAAAATCCAGTTACAATTTTACAAGCATTATCTTATTTCTGCTTTAGTTCCTATAACCCTATTGGTTTCACTAATATGAGATGCACAAATGAGACGCCATTTTTCAACATTATTGCATCAGCATTTACAAGAATGTTTAAAAGTTTCAGGTGATAGCATCCTGTCACCTTTATGTGGATAACAAAGGAAAAAGACAAGTACTCCTTCATCAGATCAGTCTTCCTAAAGATCAGTCAAATCATACTGCATACATGCAGGAGGAGCCACTAATGTTTCTGTTACTGATAATCTAACACCAGCTTCTAAATACTCAGAATGTGGATATAAAATTGCAGGTCTAGAAATGTTAAACATCTCCTGGAAATTTTAAAAACAATTTACGTGCAGTGAAATAAAGTTTGATCAATATATGTTCAGCACAAAGAAATTCACTACAGCAGTGAGACAATGCTAGGGACCATATTTGGAACAAAGCTGATATCCAAAATATTTGAAACCTTTAACTGTTCTATCTTCATTACTGCTTGAAATGATTGAAAAAGAAGGCGCTTAAATGTTGACAAGTGTAAGGCATTTCGACACTTCTAGAATTGTCAAACAAGGTGAAGAAGAAGAAGTTGATAACAAATCTGGTAACGCATATAAATCAAGCAGTTTAAAACATCAGCTCCTCACCAGTGGACGGAGTTGTTAATGTCTCTGAACAACAGAATGGTGGTAAATAGGCATGCTGTTACTTGACAAAGGCAACTTGATGTACAAGTACTTACACAATATGGGATTTTGTACACTATATTATGGCAGCCCAAAAATCAGAGTTCTATTTGTGACAATTACTAATCTGTCAAAAACTTGACTAAGATCAACAGTCTGTGACATCACCACCAAATTCAGTGTTTTACATTATTTTCTGTTTTAAGTGAATCGCACCAGGCCTTGCAGTGACACAGAGCTCATCTCCATGGTGCTACTTGACAAATTTAAAGCATCTTAAAACTGCAATTTAAAAACTGGCAAATTCGTTTTGAAATTGAAAAAGAAAGAATAGCAATTCTTCTAAAAAGGGGTGCAGGGACATAGGCTGAAAACATCTGAAAAGCGTACGATTTCAGGAGCATGTGGCCTGCCACTCCTTTCACCCGGTATGTGCAGTGGGAGCTCTCAGTTACTGTCTCATCTCTAGGGAGCTGAAGTTCTTGTATAGTAACTCAGTATGTACATAATATTTTTCTCAGTCTCCCTTTCTTTGTCTACTCAGTCACTACATCTGGATGAACTTTTTCTTCTCCCTAGGAACACAGGTTTGGCAGGGCAGATGTCTGCAAATGAGAGAATCTCAGCATTCAGTAGCGGTTGCCTAGATACACCAACTAAATGCCAAAAGCCTAGGCTGTTTTTCCAGCTCAGAAAAGCAATGCCTACTGTTCCAAGTGGTAATCCTACTGCAAGTTCACCAAGTTTTGCATTGACTATTGTTAAGTCCCACTAACATAAGTTACTTACTGACAGTGAAAAAAATTACAAAGCAGGGAACAGACAAGTATTACATTTTTAATTACAAAAGAACTATTCAGAGCATAGCATCCAGTTCCTAAAACATTTTTTTAAAAAAAGCAGCATTTCAAGAGCTTCTTTCTTAGTGTAACAAGGATGTTGGCTACTCAGGATTCAAGCAGCTTGCTAAATAATAAACACAGCTGAAATTAACATAACCTTTAAGATCCAAGGATTTCTGATGATGGAACTGTCTCAGACAGGAGGGCCCCCAAGATATTTCTAGGGTTACTCAGTATCTTAATCCAACAGCCTGAAGTGCCTATCGCCCTAACTTCATCGTAACTTCATTTTAAGTCCTGAAATCATGGATGCAACTTGCTATTGTCATTGAAGGGTCTCAAAAGTGCTGAAGAGTCCTATAAGCCACTGAACCTGCAAATCCTGAATTCCTAGAAACCTTGTAGCTCAGCAGATAACCAGGCTTTGCTTCAAGCATGGTATCTCACTGAACAAAATGTAGGGTTTATAATACAGTCCAAGTATACCAAGAACATTTACTTTCCAGTAAATCTCTCAGGAAGCTTACCAAGCAGTTCCAAATGTAAAAGGCATATGAATAACTGCTCCCAACACAGGAAGGATTTCTGAACCTTTCTTTAGTAATGAAGGAGTACGTCACGTAAGGTGCTTCAAATCAACTTGAAAAAAAGCTCTGTTTTAGGGATTTCCCATCTTTAGAAACTGAAGAATCTGCTGTGGACTGAAAAAGGATGGGTTTCAAGGGGTGAATCATTTCAGATCAGCAAAAATCTGAACTTTCAACTTGCTCAAAACTTGCAAAAGCTGGAAATCAAAATGAAATGTGGAATTCCCTTCCTTAGGACAACCTATTCAGAAGCCCTATGTCAAATTTACAGATCATAGCCCATACAAACCAACATGTGAAAAAAGTTCTGATACTTTAACATGTTTGCTGTGATATGGGAAGTACTTTAACAATTTCCAGGTATCTCTAAGAAAATGGCAAATAAATGTTAATACTGATCTGATAGTATAAATACTTGCATTCTATAGACTTCAGTTTTCCTGAGCAACTCCAGTCATTTACTAATGATAATGGGTGGTGATATGGCAATTACTCCATTGCCACAACTGAGCACATCCCTTGGTGGACGAAACATGCTGCACACTTACTCAAACAAGGTATGCCACCTGGAGGAAAAAAAGCTGTTCAGTTGATCCACAGCAACGCAGGAGTGTTTTGTGTTACCATTCTCTAATCAAAAGAGCAATTTATTCAAAGTACACCCACCTTTGTGTAACAAGATGGCACCACAAACACCTCTGTTTTTGAGAGCTATTTACCAATAAGGTCATCTACTTTTAACAGTATATTCTGAAAGGATGAGGTTTGGCTCCATCTAACAGGAATTTGAAAGTAACTGCTTTCTAAAAACAAAGTGGACTTAAATTTCAAATATTTAGGTCAAGATTAGTTTTTTCTCTGATCTAGCACTAAGCATGGCAATGTAGTGACACAGACTAACCAAAAAAGTTGTGCAGCTTCTGTTGTCTGAGTTTAAACAAGTTAAAACACATTTCTGATCAAAATGGTTAAGGTTCACCAGTTTGCTTAAGAACTGGAAAATAAAGGTGATCTCTAGTTCATTTTCTATAACCATCAAGAGGAAAATCTCTCCCTAAAAAGAGAGGAAAAACGCCCCACATTTCAAATGACAACCCTTGTTCATAACAAATTTATTTAAATTACCTTAAATTCAATACCTGAAGGTTAATGCTTAGGCAACAAAGCATAGCATATTTTGTTGACACATCACCGTGACTATTTACTACTTGAGAACTGTCAATGTTTTAAAACAGCAGCATGGCTGGTGTCCCACCACACACTGCAAATCACTGGTGTTTGTCAGATACAGCTGCCAAGAAAACTTCCTTGCCACAAAAGGAACAGACTTGTCTAGCACGATTTCAGCTGCACAACTGAAATCTTCAAAGGGTGTTGATGCTGCCAGACGTAAGCCCAAGGCATCAGGGAACTAAGGGGTATAGGTTTAGCCCAAAGGACACTGGTATACCCTTCCATGGAATACAGATGGTTAGAAATTTTACAGTATACATTTTTTATCAAAAAACGCCAGTTCCAACATGTGTCACTTGATGGCTCCTCTAACAAATCTCTTATGAGATCCCACTAGCTCACTTTATCCAGCACTTTGGCAAGCCATCAGTGTCAATCATCCTAAACTTCCCTGACATGTAGTCTGTTCTAGGGCTAGAGGCTTCAGGCTTCCAGTCTCCCTGGCTTCCAGGAATGATCAGTACTTATCCCCAGGAAAACCAGCTTCCACATCAGCCTGCATGCAATTGCTAAGTTCTAACACCTCCATACCTGTCAAGCTGAAGCGAAAATACATCACTTCAACCTCACAAGCTTGACCAAATTTGACCAGACTTGTTTGTAAAATAACCCTACAATATATTTCAACCAATACCTCTCACCTTGTCAACAATTTTTAATGTCTATTGATGCGTGAAAACAACTGAAAGCAAGCTATTGAAACTTCCTCAATGCTTCCCTGTCCAATACTGCTCCTGCTGCAAAAGATCCCTTCCCTTCAATTTCTCATGTGCCGTACCCAGTATCTACAGGCCCTGCCATGTTTGCTACTTCACAAGCTACTGCTTGTTAGAGAGGGAGAGAACTATGTTCGTGCCTTCTTGGCAGTTCCTGGCAAACAGCAGCAGATTTTTTCCTTCCCCTGCCCATAGCACTGCAATTAAGGACTATGACCAAGCAAGATAACTAATAGTAAAGACAGAAGCAGTAACACTTCAGGAGAGGAGACCTTCATCCCCTCTGAATAGAAACCAGCCAGAGAGTGCAGAAGTGACAAGGAAGAGACAGGGGTTATGTAGGGAATAGCCCATTCACAAGAAGATACTGTGATTTTGCATGCCTCATTTCCTTACAAAACTGGGCTAAAACTCATAAAACATGCAGAACTCTTCAATAATAGGAGTGCTATTTTAAGTCAATTTTTTTAAAAAACACGTAAGTCAATCTGCATTTAATTTACATTTTCCCAAGGAAGAAAAAGTTCTTTGTTTTTTCTTTGCGGTCTGCGTGAAGAACTAATCAAGAAATAATATAGATTTTAAACGTTACATTCTGTAAACTTTGGAAGGGAACTAAAAAAGCAACAAAATCCTCTTCCAAATCTAGTTTATCACAGAAAAACTCAGTAAATTAAAAAAATAACCACTAAAGTACAGTAACCTATAAACATTTTAAGGTGAAGCAGGAACTCACCAAACTCATTTTGTTAACCATCCTGAAGAGACCACACACATGCACACTGGAGAGGACTTCAGAGTTCAAGATATTCAGATTAGGGAATTCTAAGTAAATTCTTCCATTAAAGGATAACAAACAAACGAAAAAAACAAGCTAAAGAAATTCTCTAAAGCATCACTACTGTGGCATCTAATATCTCAGCAACGCAGGAACCTTGTCACCCGTTCCAGCAAGCCAATGGTGGACTAACAGAATAATTCAGAATGGATTATCATTCCCTACATTTAGATTACTGCAGTCTATTGATTAACTTTATGGTTACTTTACTGTAACCATACAGTAGAAAACAGCATGATAAATCCCGTAATTTCAGAAAAAACCTTCTTTCTTCTTATCCTCTGTGTGGATGACAACCATTACTAGCAGGTTCAGCTCCCCAAAAGACCAGGAAGGTAAGGAATATTACAGATGTTGCCACATATATTAGCTGTTTCTGCACACACCAGGCCTACAAGAGATGGGACGTTCTACTGAATTATTGAACAGAAAATTTGTTCACCTAAGCAAAACTCTGAACTTCAGGCTGTCTCAGTGTCTGGAGTCAAAGGACTTCAGCCTTATCACAAACTTTTTTGAGAGCCTTGTTCACTGTAAAACATTTAATAGTGGGAAAACCGCTTATTGACATGGACTAGTGGATTCATATGCCTGTTTGCACAGAAAAACATAATTCTTTTTTTCTAATGCTTCAACAGAAATACATATTAACTAAGCATAGAATTGGGTGAACTATCTGGAGTAAACAAGAGCTTGAAACTGCAGTGCCTTAACTCCTACAGATAGCTATCTCGTTACTCCTGTCATGCCATAACATTCTATAAAACAAAAGGACACTTATGAATCAAATGAATTGTTTCTGTAATTTAGCTTATAAAGCTAAATATTACTGTAAAACATTAAAAATGGCAATCTACAAATAGTCATATGAGCTGTTACTTCTGAAGGGCAAAGGTGCCTTTCATAACATGTTAAATCACAACACAGAGAAACACTTCTAAGTTTTACCACAATTTTTAGTCAGAATGCTATCAGGTTTTGTTTTACTTTATTTACATACTCTATTTGCCAGTGAAGAATCATTTTTGGACTTCTCCAATCAATTTCACTGCTCCAGTAGAGAAAACTGTAACGATTCACAAAGCAACTACCTTCTGCCAAAATAATTTTAAAAATATGAAACTGAGTTAGGAAAATCACCATGTCTATGGTAAAATTCTACTAAGATAATATGAAAACTCACATTCCATGGAGTGTAAGAAGTTATTCATGAACCTTATTTTTAGTAAAATTTTAATAAAAAGCTTTTGAATTTTCACATTCCGAAGAGCTAAAAATACAGAAACTTTACATTTTATAACAACAAAAAAATGTACAAAATACTATACAAAATGCAGTACCATCTCATGAAAAACAAATTTCTGGAAGTTTTAGCAGTTAGGATATTATTAAGTCTGCATTTTCTGAAGAGATATCACTTTAAAGACTAGGTATCAATAACTGAACAGTAATTTTCTTCAGGTTAATAAAAAAATGCTTTCATGACAATTATGACTATCATTACTTTTAATCTTGGCTGATACAAATATAACTCATAATAAAAGCTGCTGAATTTTTAACAGGTCAAAGCCAATATATATTCCTTCCCTTGAGGTTTTTGCCACAGAAATTTTTAAAACAAGGGAAGTATAGAAACTTTTTAGGCAAATAAGCCTGGTAAGAAATAAGTCACAATTGTACAAAACCCCTGTGTCTGTACACACCCACTGCAGATGCTGAGTTATTGCAAAATTATACATATGTCAGTCAGTGCATGCACTGATACAAATGTTTTAGAGTAGATATGGTTCAGCACAAGGTGAACCCGTGGAATTGTGAATTTCAATTCACATTTCTAACTGAAACATCCAAATACATTCTGATACACAAAAGGAAATCTGACATACTTTTACTTCCAAAAAAATATGGGACATCATATTGTATAGATGAAAAATTTCCAAGATCAGCTCAGTCAGATCCTTAACTACTGCTTAAGTCAATTGGGATTGAGTCACATCCATGCATTTGGGTGCTTGGGTTGTAAAAGGATGCTGATTCACAAACTTTGTGCGTGAATGGATCTGATTCCACCAGCATTTCAGACTGGGTGATCACTGCGATACTCTGATTAGAACTTAAGTCATATATTGGGTGTAATTCTGATAAAACAGGAAGAATCCAGTGCATTTTATTTACTGCATTAAGACTAATGCAAGCCCTACATTATACCATGACCTTTAATGAGCTGGTAGCTATTTGTTGATTTGAAAGTCAACCCAGAGAACAGACATCAGTTCACAAAGTATTCTGACATCCATATAACTACATTGGTTCTACTGGAGAAGTAACAGAAAAATGGTCTGAACACTGACGGCTGTTACCAAATACTCCAGATCATACAGTTACTTTTAAATTTTACTGTGTAAAATCCTATGTCTAATCAAAGCGGAAAAAACCCACAACAATCAGTGCAAAGTAATATAAAGAAATACTACTGAAGTGTCGAAACTCTTTTCACATTCATTTGAACCCATGGCTCTGAAGAGGTGAAATATCCTGGTCTTAAATATGTATGGTCCAGTAATCTCATGTTAAATTTTGTTACTTTCACCCATGAGTATACTGTATGATTAGTAAGAAATCTTTAGCAGACACAAAAAAAAAAGAAAGATGAAACTTGCAGCAAGATAGCATGGCAAACCTGAGAGATCTATTAGTGCATAAATCTGCTTAAAAACTAAAAAGACAGAAAGAGAGAGCTAACAAACTACAATAAAAGTTATGTCTTTAAAGCAGTAAGTTGTAACAGGGTGGGAAATGTTTAATATGCACATATACCTGCAAAGGGGTCACTATCTTTCTGAAAATAAAGAGCTGGTATTTTTCACAGCATCAGATTTATGGTAAAAAGCCATAAAGAGTAGTTTTTAATATTATGCTTTTCCCACCCTGGCAGAGAATAAACATGAATTTAGAAGCATAGTAGAAGTGAAAAACAAAGAAGAGAAGAGATAGAAAGCAGCAGAGAAAGACAGAAAAGGTGAATACAGAGCTACAGAAGTGTTTATTGAGCATGCTACAGAGGTAAGCAGAGTACACACAAAATGAAATTAAACAACCATCAAACCTCCCAACTTTGTTAGAAAATTAATTTTTAATTGTGCCACTTTCAAACTATACTGAATTTTACAATTCTAAAGATGTAAAAACTCAACTAATAGAAAATATACATGACCTTTTTTCTCTACATAGATAACAGAATCTATGAATCTTGAAACTAAGTACATCAATTTCAAAAAGTATTGGTCATTTAAACAGAATCAAGGTAACAGTTCAGACTGACAGAGAACTGCTTTCAAATTAACTGGATCTGCAGATTCTGAGCCACGTTTATAGTAAAGTCAGATCAATTTCTAAATACAAAATATTTTGAAGAGATTTATTAAAACTGAATATTACAATGCAAGGTAAATTAAGACTAAAGGCACATAAACTTTGGTCCCACCTGGTTGTCAGTTTTAGGAAACTGCCACAAAATTTCCTGCAAGCATTTGCAGCAAACTTTCTTCATCATCGAAAAATACATGCACCACTTCCTGAACTAGCTTGACCAGTCTGTACATGCTCAGAAATCCACAACCATATCCCATATCTTAATAACAAACTAAAGATGGCAATAGATATTGAAATGCACGTAAGTCATGTCAACTTCAAAAACATCTACGAAAAATATTCAGCCACAAACAAGACATTACTTAGTGCTGACATTTATGATACGTCCCACAAGAGTGTGTACAAAAAGGTTAAGATTCCACAATGCTTTTCACATAGGGCTCAAAGTCACAGAAGTCACTTTTTGTCCTTTAAGAAATTAATATTCTGTACCTTGTTTAATTTTAACTAATGCCTACATTCATAACTGAATCTAGACCAGAACAATGTAATACAAAAGGCCTTTTTTAAAAAGGAATACAAAGCAAAAAGTAGCAAAAATTAAATAATGTCATTTTACTCTTTCAGCATAATGCATCTTATCCAATTAANAAGGAAAAGGCAGGAAAAAAAAAAAACAAGGAGGAAAAAAAAAAAAAAAACAAACAAAAACCAACAACTTAACCTTTTTACACACCCCTGCCTAAACATATTTAAATTATCATGTAACAATGTGCCCCAGACAACCAAATTTGCTCTTCTACTAGTTATGCAATTCCAGCAGTACTAGTTTTCCTTTTTAAGGCACGTACGTCAACTAAGTTGAAAAAAATGTGGTAGTAACTTGAAATCTTTTAAACATAACAATGGTTTATCTAAATAACAGTTGACTACAGCAGTTAATATCACTGCTTTTTTTAAAATTTTTTATTTTTTAAAACAATCAAGGAATGATAACAGCATGAAAAAAAAATAACAAAAAAACAGAAGACAAACTCTGGTCCCCACCTTCCTGAACAGTCAATAGGTGACACCACCAAACAATGCAATACACCTTCATTCTCAATCTGCCTTTTTAAATAGTTGACTTAGAGAAAGAAACTCTCAGATGGTGACTTTCTCCCAGATTGTAATTGTGAAGATCAATCAAAGCCTGAATAGCTTCTTCTACTGTTGACATCTGAAGAAGTGCCATCTTGTGATCTCTTCTGAAACAAAATAGCGGAATTAGGAACTGGAACACTACAGGGGTTGCTCCTAATGTTTGCTATCTGATATGTACTTCCTCTTAAGATGTGCTGCAAAAACTCTTGTTAGAGCTATGTGCAGAAAAGCTACTTACTGAAAAAATTTAAATGCTTTCACAGTGCCTCCAGTGTTAGCAAACAATGTGCGTAGATCCTCTTCTGCTACTGATGGTCTACAGACAGAAAGAAAATAAGCATAAGTAGGAAATCATTAGTCATTTCAGTGTGCTGTGATTCACATTAATATTACTAGCTTACTGACAGTGAACACTTACGGAATATTGGACAGATGAAGTGTTGCAGAAGGAGGGAATATATTTTGAAAGTTCTTTGAACCAGGTTTCTTGAAGCGATGCAGAGGTGAATTACCAAAATCTTTAGTCAGCCCTTGGTCATCGAGTCCCTCTCGAGGTAGCTGTACTGTCTGATGTTTAGAAAGGGTAACCCGAATTATCTTTCCATACATTTTTTGTCCATTAAGATGGCTCATGGCTGAAAAAGACAAGTTTACTCAACTGAGTGTTACTTTTAATGGCTTGTGGTACGTCACACAAGCAAGAAAAATACCCAAGCAAATAGAAGTGTCTATGTGCTAAAAAACTGGAATAAAGAACTAGGTCTGCAGATGCTTCAAGAATATTTAATTTTATTTAAAGATAATCACATGTGATTCAGCTGTTGAATTAATTTAGGATACTGTGCAGACCTTCTTGAACACAAAAGCATGCAACAAGATTTTGGATCTGGTGGATTACCATGATAAAAGACAAACTGACAAATATAAGTATACTTAGTTCACCTGATCTTAAACAGCCTAATTTCCAAGTACTTAGCCTAATGAGAATATAAACAGAAAACTAATCTTACCCAGCTGTGACTGGTTCCCATCAGCCATCTGTATAAGAGCACTATCTTTCTTATTGTATAAAATCTTCACACGCTGCACATCACCATAAACACCTTTTCAAAGTCAAAAGTAACCCAAAAGAAAAAGTTCATTTTAAAGCCAGTCACCTAAGTAATGTATTTTGACATATCAATGGAACATTCAGACAGCAACAAGATCACTCACTCAAACTCAACACACTCACAAATGAATAAAGGAGATAAAGATTTTGAATAGTGAATTTTGAAAAGAATAACTTCTGAAAACCCTTGAAGCTATGTGAATGATATTAAATTAAAGATCATGCAAAATATATTAGCATGCATTAAAAGAAAATCTGTGTCTATGGAGAGTTTTAAACAGCAAAAGAAAAATAGCAAAAGATTTACTATTCAACTTTAAGCCAAAGTGCTAGCTACAAATAAGAATTAAGGTGAAACAAAAAAACCAACCAAACAAAAACCATAAAAACCAAAACCAAATCAATAATAAAAGTATAGTGCTAACAATAACATACCGAAGAGGGTAAACAGACTTTGGGGCGTAACCATCTTTAGAAGGAGAGAAGAGCAAGCAGCGTAAGACAAGAAGAGAGAAGAGTCGAGGAAGAGCGGAGATGAACAGATCATCCATAACGAAGGGTGGTTCCCGCAGAATGGTGAGGTGGTCATGGATCATGGTTTCAAGGCGGTTAATTGGGGCAAGTTGGTCCGAGGAACATTTTGTTCAAGCACAGAAGCATGAACATAGGGAATGAAGACAGGGAACGTAGACAAAGACGAGGAGAAGGGTAAGACAGGGAAGGGCACAGGAATTTGGGTAAAGACAAGGAAAGGGAAGTTGAACACAAAGGGAAAAGGATGAAATGGGGAAGGGAATACAGCAATGCAGAAGAAAAAAAAATAAGGAAGTGGGGAACAAAAAAAAATAAAATATAGGTCAGTACATAGGAAATGCAGGAATTTGGTCAGAAAATGGTTGGTTTATGTACTGTACAAGAAAAACTGAATAAAATGTAGTCACCCAAGACAAATATGGGTAAAGTACATTCATATTAAGAGTAAACTACAGCATTTCATCTCAACATGAAAATAAACTAAAAAAAGCATGCAATAGAAATTTTAAAATTTAAACTTTAACTGCGTAAGCATGGCTGGTTATGAAATGCAGGCAAAAAATCTTTCAAAATGGCACTCTGATCTAAAACATTGTAACATGCAAGACTGTGGATGACAAAATAGTACCAGATGATAAATAAAGCTTCATGATTTACAGAGACAGAGGCCAGTTAAAAATGGAACACCTAGACTGATACAAACTTCCCACATTTCATACCAGCGTTCACAGCCATCAAAATAAATGTAAAGGACAGTAAAAATGCAAAACTAAATTAATCCCTTTAGATTTCATAGTTAGCAAGAAAGATACAGTTAAGGTGAAAATGCTTTGCCATCCTTCTTTCTTTTTTTTTTTAAAGACAAATGAGTAACTGCAAAGAAAAAAAATTACTAAGAGGGACTGGAAGAGTGCCTCATCAAGATCACTGGGAGAACCTTCAAACAAAAATGTGTTAGAGTAGTTCACATAAATTAAGACCTCAAAATGTGAGATACAAGCATGAAATGAAACAGCAAACAATTAGAAACAAAACGGAAATTCTGGTTTCCATGATTATAATTGCAAAAGAAAGCACAGTTGCTATTTTGTAAAAATAAACTCTCAATTAAAATGCCAAACATGAAGTAGAGTTACCACATTTTTCTTAGAAAAAAACAGGGAGCTGACTAAGAAAGGATATTTTAAGTTGGCAGCTACCTGGGAAAACAAATGTATTTAAAATAATGACTTTACAATTAACTTCGGGAATCATAAAAAAACCCCAAAACACACACACAAAAAAAAAAGAAAAAACAAAAACAAACAAAAAAACAACAGAAAAACATACTTTGAGCTTAAAATCAAAATATAAGAGGCCAAATGCAGAGAAATTATAAAATACGGACAAATGAAGTGTGATTAAATAGTGGAAAAGGAAAGTAAAACTGTTTCACTGACCTCTTCATTTAAATTGCTAACCAGAAGCACTGTATTGCCACCAGCTGCAACTCCAGGCATTCCCACACGACCAGCAGCAGCAGCTGCAGCTGCAGCAGCAGCATTTGGAATAGCCAAAGGACTCAGAGCTCCTGGAACAGCTGCAACAGGAAGCCCTAATTTTAAAATAAAGCGCATTTTATGACACACACGCAAGTCTTTAAAAAAATCCAAAAGTTCCTATATCAGTACAAGTGTTGCATACAACACTCTACCCAGAAGACCACTGCACTATTAAAGTCATCCAAACGGTTGTAAAATGGGTTTCTCAACTACTATAAGAAAGAGAAATGTGGATTTTTTTAGACTTCAGATCAAGTGTGATACATTATGAAGTGTAATGTACTTTTTTTAATAAACACTATCACGCATCAAAAATGCTTTCACTGCACTCCAAAATGCTAAAAGTGTCTAGTTTATCAAAACGGTCTAAAGTAAATGGTGATTAAATCAGTGAGAATAAACACTAATTGTGCTCTCTGCATCATAACATCCTTATTTTCCAACACCCTTTGAGAGACACTCCTCACTTCAATTTGATGCTTGACTGAATATGCAACACTGGAGCTGGTCACATGAAAAGGCATATGTATCTCTCACTGCCTTAGCTTAAAGGTGAAGAGGCAACCTTTTAAATTCAAGATTAAACATGCTCCATGGCTTTTGTATCTATTTCTCTGAAGAAGCACATTACCTTTAGCTAAACCTATAATTGTGCTTTTATTTTTTCTTATTACAAGGAAATTCAGACCCTGGAGAGACATACTGGTTTTGTCTGGTCAAGTCCCCAGGGTGCTAGGCGAGTGTGCCACCGCCAGGGTTCATAAAAGGTTCTTGTGATACATATGCACTATACATAGGTACATAGGAATAGCTTTATCATATTTGATCAACATTGTATTTGCACATTATACAAAGTTTAGTAAAAGGGCACTGATTCAGCAAAATACATTTCCAAGACAGTAAGGCACGACAGATGTTTCCAAATGAAGGAAAACAACTTTTATACTAGGTCAACAGCAAACATTTAAGTTTTAGAAATGCCAAGCTACTTGTCTAATTCAAGCATATAAAACCTTCTAGTAGGTCTAGGCACCTTTCCCTAACCCTAGAAGCTCTAAGCATGTCCAACATTTTTAGACATAAAGGAAAATAAAGATGACTAGTGAAGTTTTTCTGGTTCTTTCCCTAGCTGGGCACAGCATAGCTGAGTAAGGTGTACTTTAAAAGGCAAAATTCTTCATAGCATCAGACTTTCCCAAGGCCATTCCTTTGTCTCACTGAAGAAGTTAAAAACAAAGATTAATTCAACACTATTTCTAGAAAAATACTTTGAATTGTTATCCTTCAAAATGAATAGTAAGAATTTTAAAAAAGGGGCATTAGGAGAAAGTGTTAACAAAGAAAGCCAGTGACAAGAGCAAGGGGTAAAGCTGAACCCTAGCCAGGACAACAGGTTTCCAGCTGTATTATTAATTATATCTAAACTGGGGGTAAAGTATTTCTTATCAGTATTTGCAATTATAAGTAGTTCTTACATAAAATATTTTGTTTGTTGTGGTTCAGTATAATACAGCTTTTGTTTATCCAAAGGCTTTTTACTTTAACATGGCCTGTAACCATGTATATATATACACACACACACACACCCCTATATACATATTTTCATATGTGAAGTACAAAAATAGAAGAAAAAACGTCTCCCAAGAATTCACTTGAAACCAGCTCATTTTGTCCACTGGTAATTTTCTCCTTCTTTCAGAAGATAAGACTTATTGAAAAGATGTCCAATTTAGAGTATCAAATATTTTTGACCTTATTTCATCACAGCTGAGGATGTAGTAGATGAATGAGTAATGATGCGTGTGGGTTAGGAACATCTACTTGGATTGATACCTTTCTAACTGATTACATGGCACACATAGATCTCATTTCTAGGAAAGGTCAGACAAATTACAAAACTACAGCAAACAGAATTCTTGTTCTGTAGTCTCCACTGCATTCTGATTTGCCATGCTGGTTTAAGCAAGTCAAAATCTTTTACTAAATAAGAACAGCTTATATTATGATTATTAGTCACAATTTAACAGACTAAGATTTGAGGACTTACTGAAACTATATAGAAATGTTAACTACTTTGTTAACATGATCAACTAGCATTAGGAATCTGTCACCAGCTTTATTTTCGCTTCCAACAACTACAGATTACAGGTTGTTTGGTTCCCCAATACATTAGAGAAAACATACAAGACATACTTCTTCCCAGCCTTTTCGGGTCTTTTTCCTCAATGAAGTTTAAATACAGCATATCCCAATATTTATTCCCCCATAGTTTATCCTTTTGCATGACTTCTACAATGCAAATTAGTGATGCCATTTTAATAGTAGGCAAATTAAAGCTATACTAAAAATATAGCATGAACCTATTGTGAAAATCACAGGCAGTGATAAGTCATCTTCATACAGGTAACCACAACTGTGACTGACAATTGGATTTAGTCCCTAGTCCAGTTATGAACCCTTCTTGTGCCTCTTTGTCAAGTAACCAGAGCTTTTGTAACAGATACAGTCCCGATTCTTATACTTAGCCTGAATGGCTTTGCAGAAGATAGCAGGTTCTTCTAAAAACTCTGCATAACAGCTTACGAAGCCAGAAGCGTTACTACACTAGATTATAAAGTTACATTTGCTGACAAGGAGGATTAATTACATTAAGAAGGAAACTGAGGTATGTAACTGCTTAGTATTAATGCAGGTTTAAACATCAAAAGGAACAAGATTCATATCCTGGCACTAAAACTAAACTGACAATTATGTTAAACCTAAATCTCACTTCTGACATATGAATCACATTACATTGTTAAAAAGCCAACAAAAAGGCACACAAGTTTTGTCTAAGTCTCTAGCATTTAGTAGCTTAGCAAGAGTGAAAGGCAGAAGTGAGTCCTTACCACATTTTGTTAGTGATCTCATTATATACATAGAACACATTATATACATAGAACAGCTACAGCAAGCATTTTTACAAGAACGCCACAGGTTCAACTCACGGTATTCGTTTTGAGAACACAAAAGAACCTGAAAAGCATCACATTAAGCTCAAAACAGAGCTCCACTCTTTCATGGGGAAACAGACTCTCTGAGAATCACATGTGAATAGGGCATGGCAGACACTGAGTATATGGTGAAGACATCCTTACAAAATTTCTTTCTGTAGTGCTGATATCAAATAGAAGGAAATAAAACATTAAGATAAAAAAAGAATGAGGAGGAAACTTGCTGCTATCTTTCTCCCATGTTTCACTCATCATAGTTTGCCAACGTCCATCTTGTGACTCTGAACTTAAGTTTTCCCACACTTCCCCTTTTGAGGTCTGAATAAAAACACAGCTATAAATTCCATGCTCAAGCATCCATGTTGGGTTTTTGAGTTTTTCTATCCTTTGTCCTCTTATTTACATTACTTATATATTGTGCCTTTTTAAACAGTGAGCAACCCAGAATGAGAACCCTGATCTTCCATATTCAAACTAGCAACATTCCCATTCTGACAACTATCCTAATGACTAAGGCACTAACAGTGGACTATGGAGTCTTTTGGTAAAGCTTTTCACTTGTAGAGCTCAACTTCTATAAAAACATTACAAAAAGTAATCTAGAAAAAAAATCCCTGTAATAGCCATCCCCATTTGACAAATGATGAAGAGTTAATATATCAACCTCAGTCAACTAGCAACAAGCAGAGTTAGAAATGTAAAATGTACCCAGCTCCCTTAAGTCTCTTTCAAAACAATACATTTTATAGAATAAAAAGCCAACCATGATATATAATCTCCACTACTTGTCAAAATAAACATGACTGACTTCACTGATGCTCTGAAAATGTTTCATGACTGCAATGGAAGTTACTTATATCATGTACATTTTATTTTCCTGCTGCTTGGAAAATCAGTGCATTTAAGGAGGTCCATCCAGAGAGTGAGAATATTTAATTAGTTATTATGACCATCATCTTCATAATTTTACTAGAATATACCTTTAATATACACAAAAGAATGATGGATTAAAATCAAAAGGTCAGAAAACTTGGGTAGTTTTGCAGACAAAAATCGTAAAAGCATCTAGGTGATTTTCCAGCCTAAGAACATTAAGTCTGCTAAAGTCACTTGCATAACTTTAGAAAGTAGAGTAAGCCAAATTAAACATATCCAGAGTCATCCTCTCGATCCAAGCATCCTCTGAGTGTGATTGCACTATACCAAGCAAATTAAACCTGCTAATTTGATGCATACTGTAAGTATTATATACAAAGAAATATGTAAGTTAGCGTGAGGTTAGAAAGCAAGCTCTCAGGATTCAGGAAAATGTCAGATTTAGAGTTACATAAGTAGTGTTGCATTTGGCACTGTTTTGTAACTCATGAATTTACTATCTCTTCTCCTAAACCCCTGCCTTGCAACACCTAGTATTATGGGTCTCACTTAAAAAGCAGCTTTATTTTGCTTTTGTCTTCTTACTACTCACACTCCAGCCCCATGCCTATGATCCAGCCATTACAGGCTGACAACAGAATTACTAACAGCCTCAAGGGAGTTTCTATAGCACTCATCTCTACAGTGTCAAACTTCTTCACAAATACTCATCTACTTTCCCTATTGAACCATGAAATGAGAAATTTTAAACTACCAGAAGTTAGAAGAGAAAAAAAGAAAATAAACTTTAGCTACAGGTTTTTCTGAAACTTTAGATTCTTATAACATTCTTTACTTTACAAAACTTCTACTGTAGCTGCAAGTGACACATAATTTTGCAAGTAATACTGGAGATGTGAAGTGCTCTAAAATTTGTGGAAAGTGTTTTTGTGAGCACTTTGCAACCAGATTCGAAATGTATCCTTCCACTAATCTGATTTCAGAAAAGGGAAAAATACAATGCAGCATTCAGTAGCCCTGATTACAATATTCATCCTCTTCCTGGGCTCACATCATTCACTTAAGTGCCTCCTATCTTTTGTAACATACAGAGAACAGAGGCCCCTCTCAGACTTCCTGCAATTTGGCCCAGACTGTACAAAAAAACCCCATGATATCTATGCTATTCTTATGTTTTCTTCAGAACAAAACCGGTAAATTACAAAAGAAAAAATAAGAAAAAGACTAAGTGGGAAGAACAATGATCACAACATAATCAATCAGCTTTTATTGCTCATTGTAATGATTCTGTATCTGAGTACTATTACATTTTAAAGAGTGAAAAAAGCAATCTGACAGGAGTAGGAATATGCACTGATTAATTTGGTAAGTCATTGATTATTTTGGTAATAGTCAGAAGACAGATACATCTGTGTCTTTCCCAGAGCATTTCACCAACTTCTGATGAACTCAAAAGCTGACAGGATATTAGAACTCATGTATCATAGCACTATTACAAATAAATATTAGCATGAAGGAATCACGCAAATCATGTTCAGCCTCTCTAAAAAACTTGGTGGGAGGGTGAGCAAGGTGGCCAGTACCACTGACAGGAACATAAAAAAGAGGGAAGGGCAGATTTGGGACTAAAGTTGAACTAATTCAACTTTCCCTAATACTCTGTACACTTCTCGTTTTGTCACACATTTTCATTCATTTTTGCAGTACTTCTAAGACAGTATAATTGGGTTCCTACAAATCAGAGCACAATACAGACTGAACTCTGGATGGGTCCTTGGACACTACTGCAATTTAATATCTTTAGTTGTTAGAAGGATTAATAGACATTTTCATCAAGTGGCTTTGCAACACAGAAGAACAATCATACCTAGAAGAGAGGTCTCCTTTGCAAATGCTGCAGCAATAGCTGGGTCCAGCGTTGGCTGTCCATCACCAGATGGAAGGTCAGGACGAGTGTAGTCTCTACTTTTATCGTTGTTGTACTTGACATTCAAGTTCACCAACTTGGAAAAATCGATCCGTAGGGTACAGCAAGCATTATAGATATTTTGACCATCTAAGGCCTGGAAAAGGGATCACATTTTTTTTAAAAGACACACAATACAGGTTAGTCTCTCAACTTTTTTTTTTTTTTAAATAGGATCAGTGTATAGATTATTTATCCATCTTACTGTCTAGTTTAAGATCAACTCAGATTAAAATGTATTAACCATAATGGTTCCAGAAGGCTTGATGTTTAGCTCTTCTACCTAGAAACTGTTCAAGCACCAAAGTGGCAAGAGACATTTTAATGCTGTCAAATCTAAGTTCTGTCTATTGAATATAGTTAATTAACCTGTATTCCATAGTACAGCTTAAATTCAGACATAATGCCAAAGAGATTTCTCAAAGGTGAAAAAAACAAACTAACAACTAATCCCCAAACAAACCAATAAAATCCCCAAGAATCTCACAAGTATTCTTTTACATGGAAGGTTGACCTAAGGAAAAAAATAAAATCTAGACTTAACTACCATGCATAACAGCTATCTGTTAAAACAGAATATATACATTGTTCCTCCATGCTTTCCTTTTCCCCTTGAAGGTAATTAGGATCAAAATTG
This sequence comes from Formicarius rufipectus, assembly GCA_013399695.1. Classification (NCBI taxonomy): domain Eukaryota; kingdom Metazoa; phylum Chordata; class Aves; order Passeriformes; family Formicariidae; genus Formicarius; species Formicarius rufipectus. The sequence continues at coordinate 437,234 of VXAU01001554.1, read as the reverse complement.
AAAGAAAAGCAACTTTAACTGCTAAACTGATGTCACTAACACTTTGTTGAAAAATCCCATTTTGAAAATTAATGGGTCCTTTTGAAAGAATACCTATTAACAATGAAATTCACGTATAACTCTATGAAAAACACTCTCTAAAATGGCCAAGATATACATTTTTCTCCATTTGCATTATATGCCATGCTAATTGATATACCTGGATTTTTGCCCCTTTATGTATTGGGCATTCCTTCTTTTCACTTGAAGTATAACACTTAAATATTTGAGATTCAAAAAACTGAAAACTTTTGTAACAAAGTCAGTTTAGTTCTTAATCACAGAAAGTGAAGATACAGCTCACCTTAAAAAACTACAATTCAGTCAAGTCATTAAGTGTAAAAATACCTTATATATATACACAATGAAAAAAAAACCAAATACACCACATTTTCAAATACCAAAATCAGATTTTTATTTCTCCTGTTTAATGCTGGATTGAAATGTATCATTTCTGGGCCTGAGCTAGCTCTTGCACAGCTAGCTTAGTTACAACCTCAATGCACTTTCCCACACATTCAAGTTCTGGTAGCACTTACTATTTGAAGCAAAGCTCTGCACAAACCAAGTGTGCCTGCTAGCTATGGAAGCAACAGGGCTATTCTCATACAGTGATGCATCTGGAAACTGAACATCTTGAGGACAATTCTGTTTTAGGTCTGGGCCAACAAGGCTGTCCCTACAAAAATGTATTATTACAACTGACATCTCACGGCTCATGAAATCATTTAAAAGAATTACCTCTATTAGCAGTAAATGTAGAAAATATGTAAGTCCACATAATTAGAACTACTGAGTTATGGGAAAATAAAATTGCATAGAAAAAAAAGTAGGGAAACTGGACAATCTAGACATCATATCAACAAATACTTAGGGGGGAAAAAAAAAAGAAAATCCTACGCTTAAAACTCAGCTTAAAAAAATGCTTTATACAGTACTGGCAAAGAAAAATCTACTGCTATTATAGAACAAAAGCTGAGGATTAATTCTGTATTGTTGAGGTTGTGGTGGGCAACACCATTACAGCATACAGAATTTGCTAGCTTTTATACACAATGACAAAGCAGAATTCAAGGCTCTCTTGAAGGAGTTGGTATTTGGGAAAAGAATCTCACTTGAACATTCACACCTAAAAAAGTATATACTGAGAATCAGTCATCACTTTTAGAAGACTTTCTACCTTCTAAAATCCACTAAGCTGTGGATTAGAGGCAGGTCCAGTTTACACAGCCAGGGCCTATCTACTGTCAAAGATAAAGCCATTGCTATCAAGGAAATAGCCATTTCACATAATGAAGAAAACACATACAAATGAGACTGAAGTGCAAGTCCTTTAGCTTTGTCCAAATCACAGGACCATGACAGAAAGCTCCAAGTCTTTAAAATCAAGATATATATTATACCTCTGTGTGGACTCCACATACACACTGACTTTTGGCTGACAGAAGGCTATTAAGCTGATGAAAATATTTTATACTTAAAAAGTAGCAAACCAAATACACCTGTGTTTGTAGTTTCCAGAGTAGTCAGTGTTTAAAGGGAGCTCCCTAAGTAACTAAAACCTCAACTGAAAAATCTCGTCTTTCTGATAAATACAGTGACCTCAAGTACATACTAAAGTTACTGCAGAAGAGAAACACCTTGTAGCTGGGACACATATAGTCTGAAGGACCATCCTGAACCAGAAAGGGAAAGTGCTCTTAATGAGCACTGTAGTCTGGAAAGGCTCCAAACACCAGTTCAAAACCAAGAAAATCTCACCCCGCACACCTCTACCAACAACACCACACACCTCTAACAACATTCCTACCAGCTAGCATTTTTTCAAGATAAACTGTTTATATGTAAATTCACAATTGTCAATGTGTGTCCTGAGCTACTTCTTCTAAAACAACAATGTGCAACAAGCTCTCAAACTGTTCCTCTCAAAGACATCCTGAAAAATATAAGACCAGTCAGTCATACTGTTAGTGAATGGACAGACACAATCTACTTACTGCTAAGAGAATTCTCTTTTTTTCAGAATTTATACATACATTTAGGTATGACACATCACACATAAGCAAATCAAGGAGATCAAGTATCATGGGACCCTTCTACAAAGGTAGCATGTTTTATCCTGCCCGTGCCAGCAAACAAAAAACCAAAGCCTCAACAACAAAAGTACCAAAGCTTACATAATCATGCAATACTAGGAGTGTAATAATACTAAATAATTTCTAGGCCCCAGCCTTTCATCCCTCCCTCTTGGACTTGAACAAGGAGGAAAATAATTCCGGTGAGTTGCTCATCAAGAATCAATCAAGAACTCCCAACAAGAGCTTGACAGCAGACAATAGACAAATCCATGGAAAAACACGCTGTGGTATTTAGGAGTACACAAACCAGAAGACTAGTAAGAACATGAAGAAAACCAATAGAAAACAGCAATATAAGAACAAAAAAATCCCATTCTCAATCAGACTGACATATAACCCAAAGAGAAAGGTACAGGTCTGAACTGACACTATGACCTCTACTCCAAAGTGCCAACACAATCAAGACATACAAGTTTCTCTATGGACACTTAGTCTTCAGGGGGGAGGAGGGGGACACACACCATTATAAAAACACAATAAAAGAAGAAAAAAATCAAACAAAAAACCAACCAACCAACCAAACAAACAAACAAAAAAAAAACCAAACTAAAAAAAACCAAAAAAAACCCAAAAAAACCCCAAAATAAAACAAACCAAACAACAACAACCCCACATCAAAGATTATTCCTAATAACTGTGTTTAGTGTTTAATAACTAAATTCCTAATAACTGCATGGCTTGACATCAGCCACAGCAGTTAAAAAAGGGAGCCAATGAGAAATAATGCAACTCAGATTCCCCAACACTAGTAAAAGTTCCAGAATAGTGGAATTGTCTGGAGAGAACCTAGTTTTCCTAGACAACTATTACAGTGGAAATATTCGAAATATTGCGCAAGGGTCTTAACAATCACAGTTATATACATAAATAATTTGTAATCTGCTCATCTCTCAAGGCAGTACTCTTTACTGAAAGTAAGAATAAGCAAACAAGGCCTAATAAGGAAAACAACAGAAATATCTTGGGGAGGTCATAAGGATCCAGAACAGAGTGCTATGAGTGTCTGTCACAGACAGTAAAGAAGATTGTACAGGAAGCACCAATGAAATGGAGGTTTGCAACACAGAACACAATACTGCCCCTCTTCTTGAAAATAATGTCAGACCATCTTCTCTTTTTGCTCACGGCAGTCGAAGGATGAAGAGATGAAAACTGCTCACTGTAAAAAGATCTCAGACTAAGAGACAAGAGACTGTTCCAATGGGGGGAAAAAATAAAGTATTTAATAAGCATTATTACAGTGTTCTCTGATGCTGACGATGAAATCAACCACACAAAAGCTTTTCTGCAAAAGGACAGTAATGAACTTTATCTAGCCAACATGGGATATGACATTAGGATCTCTCATTTCACAACACGACCGTGGGCGTTGAACAAAGTGGTAACAGCAGCAAAAGTGAACTCAGATGCCAAAAGCATTCTACAGAATCACAAACTCTTAACACCCTGAATGAGTGATGCAGTGTCATGCAGACAAGACTGAGATCTATCCGTAAGTCTAAAGTTGAAGAATATTCCTAGAATCATTTCCTTGCTCTGGCTTTCCTCACCTGAATGATGGGGTTTCTGATGTAATTGACAGAATTCACTGTTCCTCTTCACATTTCCAGGGTTCAAGATGCCCAAAAAATTTTGTGAAAGAAGAGTCTCTTGAAAAGTGCTATATTCACAGGAACTATGCTCTGATGAGCTTCTCCTAAGGCCTTATAGACCTTGAAACCCACCTACTGAAGATGGTCAAGGTAGCCCTCTAAAAATCAGAAAGAGATATGTTTCTTCCAATATTCTTTAGCTAATTCACACATGCTACCTGTGAGACTGACAAGAACATAGTCTGGGAAACAGAAAATGATTTGAGATTTTGACAGTTTCATTTCCCAGTTCAGAAACTGAACCCAGAGACTCAGTTAGCAGGTATTTATGGAGACACAAGACCTCAAGCTACAACAAATAGAGTATCTGTCCCTCACTTTGTCAAGCACTGTAGGCATCAGATGTGATCATTCAAGACCAGAAAAAGAGCTCTTCAAGGATGAGAGTAGCTTGAAAGCATTTACCACGGTCCAATAAAGAAAAATCTAATTAGAGTGGAGTAAAAAAGAAAAAAATTGTGGCAGAGAAGAGCAACATGACAAAAACCACTGACTTCTCTCCATAATCATCAGAAAAACAAAAAATGTAGTCCCTTCTCTCTCTCTAATCCTAAAGCACTCAAAGCAGGAAAAACTGAAACAAAAATCTTTAGAAGGACATAACAGCTTAAGGCATAGAAAAAAAAGGAAGCATACTTAAAAATATACTCCAGCTCAAATAAGTACTCTAAGTAACTAAAGGTCATGTAGCAAACATCTTTTGGGAGAGATGTATTCCAAGTGCATCTTACAGATATGCATGTGAATGAAATTTCTTTTGGGACAAGTGCCTTGGATACAAGCAGTTTCTGTGGCTAAAAAGTGTATACAAACACACTCCATTCTCAAAAATTAAGATATTTTTATGTGCAATTCCTTGACTCAAGGACCTGTTGCTGCACTTCCTGAGCTTTCTGATGTAGCACTCCAGCACTCTTCTGTTTACCTGAGCACTACTTATTTCTGTGCACAAATTTTGCTCTTCAGGATTAATGATGTCCAAAAACCCTTAACACAGCAGTACCAGATAATAGCCCTGAAGAGAAGCATCTGACCTGGTGTCTAAGTTTAGAGGAACTTAGGAAACTTGTTGGATTAGAAACCAAAGAAGTAGATAAGCCTCCTTTAATTTCAAAACAAATTTTTAATTAAGGTATGATAAATGGAAGGGTAACAGTTCTTAGCTATAATATATATATCTATTTATGTATTCAAGATAAACAAAACAACCAGGACTAAACGAGTAAAAAAACCCTGAGCCAAACCCTTCCCCCCAGTCCCTCTCTGTCCCTGTTGGGCACAGTGGTATCTGCAGACCGCAAGTGATGAGTGGTCGGTGCTGGGCTGCCCCCGGGGGGTTGGTAGATGGAAAAGAAAAAAAACTCCCTGAGGCTGTACGAATCCCTCTGCGGGGTCGATGGGGAGAAACCACTCAGGAAGGGCAAAAGGGCTGGGATGCTCTTCCCTCGGCTTGTGGTTGGAGGGTAAATGTCTCTCTGGGCTGAAGGCGCCGATGCAAAGGCCCCTCCCGGCCGGGCTGGTCGCAGCTCTGCTCCCTCAGGAAACCCGATATAAGGGCCCCGGCTAGCAATGTCTTCTCTTGGGTACACCTGGAGACGTCCATTCTTCCATTCTGCAATGACTACCTGAAATTCCTATTATAGATTTTAGGCCAACATAGCCCAGTAGAGACCTTTTGCAGACTGCTACCAGTGCAAAGCTACCATGAAGTTGTCAGTCAAAACAATGAGAAAGATGCCATCTTGAACATACAGTCAAACCGCACTGGAATCTCTGTAGAGCTACTCAATCACCTACTGGCCAAGGAAGCTTCAACTGGCCAATGATAACAGAAACTCTCCATTAGACTAGTGATATTTTTAACCCATGTTGGGTCAAGACAACTGTCACATGCTATGTATGAGTCTCAGTTAATAGTCTACAGACCAGGCATTAATAACTATTAATGTCCAGAATTTGCCAAGAATACTTTTGGTACATTTACACAAGGGCATCACTCTGAATTTGCCAGCTATTCAGACCAGCACTCTAATCTTTCCAAGGTATATCAAACTACTGGTATTCAAGTATTTAAGTTTGCTGCTTATACTGACACTGTTCATCAATGAAAATGAATATTTTTAAAGCTGCAATATCTCCTTATATAAACACAACTCCAGGAAAAAACCTACTTCATCAAGAGAACCAGAGTAGTTCCACATGCTCTACTGTTGCACATTCTGAGTTACCTTCTCCATCCCTGGCAACACTGCTGCATTACACGGAACCTGAAGTTCACAGTCTCTACCCTTACCTGCAACTATAATGAACCTATAACGATCCAATCTGAGCATCATGAGGAAGCATGTATCAGTGTAGTCACTACCTACTTTTACAGGAAATGAGTTTCTCACAAAACAAGTGGAGCAGGAATCCAATTTTTCACTAGTTGCTCATTCAAATAGCAAAGGAGATCCCATGGGGGTAGAGGCTTTGTATTGTACGCTCTTGTCAGTGTCACTATCTTCTCAGAACCTTCAAAGGCATAGCATCTCTCCTTGGTACTTACATCACTTGCGTTTTTCAAACTGCTCTTTAACTTCCTTAATAAGTCTTCAATTTCTATTAAGGTCACATTCTGATTTCCTGTGAAGAGTGCCAGTGGAAAATTAAATTTCCCCAATATCTTCTATAGTCAAAATGGATGGAAAACAAATTGAAAACCTTTTTACTCTTTTACCATGCTTTTAACTTCAAACTCCATGCAACTTCAGGATAGTCGCCACATCCTCTTCCTTTTATTGTATTTCCAAGTGTATTTAAACTGAAGGGTTTTTTCCTGACTGCTTATTTCCTGTAAGTATTTTTGTTCTGATGGTACTTCATGTTTTATCACAGTGGCTCAAACATAAGAACTGTATTCATTTAACTGTATTTATTTTGTGAGGGTAGTGAGGAAATTAAACCTTCCTTCAAATCAAGCATCCTTCAAAAATTGCAGTTGGTATCACTCTCAGCATTTTGTCTGCTTATGTACAAATTGGTTAAAATATGAAACTATAAACCCAAGACCATTTCAATTTGTCCCCAAGGTTCTAGGATCACTCTGTCAACTGTACATGCAAAAGTCACTTATTCAATGAAGTTTAGTCATTTACACATGAGCTACCACTAGTGAACAGGTACCCTAATCAAAGCATGGAACCTGGAGAAACAAATACATGCCTTTTTTTAATTATGACCAGCACAGTATTCCATGAGCTAGTAAAGAGTTTGACAGAAGTCAACAACAGGAAGAGATTCTCAGGTTCCTCTCATACTTTTACATACCTCATCCTTTTGTTATTTCTCATTTCTTTGTAATATATTCCTAGAATTACACTGATAATTTTCAAATTACTACAGTCCATTCCACAGATATCATGTTTCCATTAAGTCTTCTGATAATATATGTAAGACTCAAAAAACAAAGCCAAAAGATCTACCACTTGATGTCACATTTTGCATCAAAAATGCACTTTAAAAGCAGCAGTAACATCTACTACTGAAAATGAGATTTCCAAACACGAGCCAAGACTGAATTACAACCTCCTGCAACAAATATATTTAGCAGCCAACTATTTATTGACTATTTCAAATATGAATCTAAATGTCTAGAATCAATTTCTGCAACATTTGTAGGTTAACATCTAATTTCTGTACTACTATTTTAAACTCACATAAAACCTGAAAGATGTATCCCATCCATACAAATTCTTACATAGCACAGTGACATATTTGCATATCACGCTACTTTGAGGCCCAATTACTATTTGACACTATTTCAACTCTGAAAAGGACATCTCTAATTTAGGCTGTGCTCCAGATCTACAATTATTTCCAGACTGCTTTTCATGAGTAGATTTTGTTAAAGTAGATCACCACAAATCAAGCTGTGAATTACCTTGTCTCTTCTATTCTCTCTTCTCTTTTTCTTCTTCATAGCATGAAAACTTACACTCTGCTTTTTCAAAACATTTCTTAGCTTTTGCGATTCCCTGGCCTGACCATTTCAGAGGTTATTACTCAATGCCCAGTACTTAACTTGGTGACAAGGGCAAAAATTACATCCTGCACCACTTAATGAAGTCCTTATTTCAATATAGCCCTCCCTCTTCACAACAGAAAATTAAACCCATTTTTGTCTTCCCTCTACTAAGAGAGATTAATTGTCTACTTAGCCTGAGGTGTGAGCTTTCCACTTTTGTGAAGTTCTCAGCTATTCTGTCATCTATGGGCAATAAGCACTTTCTGTGCTGCCAAGCAACACTTAACCAGCACATCAATTTTAATCAGCCTTCCTCAAATCCAGACTGCCTGTGAAGGTTTGAAAACATGAATTATTTCCACTTATCTCTTGTAAATGATAATCAAAAATCTACTCTTCCCCTTTGGTTCAGCTTTCCTATTGCCACAAATGTGAACAAATCCCATTCAATTAGTTCAAAACATCTGGTCTAGATAACATGCTGTTGATCTTTGTCACAATTTATCCATAGGCCCACTTCTGCTATAATGAATAAAACCAGTTACCTGTTCTTGCCTCTCCTACCCAAGACAGGAGAGTTCCTTATAAAATAAAAGCAAGATCCTGCTCACCTGTCACTGCTGCAAAGCTTCTTCACAGCGCAGTCACAGGAATAAAACTGCACGCTCTCTTCTGGGCATTTATGGTCATAATGGAGTCTAGATTTTCTTTTTTTTAAGGATACTATAACTAAATAATTTCACAAATCTATAACTAATCCACAAAGCACGTCTTTGTTTTGATGCTTAGAAAGTATTTACCAGCAACAACCCAATGGGCTTACTAAATCTGCTGCTTACAGTGAATTATACATCCTACATTTTTACTTCCAGACATTTTCAAAATTGCAGTCTTGCATGTTATTTCATCACTGTGCAGTCTTATTACAGTAAGTGTTCATGCAGATGCATAAAATACTTTAGACACAGTATCTGTAAATAAGCCATCTTTAAACACTGATTTCATACAGTAGAACATTATTATGTAATAACTCCTACTTATTTTTTAATCTCAAAAAATTCACACAAGTGGTGGAGCTGTATGACACATTGTTACAGTCAGTACTCTGTTGTTTATGGTACAGGAAGATCTCCAAACTTAAAAGAGAACTATACTTACTTGTTTAGCTTGCTGAGCATTTACTGGATCACCAAACTGCAGTAAAGCTTGAAACTGGTTATTCTTTGTGAATGTGATTATCTTCAACACAGCACCAAATTTAGAGAATATCTGCCAAAAACATTGTAAAGTTTTACACATGCATTTCTCCCAATTATAGGTCACATTAAAATGAAATTTTACTTACCTGATGAAGAACATCCAGGGTTACTGGATAGTACATATTGTCAATAATTATTCTAAGTACTGGACTCTGAGCCGGAGTCACTGCACTCTCACTAACAGCGGTCCCACTAATGGGAGCATTTGTTGCCTGCACAGCCGTCACTGCCTGAAGAACAGCTTGGGCTCGCTTTAAAAAAATAAAAAAAAAAAAAAGACAGAAGATTTTCTTAATATTTCAAGGTAACAGCTTGAAATTAAGTAGTAATATTAATACAGTTAACTCCAGAAACATAAAATAGTCTACTTATTTAAAACTCAGAGCTACAGACAGAACACAACAGAAGTGCAATGCAGTCTGACTGTGAGAAGAGACAACGAAAATGAAAACATCGATTAATCCTTATGTCACAGTAAGGAGGGGCTTCAAATAGCACCAATATCAATCTTTCTAGTAGTAAGCTTATTGTTCTACTAGTAAGGATAAAGGAAGTGAGGATTTTGTAGGTTTCAAGACACTTTCCTTTTAAAGGAAATAAAACCAAATAAATCCACAAACCAACCAACAAAAAACCCCAACCCTACAGAAACAAGTAGCATTCATCTTATTTTTCAAGACTGTATCACAATTAACATTTTACTGCCATTTCAGTCATGTAGAAGGCTCTCATAGGAAAGGAAAATGATAAACTAACACTTCCAAACTGCTGAATTTAAACACAATGAAATAACACACAGGACTGACACATGTCAGAAAGTAGTATCCAGAGAGGTAAACAAACTAGTGTCTGTTTTCCACTCTCTGTTGTAAAAAGAAAAATAAAATCTTCTCTATGTCTGGGGATTTTTTGGTTTTTAAACACAAGCAGGATTTTAGAAATTCAAAGGTAACCACATGATATCACAAGATCACACATCTATGTAACTACTTCCACTGCCAAAGCCGACAGTATCAGAAAGATTAGATATCTTTTTCTGAGAACGAAAAAGTGCAGAAAAAAGGGTTCCATTTAATACTTCCATTACAGTAGCTTTATGAAGCAAAACAATACAAAACAAGAGAGACAAGTGAGCATGCCAGGTAAAAATAATAACCACCATATTAATGCATACTGCATATCTTTAAGGTATTAGAGTTACTAAACAGTTTCATGTCTCACAACTTACATGATACTCCTCATACTGAAACGAATCAATGAATAAGGAAAATGGGGGGGAGGAAAAAAAGAAGACCTGGTGAACACCAGTTGGGAAAACAAACTTCACCTCTACATTTAACATTAATTACTGTAACTCTGTGAAAACATCTTTTGATAACACTTCTTTTCCCGAATGTATGAAACACAATTTTCAAGCTGGCCAGGTATTTGGCAGAGTTGAATAATTACTTCCTACAGTTTCCATAAGCACAGAAGAAGCACATATCAAATAAAACACACTCATAAAGTGACTGGAAAAGCTTAGACCATGCAACTAAAATTTGTGAATGTAAGATCCTTGTTAGCACTATCTATGCTTCTACACGGTATTTCATTCCACTAAAATCAATGTGAATACATGAAGAAACAGAGGACTTAAGAGCGGTAAATAAGAAAATTATGAGTATTTTGTCAAACAAGTTAAAAATAAAAGAAAAAAAAGCCAATTCAAAGACATGTAAGTAGTATGTAAAGCTTTTTTGAAAAATTTGAATTAATTTTAAATGATCAGCTACACCAAAGTGTATAACATTATTTCTAAACCTTGCAATGTCCATGCAGAAAGATTAAACCCATGCATTTATGACAGGTGGATGATTAAAGAGAACTACAGTTACAGAGGTCATTCTATTCTTAATCCTTCTGAGTCTAGAAATCACAAGAAATAAACTAAGAGATGTTTGTTTTATATCCAACTTTAAATGGTCCTCCTGGTGTTCTGATGTCTCACAGGAAAAGGATTTTCAAAGAATTATAAAACTGAAATGAAAACTTCAATGGTTCATTTTGAATCTATTTATTCAGAACTAACTAATTCTGAGCGTATAAGTAAAAACAATCTCCAAAGGTACTATTACTGAGAATTTCAGAATAGCATAGCTTAATGGAACCTTTCCAGCCAAGAGCCGGCAGCTAAAGTACTCCTTGGATAAATGTTTTGCGGTTTTTCTATCTTCTTTACAACTAAGATACTTGCACCTTTCTCCAATTTTTTATCCTAGCTTTCCAGTTACACATACACATTCTGACTTCTTCACATCTTCCTGCTTGAACATCCAGAAAAAGAGGATTTCAAAATTAATTTGGGTTTGTATCAGAGAAAGCCTTCAAGAAGAGATTTAAAAATTTAAGTTCTGAGTATCCAAAAGAATACCAGGCTACAAGTAAAAAGTACTTTTAGCAGATAATCAAGATTCTAAGGAACAGGAATGTTTAGAAAGATCAATAGGAAAATCAACTTGATCTGAACCAAAAGGTCTTTCAACAAATTACCTTGAAATTGTTTTCAAAGGAAGCAGCTATAACTTTACTATTTATATGTCCTAAGAGAGGATACAATTAACAGAAACTGTACCTTGTCACTTACACTGTTTTTATATTTTCAAAAAGGCAAGGTTAAAAATTAATCTTAAAATAACCCTCTGACTAGCAGTAAGCTGAGTCTCTTCTAGCCCTCTCTATTTTGTACAAAATGGTCAAGACATTACTTTTGCTAGTTCACCTGTTCTATTAAAAACAGACACATGTATCTATATTTATTGTGAAATAGGCCCTGTAGAAGCAAGATCATAATGGTTTTCTGTTATCATATACATCTGTCTCTAGAGCAATCACTACAGTATCCTTCTCCAGGAATAGTGGATCACATAACCTGAGGTTAACCAGTGCTGCTGGAGTGATCATTCAAAGCACTGGAATGTAGGCATTGGCATTAGCCATTACCACTAGGGAAATTCAAACTGGCATTGAAATCTCAGGGGTCAGAATTACAAAGTTAGTTTAGAGACTGTGGGATAATAAAATTAAGATGATAACTTTAGATTTAAAGTTATTTAAAAGTAAAACACACTTCAGAATCTTTTTGCTTTAAGGATACACTAAGAAAATTCATTGTGATGGAAAGATCACACAGAAACCAAAACCCCTTCAGTGTCACAAAATGGAACAATCATAGGTAAGACTACAGTAGTGTTAGAATGTGAACAAAATTAAATGATTTAAACATATGCCACGAGCCAAGAACACGTCATGCGTTATCCTCTACTGTCTGCATTTGTAATACTATTAAACAATAAATATACCTGGTTAAGTGTGTTATCAGTCTTTAGTTCTTTATGATTGGAATACTGGATATAAATAGGCTGGTTACGAAGATGAGGTGTCACAGCAGAGTAGTAATTAACCATAGTTATGGCTGCTTCTTCTGTAGCAAGTTCCAAAAATGCCTGCAATTAAAACAGTTAACTTTCAGTATTTACAAAGCAGATAATCTTCGTATTAGCAGCATGTAAAAAAAACCATAGGGTTTGATAACAAATTATAACAAGTATCAGTCTTTAGAAAATGTTATTTTCTACATATCAATGTAATTTACTAAGATACTCGATCTCCAAAAATTCATCTATGAAGATCTGTGAATAAATACTTCACTTACAGATAATTTTTTGCTTTATGTAGCTGCAAACCACTCCATGTTTCCCCCGATATTTACTAAAAGGTGGAGTAAATTCATTAAAAACTGAAAGGAACAAAAGCTCTTTTTTTTTCTCTAATGGTTACTGTTATATGACTTGACTCATTAGCATTTTAACAACATATTTTGAAATCAGATGGTGAGCATATTAAAAAATGGAAAGCAACAAATTACCTGATTTTTGCCTTTCAACATCAGAATGTTCGTTACTTTACCAAAGGGTAAACCTAAAGCAATAACTTCCGTTTCTGTCACTTCCCCAGGCAATTTCCTGATATGAAGAACACGAGAAGGAGCCCCATCCATTTTATCATCACTTTTGAATTTCTTGTTGTCATTACCATTAGCTGAAAGACATATTCAGACTGTATTTGAAAAGTTTACTGGTATTACTATTATTTAATTAAAAAATGCTTTTAGTTATAAACATGAAATTTTAAGTAAACCATCTCTTTATTTGGTCTAAATAAAATTCAAAGGTTCAGAACAAATTCTGTAGAGATAATTGTTAGGTTCATGAAAGGTGGACTGTACAAGACTTAATAGCCCTCTGTGATAACTCATTTCCCAAGGAAAAAACTATGTAAGAATACTCATCATGACTCAGAAGGGCTCATGTAAGAGCTCTAAAGTGCATTAAAAAATAATTAGTTGTTACCCAAAATTTTTTTGAAAGAAGACAAATGGTGTTCAATAGTTGACAGAAGAGATGTTAATGGTTGCACCATGGAAATGGGTACAAAAAGTAGAAAAGTCTCAAAGCAAGACAGGAAGCCACTACTAATGCTGGGAAAGATCACAGTGGAGAAAGGAGTGACCCAGAAGACTAACATCACAGAAGTCTGGTGAAATCCACAATTTAAGGACAAAGTAGAAAAATGTCAATTAAGAACTACTAGGTTCACTGAGAAATGGAAAAACCAACTAATAAACATGATGCTGCCAATACAGATTGGGGGTGGGGGAAGAGCCAGACAAGATTTTCCTACCAAAATCAAGGAAGCATTAACACCAGTGTACAAAGTACCAGAAAGAGACTATTTGGAATACTGTCTGGAATTGTCGCACAGAATTCCAGAACAATTCCACCTTGAGCTCCTTTTTCTTGAACATATCTAAAACACAGCTAGCCAGCTAGATAGAAGATTTCCTTTTGAAAAAAGGCCAGCAAAAAATTATTTACTTTGGTTTAAAACATACTAGTGAAGTAAACAGAGAGTCAAGAGCTGAAGAACAAGTGTCATTAAATACATGGATATTAATGAACTAATCAATGCTGGAAATCAGCACACATTTAGATACGAGCAAAGTGCTAAGACTTCCCTTTTTCTACTTCTGGATATAAAAAATGCAACATATTTAGATTTACCAAAATATAAAAAGTCAAGATAGTCTCCTAGTTAGAAGTAGTATGCCTCAGAGGCAGATCACACCTTAATTCCATACCCCCACTCCATACTACTACTTCCACCCCTCCAAAAAAATTTCCACAAGTAGCTTTTTAAGAAGTTCTTGCACAGCAGAACATTAATCATTTTCCAACTTACTATAACAGATAAAACAACAAAAACCAAGTGACATTCAAAGCTGGTTGAAATTCAGCTAGCAGTGCCTCCAACTGACAGTGTTAGAAGGGGTCAAATCCATGCAATAGTATGTATTCTATTTTGGTCTGCTGCAGAGAAAGACAAATTTTGATGGAATACAGAAGAGTAAAATTTCAAAAATACACACTGAACTAGGATCTGAAGTCTATCCAAAGTCTACACCAGGCTCTAACCTGTACCATTTTGGAAAACACAGCAACACTGAGCTTCCGGATAGCCTGATTTCAACTGTCCAAAATTACACAATAGAACGGTGTATCTCAAACAGACAAACAGTCAAAGCTTGTGAAAATAACTTTTAATTTTCACTTGAGGCTCATCAAGCAATAGTCTTCCCTAATCAATTTAAATGTCTATTAAAAAAATAGAAGAAACAAGGCAAAGTGTGAGAGGCCAGACAATGCATTAAAAACAAACTTGCAAATTATAAAAGAATTATGGTGATACTGAAACAACATGTCCAAAGCCCTTTGTACTTAAGCCTTCTTCATAACTTTAATTCAATACAAGTTTCAAAACTTAAATCTGAAACATGAACAATGAGAAATGAGAAGGCAAAAATAAAGTTTTTAAACTATTTTCTGAAACTTTAGGAAACCTCTGGGTTTATTACACTATCAGAAAAATATACATCATGAATGCTCAGATCACTGCTTAGACAGTTGTATCATCTTTTGTGTTGTTTTCAACATAGAACTATGATATATTAACTTTTCTACAGCATAATGACCAAAAATTACCCTTTTTTTTTTTTATTTAAACTACAGCTTTTATTTTAATTAGGCTTTAGGTAATCCCAGCATTTCCAGTAAAAGTATCAATGGCCAGTATATAAACATTCGTACATGAAATTTTCCTTTCAGAATTTTTTAATACAATGATTTAATAATTACAGTATCACCCAGACAGATTGATTTTTCTACCTATCAGCACTGCTGCCTAATACTGGCATTTTACACAGTTTTACGGCTTTGGTTGCAGTAGGTTTAAAGTACATGTTTAAAAGAAATATTTTGTTGTACTAAATATATATATATCTCTTTTTTTCCTAAAGGGCAGATAACAGCTTTAAATTTAACTCATGTATACAGATCTCTCACATAATTTTATCTTTTAAATTGTCTTAAACAACCTCTAAACTACTCTTTAAACTTTTTTTTTTTTTTTACTTACTGTAACGAAAAGGTATGGTGACAAGTGCCTGCACAAAAGTGTTTATGTGAAAAAGTAGATCAATACACTAAAGTAATATATACATAAGGCACTAAAGAATGTATGGCAATGAGAAAAATCTGGTGTGGGAGGGAAAGGATGGGGTGACTGGCAACAAGCATTCTCAAAGCTACGTAATTGCCCGAGGAAAGTTTTTAGCAGTATGGTAAGTAACATGCTCCTGACAAAAAGTAATAAACAGCTTTTGTCATATCTTGTACATTGAAAGCTGAACTCATAACATTCGCAAAAAAGTGAAGCCCACCTTCTTAGAATAAAATTTATGCCAAAATATTTAACAGGGGACTTTGGAAGATGAAAGAAATTAACCCATCAGTTGTTGAAAGCAAAGAGAACATGTACTTCTACTTTTGATTATTCATTCAGCATAGCCCTAACACTAATTTATTGTTTCAGTAATGGCAGTAATAAAGTGTGTGTTGTATACTAAATACACATGCATATACACATGTGAATTTTTCAAAACATCCGCAGAACAAATTAAATTTAGCTTTTAGGAGAGTTACTGGCACTGTATGAAACCTCTCTCCTTAGCTGTAGTCTTTTACTTATCATTTTAAGTGGTACTTCTCAGTTGAAGACACATCATTAGACTGCACTTGGGAAGAGAAAACCACATTTACAATATGGGAACACAACTTGTTCAGAGCCAGTGAAAGGTGACCTCAATTTCAGTTTCTAACAAATTGTATTGGCATAATCATTGTCCATAATGGTTAAAAGTTAAGCCTATAGAACAAAGTATTAAAGGAATAACATGGCCTTTTGGTAGAAATGGAGTAAATGGCTAAGCAAGGAACCTGAAAGATCCTTCCATATGCAGCAGTTAAATCAAAATTGCTGAAACCTATGGAAAGGCAAAGAAATGTTACGAGGGGAAATGTCACAAGCTGACTAACAAACTAACACTGAGAAACTGCTATTCAATTGGAAGCTTATTGGCAAGTAGCTATTTCATCACAGTTCAGCTTTCACCAGACTTGAATATCCTGATACAATTCAAACATCGGATGCACTCAAAGGGACCACACTACAATATTTGGAGAAAAAACCTTTTGAAAAAACCCCACTTAGAATTACTAAAATGCAGTGTTTGTATTAGTTCATTTACTAATCAAGTTACAGCCTTAAATATATAGTTTAAAAAAAAAACAAAACAAAACAAAAAGAGCCCTGACCCTGAATCATAGAAACATTTAGGTTGGAGAAGATCTTTAAGATCAGAGTCTACCCATTAATCCTGCACTGCCAAGCTGTACTGTTCCATGTCCTCAAGCACCACATCTACATTTCAAATACCTCCAGGGATATTTATATTCAATTCGGACTACTAAAAATTCCCGTGTTTTGTAACAACCACTGCACTGATCCAAGTCCTCTTCAGCTCTCCACCAAGAAGAAGAAAAATTCAATTTTCACGTGACATCAGGTGTCTACTTCTAAAAAAATCTTATCTTTACTAATGGTATTCTAAGCTTTATTATCCCATCTAAATAGGATACTACAGTTTATATATAATTGATACATAAGCTAAACCCCTGTTCCACAGTTCTTTCAATTCAGCATAAATCAACTTGTTGAAATTGAATGCTTTCGAGCTGACAAAGCCTATAAATGGCCACAATCTGAGCAACTTGGGTCTTGGCATTTCAGTTAGAAACTCCCATTTTACTAAACACAGAAATAGGAACCTACATAAAAAACCAACAGAATGAACTGCAATCAACACGAGGCATACTGCAAGTCCAAGTCATTCAATCATTCGGTCTATGAAGATTCAATGCCTCCAAGCAGTTTTTGCAGAAAATCTGATCCTCAAGTTCAGCATAACTCTTAGCAGACTGAACAGTTCACCTCCTGATGACACCTATTTTTGAAAACATATTTTAATAAAATTTCGTCCAGACTTTTTCTGTGAATACTTATTTTAATTTTTTGAGAAAGACATGAATATAACCTAAGAGTTCCAAGACCTTTATTTCAGCTGCGTAATTTTACTGTACAATAAACTTCTTTCATAAGTATACCATCTCCTAACATAGAAATCTAACTATGTGGCTATAGGCAAAGATTTTGGATACAATAAAGAGTTGCTTTCACCCACTATTTTCGGAAAAGAAGGGAAAAATTATATAAATTATCACAAGACACTGGTTATAAATGCCTGCATAACTAATGCAGCAAAATAACTGATAAACATCCTTTCTGCAGAAATCAATCTCTGTTTCACAACTGTCAGTATATACCAATACATACACACACAAAAAAAATCCACAAACCGTGCCCCCCCTGCCTCCCCAAACAAACAAACAAACAAACAAAAAAAAAACCAAAAAAAAAAACCAAAAAAAACCAACCCAAACAAACAAACAAAAAAAAAAACCAAAAAAACAAACAACTCACCAAATGTAACCCACCAAACCCAAAACCAACCCTCACATCCCCACCCTCCTGGGAGTCCCCCCCAAAACCGAACCAAACCAAACACACAAACAACAACAAAACAACCAAAAAAAACAAAACAAAAAATCTTTAGGCCTTCCTGGAACACTTATTTAATACTCCAATACAATCAGTTGGTACATACTAGAGACAATAAGCTTACTAACAATAGTATTCATTGCTGCTGCTAATGCAGAAAATACTTCCTGCTTCACTTTGGCTAAATAGATGAAATTTAATGTTATCAGCAAGTAGAACAACACAGGACACATACTCAGAAATAAGTGACAGGCAATGGAATTATGGAGATATCTAGTTTACAGCTGTGGATTAGGACAGAAATACTAAATCTTGCCCTGTCTACTGAACATGATAATCTGCATCAAACAACCAGCTATGGAAACTGAACACAATCACAAACTGAGAGGGTACAACAGAGATCATGTGGTTTCACTTATGGAAGGTTCTTTCCTTAAATATATGTACCCAGCCCTTATGATCCAGTGACAAACTTATCCACAAGTACCAAGATGTTCCTAAACAAAAAAAAAACAAAACAAAACAAAAAAAAACCCAGGACCTTTGTTTTAGTACACAAATTCAAAAGCTCAACCTTAAGATAAAATCTGGAATTTAAGATGTTTCAAAGAACAAAAGAAAGAGATACTACATTCAAAAATCATGTAGTGACACACAGAATATGAAGTCTGCATTTGTTAATCTTAAAATTAAAGATTACATGTTATTTAGGCTTGCTAGGCTGCCGGGGGTTTTTTGTTGTTCACCATGGACATGGACTATGTGCAAATGGAAAATCCTGATCAATCAATATTAAAACTATCTTATAGCACAAAGAATATTGCTTAACAGGAATCTGATCTTAAGTAAGTAAACAAGGTGAAACAACTAAAAAATGTAAACACAACTTTTAACTGGCACATCTGCACAAAGGCTGCACCTGTTTCAAAATCCACTGAGCGCTGTTATCTGAGCAGCTATGATAAGACACAGTATCATGATACAGTGACTGTTCAGAGCTGCACAGTCAAAAACTAATGCATTTCAATTTAGTCCTTAAAAATGTGTAAATATACTACAGTTAGAGTAAAATCCAACTGAAGTGGAACAACAATGAATTACCGTGGCATAGTGATGCAGACAGAAATCACCTAAATTAATAATAATAGCCACACTTTATTCCTCCCATCCTGACGTTTTTTTTGTTTCTTAATTTACTAAAAGATTATATTATTCAGACATTCTGAGAATTCAAATGTAGCTCATACCCATTCATATCTGTAGAAAAATGTAAATTATACTATATTATTATTATCCTTTCCAATCACATGCTGTACTTCTTCACATTTTCCAACTATTATTGACTGTAATCAATTTGTAAACTTCAGAAGTAAATTGCCTATGTTTAGCATCATTTATGTTAACTAATAACCTATTTTACTTAATGTGCTATCAAAAAATGGCACATTTATGTTTATTCTCCAAGTTAAACACAGTACTTGAAATATTATTAGCTTGCATGCCTCAGTGCTAAGTATTCCGTTAGTACAGTGAATTACCCACCAAAGTCACTGCCGACATTCCCTGCTAATTAAGTAAGAACAAGAACAAGATTAATTGTATCATTTAAAGCTCCAAGAGTTTGGTGAGCTCTGCTGCAAAAGGATTTTGGAATGTTTCTACTAAGGTTTACTTTAAACAACCAAACGTGAACAGTGAAACTGGTGGCAGCTATTCTGCTTCAATCCTTTGTCTTTGACAAGTCAAGTTTCATAGAACTTTCATCAGCATCTTTCACTTTCTATCTACATCCCTTAAAAGTGTTTCATTTACAGTTCATGATGTGAGCATCTTCATACACGTTCCTGGAACTTACATTAAACACTACTACATGTGAGTAGCAAAAGCCTCACAAGAAGTTTAGCATAAAAGTAACCCCTTACAGAGGAAACACCTTTTCTAGTTCTTATAAACAAGGGACTTTTTCATTCGATTTAAAAGCTGCAGAATGAACAGAATAACTGCAGTTATGTATTTACTGAACATACAGAACTGAAACATAAAAGTTATGTACTATTTACAGTGTACATTACTAATGTCTTCAAAAACATCCAATGTTTTTTAAATACCCTGGTTTCAGCTCTGGTTACTCAGAATCCTGTTAGCAAATTATTTTAGTTACCTAAACAGCCTGTCTAGTCACTGTGCGCCAACAGGAAAAAGATTAATTCACAGATCTTTATGAGAAAGTTATGCTCTATGAAGAGATCAGAATCAAGCAAGATTATGACAGAACACTCCCTATAGGGCAGAGAAACCATTCCTCTGCCTTTCACTGACTAAGAGAAAATTAGAGCCAGAGTGTTCATAAAACCATTAAAGTACTACAGTATTCTGAGTGGCAACTCAATACAAAAAAAAAAACCACTAATGGAACTGTTACCACAATAAAAGGTAGGAAGTTGTTAAAAACTGATCTTCAGCCTCACCGATAATGACACAGCCCTTAGTTCTACCAAAAACACCCACTTCCATGAAAAAGGTAGGGTTTTTTATAACTTTAGGCATGTTGGTCTAGGTTAACATTTCTATACCAGAGATTTAGAAAGAAATGAGGCTGTGATTGACAAGGTTTTGCTCTCAGTTCAGCCTTGCTAGGGCACTGCTAGTGACAATGGGTTTTTTGACTGTTTATACTTTTACCAATAACGCACAGAGGACTACAAAGACAAACCAACTCTTTGTTCTGTTGATCTTGGTATCAGCATGGAAAAATATTAATGGAATCAAATATTGGAAATATCAAGATCAAAACCAGAACAGGTTTCTATATATGCCAGAAAACAATGGCCAGGTCTCAAACTCATGACACTTCCCAACTCTAAGAAGGAAAAGGCAAGAAAAAGTATTAGTTTTAAGAGTTACAGAATAGGCTGATTTTTACAACACATTCACACAGAACTTAATAAATGATCACAGATTCTCTTCAGCCCTAGGAAATCTGAGAAAGGTTCATCACTACTATGCCTTGGGTACAGCAAATTAAACTCTTGTTCACAAAAGTTTTAAGTTCTTCTAAAGAGAGAAGTAATAGCAGAACTGAAACAAAAGGAAGACATCAATTCAGACATGAAGAACACTTGAACTCGTTTGGTTTCAGGAACCGGTTACAAAAAAATTAACACATGAGTTTCCATTTCAGATCTAATTAATTCCAAGTTTACAATCTGACCTTGCAAACTGCAAGTCTGGAAAAAGTACTTTCAGGTTTGCAATAAGCAAGACAGCTATGGAAGACTATATTCAGAAATAATACTGAACTGTGGATGTATCCTACACTACAGGAGTTTTTATGCTATTTTAAAAAGGCAAAAAGAAAAAATTTGAATACAATACCAAGAAACTGTTTTTTAAAACAAATCGCCAAACAAAACCAGCTCCATTTTCAATGACTTCCATGGAGAATTATATACCTTGAATTATAGCACTGCATTCAGATTGTGGGTTTTTGTTTGATGGGATTATTTTTTCCACCAACCTCCTTTATATATTACACAACTTTTATGAAACCTTTCACAACAGGTAACTGATACTAAAGGAACCAGGCCGCTACTCCAACCACTGCTGCTTGCTAATGAGATCGTTGCTTGAGAAGTCACTCACGCTGCTGGATGCAAAAACAAAAAACAAAAACATCCCACACACAAAACAAGGAACACACACACAAAACCCCATTTGACAAAGAAACTCCCAATAAACCCCAAACCCTAAAATCAGCTTAAAATGGGTGGAAATAAAAGCAAGATGGGAACAAACATAAATTAACTTGTATTTAGTTTTCCCAACCTGAAAGTTTCTCTGAAAATATATGATGAAAATTTGATAACATTTAGGACTTTGTTCTGGTAACAGTGCTCTCCCTCCTCCTCTCACTACCCAAATCCAAACCCTCACACACATAAATGAGAAGCTAGAATGAAAAGTAGTTCAAGTTAAGGAAAGAAAATTGATGAAGCACTAATTTATAACAAGGACTGCAAGAAAATTAAAACAAGAGGGACCTCTTTCAGAACCAGAAGAAATTAAGAAAAACAAATGTGGTGTTCCAAAATGACTAAGAATGCACTACACTGCGTTTCTAATCTATTCCAAAGTATCACCTCTTCAACTCTTTTTACAGAACTGCCAATGGAAGTGGTTCTCTTCTGCTGTCACACTCATCCACCCACCACTGCACTGTGTCTAGCAACACTGCAATCACATGACTGATCAGTAAGCTGCTCCAAGTGAAAACATTATTTTGTTAGTATAGTTAAATGCTGGATTAGCTTATTCAGCAAGTGTATAAGCACTCCAACAGAAGAGAGTGTAGCAGAAACATGTGGTGTTGTTTTGTTGGTTGTTTTTTTTCTGCACCCTGTCCAGCAACAGCTGCCACCACAGCACCCTAAACATAACAGGAAATTGCATCCTGAATCCCAATCTCTTACTAATACATTAAATGGAAAGTCTGCTATTAAAAATCAGTGATTATAGTGCTCAGCACATAAATACAGAAAAATCAGGCATAGTAAAGCAGTGAACCAGACAACTAATTGGAAACCCAGCAACCTGCCGATGCCATGAATCAATTCCTCCACATCTCTAAGGAAAAAACAAAAACAAAAACCAAACACACACACACAAAAAATTGGGAAGATTAAAAAAAAAAAAAGACCTCTAAAATAAGCTTTCTGAGGAAATTCAATGTTTATTCAACACAAAGAAGCATCAACTGCGAAAGAAGGCATTTTATTAAGTGCCAATTAATGAAAAATCCTTCTATTTAGTATCACCAGAATTTGATTAAAGAACCACCACGCTCATTTTGCACTGACTGACATTCTGAGATTCAACTGCTGCTATCTCAAACTGTAGGAGCAAAGTGAAGTTTCCTGCTTTAGTGGTCAACCAGAACAGAGGAAAACTGTTCTCCTGAATCTATATGATATTATGAAACTGGCAGAGAATTCTTCCCTGTAATGTCCAGATTTGCAGATATCTAAGTGTGAAAAAGGTGATGTCACAGAGTGTTAAACTGTTTACCTTTGCTTATTAGTTGTGATTCCTTACTTTAAAGGCAGCTGTACAAGACAAGTGTAATTCTTCATTCCATCACCCAGC
Organism: Formicarius rufipectus; assembly: GCA_013399695.1. Lineage (NCBI taxonomy): Eukaryota > Metazoa > Chordata > Aves > Passeriformes > Formicariidae > Formicarius > Formicarius rufipectus. The sequence goes on along the minus strand of VXAU01001554.1, from coordinate 413,944 downwards.
AACAATTAAGTACGCAGACATGTCAAAGTTGCCTATTGCTTTATGGGATTATTCTTTTAGATACCCAAGGTGAGTATATACAAGGTCACTACAGTCTAATACATGCCAACAGTTTATCCCTCTATAGCACGACAGATTCTTGTTTCAGTGTTCTCCCCTTGTAAAAAGGAAATGAGTCCAATTATAAATTATAGATTTCTCCTTTGAAAGGGCATCACTTACCAGTAACTACCATGCTGCTCATGTTAGAGTTCGGGCTATTGAGTACACTGCCTGAAAGAAGTTCGTCAGATCCTCTCTAAAAAGAAAGAGACAGTAAGAGATTTTTTTTTTTCCTCTGTTTTGTGATTTTTAAAGATGATACTTCCTCTTTTCAGATAAGTGCAACAACCTGAAATCCAAGTAAAGCGGTATATTTATATGGCAATCTGAAACGAGAGCAGCTTAAGCAGAGTTGTTTAACCCACCACTGAAATAAAGCCAACTCTGGACACAACCAGAACTGCTGAACAATAATTTTGTCCAGCATTTCAAGCTAAAATAATATTTTTAAATATATTTAGTCTATTTCAGTAACATTTAAATTAACTTACAGTTTAGCACTTAAATACACATACATATTAAATTACTATATTTAGCTGAAACTATAAGGGTGATCTATACAAATAGAAATACGGAGTTTGGTTGAATTCTGACACCCCTATTAAAAAAAAAAAATTAAAAAAGACGTAACAGTAAATGAACAGTTTTCATTTTGGGGACATCCATTTGTTCTGCAAAACACAATTTAGGGCAGAGAATTACATCTTCACTGTAATTCTTAAAACATGACAAATATCAATTAATGAATGACTTTAAAGTAGGCTGCAAAAACCAGAAGAGGGTTTTTATTGAAAACATACAAGACAATCCTTTCTTCTCAAATAATTTGTAAGATGGGCATTTGATGTAGCTGAAAGACTTATGCTTTTCACACCTTTTCTTTTACCACCCAGTCCCCTTTATCCCTCAAGACCTCACCTCTCAAAAGGCCTATAAAATGATATTTCAATTAAAAAAAAATAAAGTATCTTTTGAATATTATCTTTAATTTCTTATAGGTCCTCTCCCCACTTCAAAAGTATTTCCACAGTACCGTGAAGACTACCCCAGGTCACTTGTTAAAACAGAAATGAGGAAAGAAAACAGCTATTACTCATCCTTATAAAAATAAATATTTTTACTCCGTTTTGGACACTATGACAGAATCAAGAACAGTCAGTGAATATGTTTTACGGGGCACCTCAATACTGCATAATAAATTAATCTGAGGCTATTGCCTTTCTAGACAGCACAACTGCAAGATTTATAAAAATCAAACTTCTACCATTTTATCATATTATACTGCATGTGTGTCCACACACAGAACAGTATGTTAAAGTTTATATATGTGTATGCACATATACAGCCATTACAGACAGTTTACTTAGTTTTCAACATCAGTCTTTATACAGTTTACTGAATGCTCTAAGCTCTTAAGGTACATAGTAACATAAAACTGTGCCTATCAGATTAGCAAGAGTTCCTTTAAAATTACATCATGTCTAATACCAAGATTAGGTACGACCATGAGAAGGACCATAGCTTGTCCTTTTCATTATAAGGATGCATTTCTAATCAGATATAACAAAGGAAAAATTTAGCTAGACAAAACCAAGAAACAAGATAGAGAAGTTATGGAAACTCTCTGTTATTGAAATTACATTGCTTTCTAATATAAATACACTAACACAGGCACTCCCTATAAGCCGAAACATAAACATTCCTTCTTTCTCAATAATGTTCTTTTTTTCTAACATAATACCGACAAGGGTAAAACATGGCAAAGTTCAAGATTACTAGCAGCACTACCTCACTCAGTGATGACTGCAGTTTTAACTGCTGGCAGCTATCCACCCAGCCTGGCCTGGGAGCCCCTGTCTGCAGCCCTGACAGCCCAACTGAACACGCAGAAGTAGAAGCAGAAACTGAATCTGTTCATTATCAGGCTGATTAAGATAATTCAGCAGCATTTTTTTTCCTCAATATGACAGACAGGAGTTACTATGTGAACAGCTGAAGCAACCCTAGTACCAAATGAATACTCTTCCCAGAACATGCAGGAACTTTACAATTCTGAAATACCTCAAATTTGAGTAGTCTTCAGCTGCAGAAAGTTACTTACAACAGAAAATGGTGAATGAAAGAATGCAAGTGTGATTATATAAACTTTTATTTCCTAATAAATGAGGCTTTCAAAAACACAAATTACTCAGTAGAGTGGATATCCAGTTACTGTATTTGTGCTTCATGAACAGTTCTCTCTTGATTTTGAAATATATTTTACATTTCATGAATACCTTCACTGTCAATCAGATTTTATCACTGCACTTGAATGTTTTAACAGTTTTGCTTCATAATAATAAATAAATGTGAATTTCTTACATTGGCCTGTATCATAATTCTACACTTGTCTTATCAGCATAAATTAGCATTCAAAAGTCTGATTTACAAATGTACAGGTTCATAAATGGAATTTTCTTCAAGGTACCCCTGAAATTACAAATGTATAGCAAACTTCTGCTAACTCACTCCCATACATCTTTCCAAGCTTTTGGTCAAAGGCGAAGATCTCTTTGACCATGTGAGCAATCACCTTACTACAAATACAGGGCTACTTTTCCTAATTGGTTCTTAAGCAGCCTAGAACACCTTTATACTTCATTCAGTTCGTAACTTTAAAACCAGCTATGCAGCAAAAGATACATGATGTACTTGGACACAGAATGGTTAAATTAGAAAATCAAAAGCAGTAACTGCCTGGTAATTGTGATTTACTTCAAAGAGTTATCTGAAGATGCCAGTTGCCCAGTAAAGCAATTTAATATAAGCATACCAAGTAAGCCAATCTGTGCTCTTAAGACTGGTACTACTATGTGACACAAGCATCTTCTAAATCACCTAGACAAATACTTCTTTTACTTATATTTATTCAGCAGAGATGAGACTTCATTCTATTTGTGCTTGGGGCTTTGGTTTTATGTGCACCTTCATTTAGAGGGTCTAAGCCAAAAAGCACCAGCATCTTGCTCCAAGAGCAAAGCTTTTCATATCTCAGCTATGTCACACATGAATTTCAGTAATTATAACCAATTTTCCAAGCATCTTGAATATTTAATTAGTCTTATCTCAAGCACAGCAGTTCAACTAGTCAAATCATGCAAAGCAAAGAAACCTTTAAACTAAATTAGGTAATTGTATTGAGTGTTTCAGAGGTAAGGAAACTAAACTCAGATCTTTGAAGGATATAGCGAAGCAGATTCAAGAAGAATGGAAGATCCAAGAGCAATTTTCATTTAACTCTTTTCCCCACCTGTGAAAACTGCTGTGTTTAAAGAATCAAAGAAAGTTTGAGATTGTATACGGCCATCTAACTTAACAAACAAAAACCACCACAATGATTTTATTTCATCACAGACTGCAAAGGAAAATTACTGTAATAGCAACATGGCAGAGACTAATGAATATCCATTTTAGCATGAAGCAAGGAGATTAAAAAAACAAAGAAGTACAAACTGTTATACTACAAATAGGTCGTCTTCTGACATGTAGTCCTCAATAGCACAAGTTTTCATGCCTTATTTCTATTCCTGCCAATGTCAAGAAGATTGATTTACATTAATCTTTCATAAAAAGCTAACCACTAACTACTCCTATCAGATCTTTAGAATATTTATTTATGAAACTAGCACCTGCAAAAATACTAGTACAAAAAACAAAAAAGGGAACTGCCAAACTAACATCTTGCAGTGAGTGAACCTTGAATTTATCACAGTCAATACTGTCCTTTCACCAAAACCCATGTTTACCACATCCATGCCCCTCATGACAGCATTTCCATCCATAGTGTGAAAACATCACGTAAATGTATGGCTTCAATCAATGGAATTATGTAAAACTGACATGTAGGATGCACTTTCAAAAAGATAAAAAAATATACCAGCTTAGTGTTTTAATACATATTTAACAGAAAACTCAAAACTACATACACAGAAACTATTTTATATACCACTTTGATAACCTGATTACCCTAAATGAATAGTTGTTGTATATGCTGTCACTTCTGGAATTTACAAAATCATCTATACACAGAGAAAGAAGACCCTAGCTTAGCAAATTAACTTCCCAGCTCCTTCCTTTAATAGCCATAGCGAACTCAAAATTCCTCTCTACACAGGTTGGATTTACGTAGAAGGATTTCATATTTTTCCCCTCCATAACAGACTACTATAAAGATCCATGCTATCACAGGTTATATTATGTAGCTATGTAAGTTCAGGAAGGCACTACAGTCATACTATCCTTTCAGGCTGATCAAAGTTAAACTATTTAGAAGTCTTTGCCAACTATTTTCCTCCCATGTCAGATAGGGCTTTAAATAGTTCAAACACTCCCCAGATTTTACTACATTCAAGGGACAACCAAAGAATAATAACTTCGGCTTGAGAATTACTAAAGCAATTCAGTCTTTTATGTATGGAAGTACTTTTTGACAACTGTTTATGTTCAAGAAACATGACTGTCTTCCCAATAATTCAGGAGTATGGAGACTCTGATAAGAACTCATGGCTGAACCTAACGTAACAATGTATTACAGAAGGCATGTTAGAAGCATGAGTAGAAGCACTACAATACTACAAGAATACTAAACCAATACTACCAGGAACAGCAAACAAGTGACAAAACTGCACTTTGCTAAAAAGTCAACAGTATCATCTAAAATAATTTCTTAAATTCCCACTGGAGAATACAAAGAAGACACTCAAAGACATTGAAAAACACATTTTTTAATAAATCCTCTCATTTGTGGTATTCAAATTTGCTGATATGAAAAACCTCTCTCAAAAAAGAGAATGCTTCTGCCCTCCCCATTTTCCTCTCTCCCTTTTCTCCCCCAGTTACAAGAAAAATAGAACTTTAGCTGCACTGCACATCTACCACAGTCATTCTCAGCCTACAGGCACAAATCTCCCAAGTGGTATGACAAGCCAGGAGACAGATCTCATGATTTAAGGAAATTCAACAGCATGGTAAAACACTTCATTTCTAACAACATCTGGGAACAATTTAAAAGAAAGAGCCAGAAATCTGATGGTATGGGAGAGGAATAAAAGGATATGACAATTTCAATCCAGACATTAAGCATTCTCCTCTAACAGATATACACCTGTAAACACACTAATATCTGAATTAACTTTAGTGACTGGATATTGAAACAAGAGAACAACACACTTTAAATCCCCACAACATTTATAAACTTTGTTCACTTTACATGTGATGGATCAGAATTCAATTAATGTTTCATTTTTAACATGATATATTTTTAATCAATCACTGCATAAATATACCCTCACGTACTCTTTTGTGAAGAAGAAACACTTGATCTGCCTTATGCTCTGACTACATGCGCTACTTTCAAAATACACAGTATAAATTACCCTAATGAATTTATTATACCTCTCATAGGTATAGGATCACAGAAGACCCATACAGGACATGACAAGCCAAGTCTGAATGTACAATCCAAATAAAACTCCATGCCGGTTCATAAATATTTTACAAAGCATACAGTTTAAACTATAAGTTTGTTATCTCTGCACCAGTAACTTACATTCATGGAGTACACCTATTTGATTTTTTTTAAAGATTATACTATTTAAATATATTAGCATGAAATCTTATCAAAAAACATCATGAACTCCATGGGTGCTTAACTACTCACTTGTAACTTAACACTGAATGAAAAGCAAGTGACGTTAACTGAATACAATATCACCACCTTTCCATACTTATTCTCCATACTCTCCTCAGCCAAACATATATTGTTTATTCAGTCAAACAACTAGCTTTGCCATTTCAACACTCTCAATTTTACAGTAAGAAAAGATCCAGGACAAAATTAAGCTTTTTTTTTTTTTTCTTGCAGCTATTCACATAGTATATGCCAAGTACCTTATTTATAAAAACATACCAAGTTTGTAGAAATTGAGTGAGAACAGTCAGAAGAATCTGAAAAGTCTTTAAGATTTAAAGGAGACAACCTTCAATTTCTCTGAAAAGAGCCAAATTTCTCAAAGCACCAGAACATTAAGATGGACTATTAAACCAAAAAGCCCAAGAGTGAAGAATTCAATCTCCACTTGCACCATGTCACACAGCTCCACTTGGAAACTTCTAAACTTGCAAATGTAATGAAACCCTGCAGGAGAGAACCTCGTTTAACACAAATCTACACTGCAAACATCCAGGAGGAAGTACACTAACAAAATAATTTTTTCTAGCATTTCAGACTATTTTACCAGGAAAAAAAGTCACAATGTATCCACAGTATCTGCATCATGAAGAAATTCTTAGTTATTAGTAGCAAAAATGGGTCAATGTTCTATAATTTTGGAAGAGAGGACTACTCCTCAGAACCTGAGTTAAAAAAAATGAAGTAGCCAATGGTTCAAGAGTATGCCAACGGCTACTTTATGTTCACTCCCTTCTCTCCGTCAGCTCCTAGCTCTCCTGGTTTTAGCTACTGTTTTTCCCTCACACTACCATACTCCATGTTAAGTTTCAGCAACCAGGAAAGAGGAGGACTTTGTGTCACTTTACTGTGTGGAAAACTTAAAAATACTAGGATAGCGCTTCTTAGCATTACCAACTAAATATATATCAAAAACTTCCTATTATGTGCACTACAAAGACTGATGCCCTGACTTTGGAAGAAAAAGGCCATTCCCATAACTTCAAACACTACAAAACTATCTTTATAGGAATATGAGTTTTCCCTCCTAGCTGTAACTGGGGCTGTCTACACTTGGCAGCTGAAGTTCTGTTTCTGGCCAGTGTAGTCAACAGCATAAAAAATTCCTAAATGCCATGTACCAAGCAATGAATCCCTGAAGAAATGACTGCTCCTTTTCGCCTTTCAGGTAGAACGACACCTTAGCCATTCGGCAACGTGCAATGCACATAAACAAGTCGCTCAATTGTTCAGGCACCAATTACTACACAGCAGCGCTTGTCATCCAGAAGATGATACATTAGACTTAAGTGACACGCTCTGAAATACAGTAGATCATCCTCTATATGCACCCAAAAATTCACTTGAGAGCAATTCAAAGTGCAGTTATTAGATGCTGATTATTAAATCATCCAGTTTGTATAGCCAGTGAGCAATGAGAAGATTGAGACTAGTAGCTAACTAGCAAGCCATTTTAATTTTAGTAATTAAGGATCTCATAAGAGCAGAGCAACTGTGATGTATCTTTTTAAAACAAAAAAGCAAAGATTTTATGTAACATGACAATTTTTAAAACTATGCATGAAGAAATCCATAAGAAGTATAGAATTTCTTCAAGAAACTGGAATTCTCAGCTGTCTTCTATTCAAGTATACTTTTAAGTACACTGCTTATAAACAGTATGAGCTCACAACCTCGTATCAGACAGAGTTAAAGTTCATTCTTTTTGCATTATTTTGTAAATTGTAATGTAAGAGGTGAACTGTGTGCAGAGTGACATTTCCTTGGCTCTATGAATTCTAGGTAAGCAAAACAAGACATTACAGACCAAATCAAACTTGAATTATTTCACAGGTACTTAAAAGATGACTGGATTTTGGCATATTGTAATGCTTTCAGAAATTAAAGCACACTGCTCCTCTGACACATTTTAGCTAGCAAGTGTGCTCCTTTTGCATATTTTGAGTTGTACAAATCCCTACATTTACTCTATGCAAACCAAGTCTTTAAACAGTATTTGTCATTTTTAACACCTCCATTTTGAGTTTTATGTTTTCATCCACTTTTGGTGTTATTTTCTGGTGAGTCAACATGTAAATAAAATGAAGACCAAATAACAGATGAACAGAAGTGTCTTAAATCAAGTGTATAACACACATAAATGGCAACAGTTTCAAATTTATCAGTCTCATTAGCAGCTAACTCAGACTATAAAACTATTAATAAAACATAAGCAAGCCTTCCTTCTCCTTTATACTTGCCTTGCCCACATGAAGTCCTCAAAGCTCAAAAGTCTTCTTTTAATTGAAAGACAATGCCCAGACTACAGTGGTTAACTCTGGTTACTCTTTTACAAATGGTCTTAAAAATACAACTAACATGCTCACTTTTCTGTTTAAGAGAGGAAACCAGCCAGACAATAGCTAATACAATTTTCAAATTTGTATTGACATGACTGATGATAAAATAAAGCAAATTTTCCAGGCAGAAGAGTCTTATATCACAATTAATTTCTCTAAGTACAACTGAATATATCACAAACATGCTGTGTAACTGACCAGCATAAATACTGTAGGTGAAAAACCTCAAGAAAGAACTGGGTGAAACTAATATCCTGGGTAAGTTGATTTCACACAGGTAAATCCCTGCCCACCTCCAATGGCTATCCAGTCACAATAAAAGCAGAGTTGGAAGACTTAAACTGCTGACACAATTCCTTGGATTCAAAACTTAATCCCTACACATTTCCATAGCACCCCAAAAGATAACAGCCAAGGAAAGGCTGAATGAATGATCCCAGTTGTTTATATACACCTAGAGGTGAAGTATTTCTCAACTTTAAAAACTTTACGTTAGTACATCAAGAGCAATGAAAAGGCACCAGAGAACAAAAAGGAAAAATGTTTCACATGGCCTTCCACAGAACATGAGTGAAGCTGGCATTAAGGCTACTACCCATATTGCATACATCAATTAGCAAGAAATTCCATATTCCATTATTAGTATCTTGAGATAATTACAGAAGCTTCACCATGCATTCCAGTTTACTCCTCCCATTTTAACCGCTTTGTTCAGAAAATCATCATCCTTATTTATTCCCACTACTTCCACATACAGATCATTTTCTTTTAAAATCTGGACAAGTCCATTTTGACAAGGCAAAGAGCACAGCTTTTTGACACCTCTGTGCCTTTCCTTCTATTTATTTTCATTACGGCCATGAACACACCTGGCTTGCCTTCTTTTCTTATATTCATAACTTATCAACAAAAAGAAGCAATTATGTCATCTGGAGTGTCTTTAATTCATTGTCTGGCTAGTATCTGAAAATAAGGTTCCAAAACTGTAACATGTTTCTTAACACTCAAAATCGTATTGACTGAAGTTGCTCATAGTAAAGAATGAAAGGGATACTGAATCCATTTACTTCTGAAGTGAGAATGTCAGAATTCAAGAAGCAGTTTACCTGAAACTGCTTCTTCACTAGACACAACTGAGGGCAATTCCGCCGCCCCCCCAAAAACTGTTCACATGGATCAGTTTACTTCAGAAAAACTTGGAATTTCCTTAGGTATTCCTCCAAACTATTAAAAACATTCTTAAATTTTAATCAGTTAATACTTTGTCCTTTTAGGCAATGGAGAAACAATCATGTCAGTTCATATTTCTACTGTGATTAGCTCCCTCAGAAATGCTTTAATAACTACACTTGACTCATGAGTCAGAGAGTGATTTTAAGCCTGTCTTCAACACTGCAGGAACATATCGAGCCAGATGGGTCCAGAATCCACCTAACTGACTTCTTATAGCTCTTCCAAGAAGCAAGCTTGCTCAGAACATAATACAGGTACATCTGACAGAACAGCTGCTGTATCTACAGGCTGGCCGTATTATATAAGAACTAGTCTAAATCCAGCAGAACCAATACTGAATCTGAGCAACGGAGCCATACTAGACAAGGCCTGCCTTAGCAAGCATTTAACACAAAACAGGTTCAGGTGAAAAGACAAGTACATAGCACAAGCTAAAAAGTCCCTGAACACACGTGAAGAGTTAACTGTATGCACAAGAAAACTTTTACATTCCTACATCTGACACAGAATTGCTCACAAGCATTCATTTAAAACCCTTTGTCTCATATGTATCTTTGCTTTATCAGTCTGCTACTATGAAGTACTGATCTAATTTCTGAGACAGATTTGCATACAAAAATGAAATAAACAGTAAATTAACAACTCTTTGGAAGGCTTTTCCTTGCTGTAAGAAATAAAAGTTCATAACCAAACTGGAGAAAAAAAAAGTAAAGCAAAGCTAACACCCACATCTCTGTCTACATAAATTCTATTTCTTGTATTTTTGAGTCCTATTACAGGCAGTCAATTCTTTTTTAACTTCAGCCATAACTTTCTTGAAAAAAGGAGGGAGAGGAAGAGAAGAAAACATGACTTTTACAGTCACGAAGCCACAAAGAGAAAAAAAAAGCAAAATTAAACTTTGAAATTAGAAGCTGACACCACTACGTTAATCTGGAACCACTGTTTACTGTACAGTGCCTAGAAAGGTCTTTTGTATAAAGCCTCAAATTTACCCCTGGGGATTTTTGGTTAATAAAGCATATACTGCTGACTAGATAAGAGCTCACAATGACTAGCCAAAATCCACCAATTTGCAGTTACTGATGTTCAAAGCAGTCAATTTTGTATCAACAGTTTGCCCCCTTATTTGTTAAGTATACATCCTACCTTCACACCAACTGCAACATCAGTGACAATGCTGTAAAAAAAAAAAACAAACAAGAACATAAGTCAACCAATTTATCCTCAAACTCAACTTTTCAGTGTATTGCAATGACAAAATAATGAGGAAACAAGCAGCCAACAACTTCCCCGATCAAGAAACTATGTTCCAAGAGCACAGCAGGACTGAGGCGAAGTACAAAAGAAGCCTACAAAAGCCATGAGCTCCCTCAGTTTAAAGGGTTCTCCAAAGGAGTACAAAGTTTCAAGTAAACATTACTCCAATACGGCACTGTTAGGAAATTTCCTTAGGAAACTCAGGTCTCTGGACTACAAGACATCATAGGATGGAAACAAAATAATTTAAAAGAAAGTACAGACCTTTTCTCACACACCTCTATTAACTAAGCAGATAGTTCAGCAACATAGCTGGCCCTACAGATCTTACAGCAGAAAACAATGAAAACTTTTTTTTTTTTTTTTTAAATTAGCTTGCAGGGGGAAAGAAAAAGAACACATTGGCAGCTATATGAAATTATATATACCTATATGAAATTTAATGATGTACACCTATACAAAATGCTACAAAAGGTATGTCAAGGTCCATTTTTTTCTTAGAGGTTGTGACATTATCACTGAGTGTGTAACACAAGCCCAAAAGAAACCTAAGTCCAAAAGAAGGAGGGGAAAAAAAAAAAAAAACACATGAATATGTGAGAGCATTCCACAGTGTAGTACGCATTAGTGACAAGACTTCTCAGACAGCATTGTAAAACCTAACATTATAATCACAACTAACCATAAAAAGGCTTTAGAACTCTCACAGTTGAAAGGTTATATGCCATAAGCATACCAAAGAGATGGCTTCTCTGTTTAACGTAAACAACTTAATAAGAAATGTGCAAGCTGGAAGCTGTTGTATTTACACTGATGAAGGCTACAACCAGCAGCCCCATTTTCCAGGTCCAACAAAAAGCAGGCCTCGTGTGTGGCGCCTGCTGATCCCAGCCCCTGTAGTCCCGTATGGTCGACTCCTTCCAACCTTCCCTTCTTTGGCTTTTACAGCCAGTCCACAGCATATACAAAGACATCTTTCTACCTGAGCCGGGGTGAGGGGGGGGAACTAAAGGGCTTATTAGGCAGTTTCTGAAAACAAAAGAGGTCGACATATGGCTCCTGCTGCTATCGCTCCTCCCCTCCAGCCAGCTCCAAAACAAACGCGAGCCTGCCGCGTGCCCCTCCTCACCCCACGGCCGGGGGTAAACCCGGCAAAGGCGGGGGAGAAGGAGGGAGCGGGCGGCCCTGGGGGGGGCGGATGGGGGCAGATCGCGCTGCCTCTTTACGTCGAGACGCGGCGTCTCGGGCACCGCACTGAGCAGGGGGCGGCCCAAAGCCCCCGGCCATTCGACCAGAGAGCCTACGGAGGGGCCAGCGTGGCGGAGAAGCTGAGTCCCATCCTGCCCCTCCCAGCCGGCACAGGGACCTGAGCCTTCAGCTGGCCCGCGGCGGGAAGTCGCGCGGCTCCCCACGCCCTGGGAGACGCCCGCCCACAGCCAGCGAGCCCCCGGCACGGGTCCCACCAGCGGCAGGCAGCAGAAGCGCGGTGGCCCTCCCTTCCCTGTGCCCCGGCCCCCACTCACCCGTCCATCGCCGAGCAGGGCAGAGCGCGGGCGGCGGGACAGGAGCCGCGCACCGGTAGGCTGAGAGAAAATGGCGGCCTGGCCTGCACGGAAACGGCCGAGCGTTGCCGAGTGCCGGGCTCCGCTCCGCGCCGCCACCGCGCACGCGCACGCGCACGCCGCACGCGCACGCCGCACGCGCATGCGCCACGCGCGCCGTTGAAGCTTTTGCCCTCAGCTGCCCGGCTCGTGAGGCGGCACGAGCCTGCCCCGCCCGGGGCGGCGGGGGCGGGGCCGGAGCGGGGGGCGCGCTGCGGGACACTCACCGGGACAGACACACGCACCCGGGACAGACACCCACTCCCGGGACAGACACCCAGGGCACGCACCGGGACAGGCACCCGGGACACGAACCCGGGATACGCACACGTACCTGGGACATGCACCGGGACGCTCTCCCTCCCGCCGCCCCGGCGCGCCCCTCCGAGACCGCGGGCGGGGGACACACACACGACAGCCCCTGGGCCGCCGGGGGCGGACCCGCAGCGGGGGCTCCTCAGCCCATCGCCGTCCCGGTGACCCGCCCGGCGCCGCGGCGGAGCGCCCCGGGCTCACGGGGTGCGTGGGCAGACTCCCCGCGCTCGGTGCCAGCGGTTCCCAGCGCCGGGAGCTCGTCCCGTCGTCTCCGCAGGGAGAAGGTTCGGAGGGACAGCTCCGCACAGAGCCCTGTGCACATCGCTCGGTGCCCTCGGCTGCGGGGTCACTTAGAGGGAAACAACCTGTTGACGACATAGCTGATCACTAATGCCCTTTAATAAATACTTAAGATGAACGTACAAATTAACTATTGCCGTGAGCTGGGTTGTTTCCTCACAGAACTCGGGATCACCGTCGTTTTCTGTAAAGTATCACCTCACGGTACAGACTCTTCGCTCTGCGGGGCCATTAGGAAATACTACTTGCTTCCGCCTAATTTTTGGCAATTCCCAGTTTCTTTACAAGTCTTAAAATGTTTGATACAGAGTTTCGGGAAAGAACTGGGCATGAGGCAATCCAGGATTGCGTTCAAACAAAAAGTCAAAGGCTTTATAACTATGGGGGGAAAAAAAAAAACAAAACAAAACACCTGAAAATGTGATTCAGATGTTCCTATAAGATCCCAAACGCAGAAATATATTAGGAAGTATTCAAAACGTCTTCTGTGATTTTCAGTATTTTGATTTGGGAGTACTGGTTTCAAAAATATGTTTTGAGAAGGTGGCCCATTACTTGATTGCACTTTAATTTTTACAGGTTACTGTAAGTCCCCTAGAGTCTGTTACTGAAACTATGCAATGAAGCCTGATAAAATGTTTGGGAACCAAAAAATTATGCATACCTCAATAAGTAGAAAATTTTCAATATGCTTTAATACCCCTGTATCCCTCTTCTCTGACTCCATGAACAGCTACGTAACTGAGAACAATTAGGAATACATACAAATTCTCATTCTACTCTGTGACTTTGTGTTTTTCTGTTCTGGAAAAGTCACTCTGGTTCTCTGCTGCAGTCAGTTTACTTGATGGAAAATAACTGTTAATGCTTCTCCTAAATGCCTTTATCATTTGGATATCTGTAACTGCCTTCTCTTTTGGAAACTGTCTTCAACACCCATCACTGATGACTACATTAAATGACTCTCTTTCTAATAAAATCTCTTTTAACCATTTCATTTGTTTAGATTGTATAGAAAGCTCATCAGGCCAAATGCTGTTTTTTAAGTTTTTTGTTTCCACATTATGTTGTTTTGGTGGTTTGTTTTTTGTTTCTTGGAGGGTTTTTTTAGTCACTGGTTGTAACATTATTTACTGATTACATCCGTTAAAGTACTATAATTGAAAGTAACCAAGGGCATCAGAGATTTAGAATTACTTTTAACAATCTCTATAAATTCAGTGCATTTTTATGTATTTCCTCCATATCTATGTAATTTCTGTAGATTCTGGAATGTTTAGTAGGCTTTGCATTATTGGAGGTTGGGTTTATAGCTGGTTTCTCTCTTTTGCCTCTGTGTTCAATCCTGTTTGTTGCCACATTGCACTGGGGATTTTTTTGACTTTTTTTCTCTGTTATAAATCTAAATACATCTCACTTGATTTTGTATCTAATCCTTCTACTTCCTAGTACTTAGGAGAAAAGGTATCTTTCCATTTGACTTCTCTATCTGACTGCCTGACTTGCTTGCCTCCTTTGCCTTTATAGTACTGCCATCTTCAAATCTAATTTTCTCTTCTGTAACATTCCTGTTTTCTTTTTCTTTCATGACACCTACCAGAATCTGTCTAATCAAGTGAGCTAATCCTCATTCAGTTTATCCTCTGAGTTAGATGCTCTTCCATGTATGGGAGACTGAGGAGCTCCTGTTGAGTGTTTACAGTAGAAAAGGCACTTGAACCAAGTTTGCAAATCTGAATTTGAAATGATGGATGTATAGAGCAAAACTCTGGTCCCCCACAAACTATCAATAAAAGTGATAATAAATTGATCAAGATTTTACCTAGAGCATTTAATTTTAGAAGGGGGAAAAAAAACCCCAAACATACCAGCATTCAGCATGTACTAATAAAATACCTTGGCAGCCTCTTGCTCCGTTGTTTTTGCAATGTGGTATTCCACTTTCCTCTTCAAGTAGCTTTGCCTTTTTATACTATTGGATAATTTTTAGTATGTTTTCAATGCCTGATGAAATGTCTGCTATATTTGGGACACTGGGATAGCACAAACAATAACTTGGTCATTAATAATCTCTGTTTTTGCTTTGACTTTCCAATGTTTTAGAAGGTCAGGAAAAAAAAAAAAAGTAGTTTCCAAAAACACCCCTTGTCCTTAAAACAGGTCAACTTTCTGCTGAAGTCTTGAATCAGATATTTCGGAAGGCAGCTGTAATGTCCAGTAAGAGGCAATCATTCAGTAACACTTCAAGAAACAAACCTCCACATTCAGTTGTTAACATTAAAAAACACAAGGGCTTATATCCTCAATCCATTTTATTCTAACCAACATTTGTGTCGATACTACCATAGGCTGTACAAAAGCTCCATGCTTTTAAAATCCTTGTAATCTTACTACTGCAATAATATTTTGTTTTCTAAAATAATTTCTTTTGATCATTGATACCCTTAGATGTTTTCACTTGCATGGGTTGTTTCCTTTTTATTTCAAGAACTGCTAATAAGTAACAGTCTGTGTAGTTCAGTGGTAGTATGAGTAATTAATGATGTATGCTTAGTGAAAGATTGTAGGAATTAGAAAGCATCCAAAGACATTTTCTGCTGTATGGTGTCCCAGAATGAATCTCTGGAGGTGCTGGGGTTAAAAAACCAAAAAACCAAAAAACAAACAAACAAACAAACAAACAAACAAACAAACAAAAAAACACAAAAAAACCCCACAAACAAACAAACAAACAAAACCCAGCATCCACATTCTCAGTGAATAGCTTGTCCAAGAATGTGCCTGAGTACTTTTTGACATCTGCAGCATTCCAAGGCAACAAGTTATGCAATTTAGGAAATCACTATGTGAAAAATATTTTCTTTTGTTTGTGTCAAGCCCACTACCTCATAATGTCCTTTGATATCCACTAGTTCTTTTCATTTAAAAAACAGATGGATAATTTTCCCTGTTCACCTAAACTATGCCATTCATGAATGCAAATACCTTTGTCATATTGTCTTCAGTTCTATTTCAAGAATCCTAGTAAATTTAATGTCTTCCCTATTAGAAGTCATTCCATGATTTCAATAATTTGTTTTGCCTTTTTATACACCTTTCTTAATCATATTCTAGGAAACCATAATGGTTCTCATTACTCAAGTTACAAATGTAATTGTTTTATATAGGTGCATAATAAATACTTTCTGGTTTTATATTATTTTTCTTTTCTGATAATACCAATCTCATTTGCATTTTGGAATGCTACACAACTATAAGCTGGTGTTTTCACACCCCCTGCAACTCAAGCACTTTGCTGTGTGGAAGCCATTCATTTAGATTCCAGGATTTTGCATATATATTTGGGCTTGTTTTCTCCCTTGCATATTACTTCCATTTTTCAGCATAGAAGTCAACTTGCCATTTTATCATTCAGTCACACAGTATCATGAGAGTTTTTCAAAATTCTTCACGGTCAGCTTTTGGTTTTATTACCATGAATAATTCAGCATCATCAGCAAACTTGGTTGCCTCGATAATCACTCTTTTTTCCAGATCATTTAAGAATATGCTGAACAATGCAGGTCTCTGTGGTACACTACCAGTGACCTCCCTCTACTGTGAAAAAATAGATCATTTTTCTTGTCCTTAATATATTTTAATAATGTATTATTAATAACTAATAATTAACAATTTATTAATATATCAAAGAAAGTACCTGTTAATA
>VXAU01001554.1:314921-397270 GCA_013399695.1 Formicarius rufipectus | reverse complement strand
TGTATCAGCTTAGTTCCTTTCAAGAGCCTTGGGCAGAGAGTTTCAACATTTTTTTTTTCTTTTAAAGTTACATCATGTTTCAATCAGACTAGGTGAAAACTCAAAGTTAGTGACTCCTTCAAAGAATATGATACTTCTTACTATTAGATGCACTTGCACAGTATCCCTTTTTCCCTCTCTCCAAAGAAAATAGCCCCACTATTTAGTTTCTCCATAGTATTAATGATAGTGTCATTAAATGGCATTGTTTAGAATAACAGATCCTCTGGATATTATGGGAAAGGTTGATCATTTGGTTTATCAGTCATTGGTATATTAAAACACATTATTCTATCCTAAGCCAGTCTTTATCATCTTCATAAATTCCCCAGATGCCTTTGAGCAAAGTCCCAACATTTATTAGCAGCTATTAATCTTTTTGTATTCCTGTAAACAATGTCCTTAATCAACATTTCTTTCCAGCAGTCTATGTTGGTTTACTTTGTTTTCTTAATCAAAGTTTTGAAGCTATTGTTTAGCTCTTACAGGCACAGTAACCTAAATAAATGTCTCCTTCTCAAGTTCAGGTCAGAGCTCATCTTTCTGGTCTGAATTCCACAGGCTGCTCTCCAGCATTTTATTTCTAGCATCCTTGCTAGAAAGACAGCTTATCTTGGGCAGACTGGGAGTGTTACTGCTCTCTACCATATCAAACACTGAAACATGTGACACGGCTCATACTGTACTTCAGTGAACGTTTGTATGGGTCCAAAGGTCTATTTTTGACAACTAGATTATTATCTGTCTGCCTGCTTTCCCTCTCTTTCTTGTACAATATCCACCTGGAAATTCATTTTCCACAGCAAATTCACCTTTTTCTATCACTGTGATTAAATACTTGTACATTCACTTTCTTCAGGACTGGAAATAAGTTTTACTTTTTATTGTAAACATTATATGCCATTGTTGATTGCAAAATTTTTAATTCCATTGGGTTTTCTTTGGTTTTGTCTTAGCTGATTGGTGGCAGATCATATTGTGAGTCGTGTGCAGTCATGGCTGCAAGTCTGGGAAAAGTGGTGTTTTCCAGTACAGAAAAGAAGTTAAATGAATTACTGGGGTTTTTTTTCTGAATGCTAAGGTGTCTGATGAGGTTATAAAACAAAGGGTGGAAGTTCCTGCGTCTTGATCTAAAAGCAGTGTAAGGATTTTTCTGTTGTCACAAAACAGGTGTGTAAGTGCTGGTCTGGCTCCACAAGACACAGGAAAAATATTCCAACACCAAAGCTAGGATTGCTCTCCAAGTACATTAGGAAAGTAATTTAATGTGTAGTGAAAACTTAGTTGTCCCCTGACCCCATCATGGCTGACTAGTACGTCCTTGATGATGGGGCTGTTACCAGCCTAGATCTTTGCATTGCAGACAGCATGGTTGTCCTGCTTACCAGGCAGTCAACCTGTTAAGGAATCTCTAAGTACTGCACTTTTAAAATCAGTATTTTATGTGTGGGTTACATGAAAGACCCACAAATCAGAAAGGACTGGCTTTAATTCTTAGGGACTGCTTCATTACTACAATAGTTTTTGCTAATCGGTACTGCAGGCAACAGAGGTTCTCCATTTGAGGATCAGACAAGGTATAAATTTAGGCACTTCAAGATAATTTTTATTTTTGAGCTGAAGTGAAGCTGTCTACATTTTGGCTAACAATACTCATATAAGGGTATGGCTAACTTAACTGAGCTCAAGCATTTAGTCCAGCATGTATGCCCTGGCAAGCTGCTGCTTTGTGCAAATTGGTGCCCAGTCTGGCATGATGTCTCAGCAAGCAGGTGGTGAATAGTAGGTGAGAGCTGGCAAACATTAACCCCTCATCTGGTATGCCTACTTTGGCGGGGGCAGAGTTGGGGTGGACAGGACTTTTCTTCTGTTCCAGTGCAAAATCAAGTAGATCCACTGCTGCAGGTGATCTAAACACATATGTTTGACTTTGCACTGAAGCAATCTATACAGACTCACAGCAATTTTTATCAGAGAAGAGCCCCCAAGCCCTCCTACCCTCAGCTGCTCATTTGCAGCCTGAGAGCTTTTCCTGCTCTATGCAGTAGCAAGCACAGGCCACAGGTTTCAGCCACAGCCCAAGTTAATATCCCAAAACTGGGCTTAGATACAAAATTCTGGGTGTATTAAGGTGCATTTTGACTTGCTCTCTATCTAACTCACAGACCAACAACAGAAAGAAAGCTTTATGTAACATACACAGTAGCCCAGTCTTATACAAAATCTGTGGTTGTCTAGTTTTGCAAATATGATAATTATGATTATTAAAAAGGTGACAAACAAAGTAATGGACAACACAATTTTCTTTTAAACATGCAACACCAGCAAGGAAGATGTTCCAAATCCCCAGTAACATAGTAGCACATTAAAGCAATACATTCTCAAACAAAGAAAGAAAACTTAGAGCAATTTCAAAAAATGTTCTTTGCACAGCTGGACTGAAATAAGACTTTTGCTATTGATTTCAGGAATACCAGAACTTGAACTCTGAACTCAAATAATTTAAAAGGAGCAAAAAGTGTATCACAGTAATTTTTAAAAGGCCATATGTGACAAATTGCTCACCTTTCTGCTTTACTCTTTGATGTTAGAAAGTGGAGATATTTTTTTCTACAGTTTTTCTGCAACTGTTGTCTCGTAACATCCCACTCTATAGAAGTTCTTCCAAATGCTTTTGCGCCTTATGTATGAAGGGTATTTTGTTCCTGGGCTTTTTTGATAGGAATTATTTTATGGGCTTTATTTTATTTTATTAATTTATACAAGACTGTATAAATTATCAAAAAGAACATCACAGAGTAAAAATATTGTCAAGCAGATGCTGTCCATGGTGGCAAAATATATTTAAAATGGAAACCTTTTAAGTGTTACAGAAAAACGTCTTCAAAGAGGACACCCCAGAAATGTGACTGTTTTTCAAGAAATTAAAATCTTCAAAGTAGACACCTCTTTCTGTGAGAAAATCCTCAAAGAGGCATTTCTCCAGAGTGAGAAACTTTGAAAATGAAATCTCTTAACTGATCTGAAACCTTTGAAAGCAATAAATCATTCCTAAAACTGAAAGCAATATATCCTTGGCAGAGTATGGGATGTTTTTAAGGAGAGAAATAACTGCACCATCATGAACTAATAGCTAATAGCTGGGATGTGAGCTTGAGTTTTAGAAAAAAAAAAGACAACCACAAAAAGTAGAAGTTGCTTGCTTGCTAAAAGATAGATATGAATAGTGGTTTTGCTAATAGCAGAAAAATAATCCAGGTTGCAAGGACCAATTAAAGTGTTCAGTTGCTACTGCAGTCTTTTCTGTCACTGAGTACAGGAATTCAATGCAGCTAGCAATGTTTAGAAAGTTAAATTAGAAGCTACAAATACTTTATGAGACCATTTTAAGACAATCTGCCCAAATAGCTGCACATAAAAATCTTTCTGTAACTCTACCTCTCAAAACACCGAAACTCCTCAACTAGGCTGCAAGCTTCTCCTGCCCTGCCTTCGTGGGCACTGAAGTAGAGGGCAGCCCACGCTGTGAGCACTGGCAAAGTTCTCCACCTCTCTGCAGCCATCACGCAGCCCCCAGAGCTACTTAGTCTGGGATCTTAACTCTAGGCACTGCTGAGTTTTTCCACATCCAAAACTCTCTCAATATTGTAGCCAGTGCCTCAGATAAGTCCATGAGAAAATAAGAGCCTCTTCCCAGGCTCTTACCCAGACTGATAAATTTATTTTCACCCTTCAAACAAGATTTTTTGAGAAGTGTGTACTCCTGCAGCTGTGGTATAGCATGGCTGCTCTGATGAGTGTTGAGCTGTGGCTGCTCTGGTGAGTGTGGAGCTGTGGTGTCATGGCATGAGTGCCTGAGTAATCATAAATGAGACTTCACCATCACAAGTAGAATTAGTGGCTTCTGCCGTGCCTGAGGCTACAGGGCTAAAAAAGCACCAGAAAGCAATCCATAAACTAATGTTTTGTGGGTTTACCTATTCCTCATGCTCCACAGGAATTTTATAGTGTGTTAGCTGTAATTTAAAGTTTACCTGTTACAGTGAACAAAAATCTCCCTTATGGTGAAGTAGGGGCAACAGATTGAGCCACCTCAATCAAATCCTTGTCAAATCTAACTCTTCTTGTATTTTTAATTTGGAAGTAATAGAAAAATTCAAATGTTCCTTAGGAATTCAAATATTCCTCTCTAGACTAACTGATTTTTTCTGTTTGAAAACTAATTTGCTCTATCAACCATACAAAACAACTGGAGTTTCTTTTCCTTTGTAACACAAACAGTTCCAGAAATGTTAAGTGATAAAAGGCACATCAACTCACTGGAAATTCAGAAATGGGTGCTAAGTAGAAGAGTTACAGGTTAGATATGGAAGTCAGAAATAATCCAGTTCTTAAATTCATTATGTATCCAGAATGGATATTATTTTTTTTTTGTAAATTTCAGTTTTGCCATCCTCAAAACTAATTTACTTTATAATCTCGAGAGTAATCTTCTGTGCAGTCTGCTGTCCTTTAGGAGTGCTGATGTAGCTGAAGAACAAGAGCAGCTTGTCATACTGCATTACTAACCGTCTGCTTGCAAACTTCAGAGAATTTCTGTCCATGTGTCACATAATATCTTATTAACCTTTTGCAATATCTGAACCCAACAAAGATATCTGCATTTGCAGAGTAAACAGCATCCATCATCTCATCTCCCCTGATGAACAGCAGCAACTTTTAACAAATACCATCCGCAGTATCAGATGCAATCCAGTGATATGTTGACTCTTCAAGGCTTGGACAATAGCAATCACCTTTGTGTCAAATTTCCATATCTATATTTCTTTACTCATTTCTTAGTTCAGCTATCAGTCCAATATTGTGCTTGCTGTCTAATGTGGTACTTAGCAGAAGTAAAATATGATTTTCAGTGGACAAAATTGATAATTTACAATCATTGTAGGCACAGAGCAATTAAAGTAGAAGTCTGTAATAAGTAATCAAAATACTGTATTTCTGCAGTCCTAGTACAGGTTTTCAAAGGGTTTGGAGTCAGGGTAGTCACATCCCTTCTGTTTTCTGCACAAGGGCAGTCAGAGTTAAGCCTTGGCCTCAGGGCACAGGAACTCACTAGCATAAGTGAGAAGGGATCAAGGCCACTGACACATACAAGTGCTTGTCAGGGTGAACCGGGTATTTGGAGGCACAAAAGATCTCACGGCTCCAACCCACCCTGAGGCAATGCAGCTTGCTCCGATTAAAGGCATGCACTGCTGAACAAAATATGGCTCTACACAAACATAGTTCTAAAGCTGTTTACATATCTCTAGACTCCTTTTTTCAGCTCTGTCTTATTATTTTAGTTCAGACAGAAATTGCCCTGCACTGATTTTCGTTCTTATTTATATTCAAAATGTTGCTGAGATCATCCCAGACTTAAAGCTTAGGGCCCACTAGATTTAAACCTTAAAAACTCTGTATTTTGATTGTCTAACTGTGCTAAAGGTATGTTCTTAATGGTAGAGAAACAGCAGGCATACATGCTCAGTTGAAAAGGAGAGGTTTAGTACACAACATATTCAGACACCATATATTTTTATTACCAGCAAAGAGTAGAGTAAAACAGCAGGCTGTCATAGTACCCAAGGTATGTCTGCACCTCAGCTTGCTTCTTACTTGCAACATGCTTCCTGAGTCTGTCACTTGGACTTAGATGTGATACCCTATTCAGTGCCCTGTTGAAACCATACTCAGCTGGACAGTGCATCAGTGGCAGGTTGAGAGCAACAAAAATGCAAAGCCAACAAAAATTTCAGGACTAATTTTCTCAGTCTTCTGTCTTCTTCACTTTCAGTTGGATTTGCTCTATTTTTCTCCTTAAGGACACAAACAAAACAAAGCAGGCTTGACTGGATTGCTATTCTGGAGAGGTTTGCAGTAGGATGTGATGTTTTAGTAACGTTTCATCCAAAGATCACACATGCTATACCAGTAAAAATTAAGTCTCATAAATCCTTTGTAAAACATATAGTAATAATAATTATTATGTATTTTCATTGTTGGACAAACTGATTCATTTCAAGTCACAAGAGCAGCAGCACAGTAGCAGAGGAAGAAAATGAGGTTTAGGGTTGAGTCCAAGACTCTCATTGTAACTACAATGGCACCTTCAAAGCTGTAATATGTACAGAGGGATTCTTTGGTAACAGCACAGTCATGCCTTTGAATTTCATATCTGCAACAATAAAATACTCTATTCATGAAACAACTTAAAAGGGAGATTTTATGGGACTTACAAAAATTGTATTTTGAACTCTTAAAGTATTCAAGAATGCCCAAGAAAGTTTTGATCGACTATGGGCTCCTTCGTCTGTTGTGGTATTACATTCAATATGCTCAGCTTTCAGTGGAAAATATAATGATTCCAATGGTGATAGTAAAAAAGATAATTTTTAAACCATTTCACTCCTGGAGGTACAGTCAGCCTGACATATGAAGCTACCTGAAGTGTGTGAGCTGCCTTACTAAATTGAGCTGAAACATCAATTTAGCAATCCAAGTATCAAGGTTTTTAACTGGTTTAGGGACTATCAGAATATGTCTAAAGTATAGGACACAAAGTCAAACACCTCAAATCTATTATCATCCTAAAATGATCCTAAAATCAACCTATCTTGCATAGTGTCTATCAAGAGTCAATAATAAGCCATAAGCATTAATCTCCATTATAGCTTTTATACAGTATGACACATCTATAGATTCAGTGCAGATTTGGACATTGTCATGCCAAGAAAGTATATCACTTCTCAATGGGCAATGATTTTTAAGTAGTCTCATTAAATATGGGGGATTTTGGTGCCAAGTCTACCCAAGGGAAACAAGCATCTCCAAAATATTAGGGTCCTTTAATCACGCTGAACAACTTGGAAATTGCCTCCTAAATTAGCTGAGAATGGGTACTGAATGAAACAAAGCAGAGGGGAGACTCGCTGAGCAATCCACAAGTCAGGGAAGGAGGAAAGAAAATAAAGCTAGCTGGCAGGCATCAGCTGGTAGTTCTCTGCAGCCCAGGGCCTGAGGGAAGGCATGTGTCTTACAGCATGGATTTGGTAGAACCCACAGCCCATCAGCTGCATACAGAGAAGAGAGGATAAGAAGGATAAGCTATTAAATTTTATTTTCAGATAAATGTACTTCTGTTTCTGTATTTGCCACTGATACCTTGGTCTATTTTGGATTTTGTAAAGAAATGCTTCACTTTAACATGGTTTCCATTAGAGCAAGATTTCAAGGTTAGTGGAAAAATTCACACCATTTCATCTCTGTAACTGTAATGATCCATAAATCCAGCTTACTAGAACACTTTTGGAGTGCCCAGTCTCCATTTCTCTAGGTACTGAAAGCATTAAGCATCTGGTATTGTATTAACTACACAGTTTAGGCAATGGTGATTCAAGAAGTTCCCTTTGAAAACCTGCATGAGCCATGCAGACAGCTGAACATGCAGAAAGGAGAGAGAAGAGTACCAGAAAATAACTACATTTTGGTCTGTCAATTAATTAAAGCAGGCAGATTTTAATTAAGCTGAAAGTGGTGTAAAAGTTCCAGCAAAGTAGCACTGACTCCATATATCTGGCTGCAGAATTCAAGTTGTTCTTAATCCTGGATATATAAGACCTTTATTAAATGTCAAAAGAGTAAATGTAGTTTGAAGGCAGGGGTAGCTGCTTCTATGCCCAGGTTTTTACTTAATGTAAATGTAATTGAACTAAAAGAAATTCTAACATGACTAGTAACTGAAAAACATTATGCACTATATTAATTCACCCTCCACTAAACTTCTAACAAAAACTAGAAAACTGCACTCCTGAAAAAACTAAGAAGCAAAGTGGCTACAGAAGCCTCTCTGTGAAAATGTTGTATTTATGCAGTGGAATTTCTGATCAGATGAGAGAGAAAGCTGAGGAACAGAAACTTTCCACAATATTTCTTTCACAACCTGGTAGAGCTGCCAGAAGAAATTCCTGATGGATGTAATGCTGACCATAGCTGTGATGCAGCAAGCTTTTAGTTACATATTTGTTTCCTGAGTCACACTCCATGGCAGTCTGTCTGCCTTGCCTCAGCCTACATCCTTATAAAGAAAGAAGCAGTACTTTAGCACATCATCAATAGCACCATGACAGTAAGATGTCCCTTGCTTGTTGTGCATCACATTCCTCCCAGACCAGCACAGATCTTTCTTTTTCTCTGAGCACCCTTCATTTAATGTGCTATAAATAGAAGAAAATAGCTTGTATAAATACTATATCAGAGTTATTAGAGTCAGTGTGCATGAATGAGGACATAAACAAATAGATAAACATTTATTTTTCTTTTTTAATATGTGTTTTGAAACCCATTAGTGCTGATACCATAACGGCCAGAATATTACAAGCCAGGGTCTAGAATACCAGTATTGTGTGAGGAAGAAATAAAAGAAAAATATTTTTTAAAGTCAAGCTGGGCAGTTAGTGACCTGCAAAAAAATTAAAATACTTACAAATAAGCATAGGTCAAGAGTGCATATTACCCATCTTTGCACAGAGACAGAGCTGAAACTGCAGTGTCAGTTCTGGACACAGTCCAGGCTCTCGGACAATGAGAGGTCCCTTCCAGAGTCCTTGGCACATGAAAGAACCAGCCAGGGTTGGACAGTTGAAGTGACTCATCCAGCAAGTGGTACCACAGGCGAGACTGGAGTCCAACTGTGATGACACTCAGCTCTGAGGAGAAGAGAGGTTCCCTGGCTGTGAGAAAACAAGCTGCTTAATTAACATCTGAATGTTCCCCAAACAGTGGAGAACCTCTGGGCAGCTGGTGGGTGACCCAACCCAGGTCTGGCAGATTCTGCCTTTCCTGCTGCTGCTGTCCCTGCTCTGGCACCAGGGTTTTACACACTGAGCCATCTTTATTTTATTTTGGTGTTCTGCCAAGAGAGATTCTCGTATCTCTCAACAGGCTGGAACAATGCATATTACGAGCTTTGAAAATGCATAAAGTGTCATTTGCTGGTAGCATATGCCAAGCCATGATGTATTTCTTTAAGCATTGTTTATTCCACCTTCCAAAGTACATGAAAATAAACAAAGAGGTTTTTCCTGTTAACCAAATTAAAGGATGGCAAAATTTTAATGACTGTTGAGATGAGCACTTCATTACCAAACCTACAACCAGTTCACTGAGAACATAGTTTTGTTTGAAACAGCAGCTTGCTGCAGCTGTACTATGATGCTTGCTTTTAGAGATGGAACTTGCAGAAAACTGCTCCTTCCTTTAAGTAGCAGTAACTTTCTCATCTGCCTCCAGCAATTCTTTGGGATGTCACACATCAAAACACAGCTTTTGTTCCTTCATCCTAATAGGTAGCAAAGAGTTCAGAGTTTTTAGGTTCAGAAGATGATGTAGTCTTGTTTTGACCTTTCTCAACATGCGGAATGCCCTCCAGTGCTCTGCACTGGAGTGTGGCAAGCACAGTAGAATCCCCATCAATCTCATGAAGGGAGGCAGTACGGCTGAGCTATACCACAGCTTGAGAGCATTGCTCCTGTATATTAAAATCTGATGTTGCAGCCCATTTGCTACAATGGTAGGTGGTTCAGTAGCTGTAGTTAACCTTGCTGAATATTCAGCAGCAGCTCTGTGTTGCTCCGCGCTATCAATGCACTGACAGCATTTAATATATTTTAATTAAGAGTGGCAATAACCATATACCTTAATCAAATGTTATAAATAATAATAAATAAAAAAATTCTTTTTTTGTTTGGAGTGAGAATGCCATTACCGTCCCTTTGGCACAAAACATCCTTTCTAGCTATTGTATTCACTGGTTACGATACAGATCTTACCAGAGTGACATACAGTACTACACTTCCAAGCATGCATAGCCAACAGCTCCTCACTTCCCTGGGGTTAGAAATTTCAACTAATGCCAGGTGCTAAATCTACAGAGTAGACCATTGCAGTGTTTTGTTTTTATTTACAGTGCTGCTGTTGTCCTAGCACTTGACAGAGATACATATCATTAACATAATTTCGTAGCTCAAGGAGTTGAGATAGGGTAAGCTGTTGTGACTGACCCAGTGCAGGGATCTGGAGAAACAGAGCTTTTCTTGTATCATGTAAAGCCAAAAGCAAAATCAAGACAAAATAGATGTTATACTTCCAATTCACTGGGAGATTTGAAGCATGACAAACCTCAGAAGAAGAAAACATGAGAAGGCAAATGAAGAGTATATGAAGTGAAGCAAAATGTGGTCAACAAACAGAATGTGACTATAGATTTACAAAATAGTTAGTAGACCTCTAAGAAAGGTACTCATATAATCTGTTTTAGACAACATCTGGCATCCAAATTAAGTACCACGAGGATTGTTTCACTCATTTACTGTTGGCCTCTTATCCAAAAAGTGGAGCACACCCCATTCCCTAATCCATCAGGTAATGAGAAATATTCCCCATTATGGGAAAGACACATTTGGTCATATGACATGACATATATAGAAAGTCCTAATTGCATGACCAGGCATGTGATCATCAGGCAGTAGTACATGCCATTTCTGCCAGGAGGAAAGAGAGCAGTAACTCACGAACAAGATTAGTTGTTCTGGAAAACCCAGAGGTAGGTATGGGAAGATGACTAGGGTTAAAAATTAGAGGAGACTAAGAACCACTGGGCAAAATGCAGCTGCATCTCCCTGGATGGAACATGGTCAACATGCTCCACAAAGATTGCCCATACAAAGATAAGCACCTGCTATGGATGATGGAACGGATGGTGGAGCGGGCACACAACGGTCTCCCTCCATAGAAATCCCTGCAGGGAGAGGAACATGGTGGTGCTTTGTAGTTCATAAGACTATATAGTACCTGTCAGCCAAGGGAGGTAGATGAAGAAGTTCAGCAGCTGAGCCAATAACTATGTCAAAATCCTGCTTCTCTGATGCCAAGATATGACCACCCCCATTAAGCATGAGAAGTGAGACAATTTTACATCAATCAGAGATAAAAATACTTATTACTAAAGTCACTCAAGCTCCACCTAAACCTAAAGAAATAGTATAAAAGTAAGTTGAGAATAGAGGGAAAATTGAGGGAGACTCCAGCAAAACTGCTGGGATCAGTTGGTGGATTGAAGCTGTCTTCCATCCCTATAGGAATGCCTGTTGGGTAGGAATTATAGTTTTTGCACATTAAATGCTGCTATAGGACTAGAGCTTGCTTTACAGTATAGTAGATTGCCTTAAACACATTTTTGTAGTCAGGTGCTGTCACTGACAACCCTCAAACCTTATTAACCTGTCAGAATTTGTATTAATAAAGAGTGTTATTTCATAAACTGTTAGAGTGAGTCCTTTGTAGGTGCCAGCAGTTACCAGTGGCAGATAACATGTTGGGAAGGTCTGCTGAGGGGTCTTCAAGCTGTTGGCTTAGCCCCTCTGGAAAGGGCAGTCGAATCACCCTCTGAGCCAGGGAATCTGTTCAGTGAAGGGTTCCCTTACAAGACACTGACACACTAGTCAGACATAAGGGTCTTGGCTTTCCTGGGGAACTGACAGATAAATAATTCACTAAGAGTTCAGAAAATCTCCCCATGCTGAGGGTCAGGTAACCCTCCCTTTCATGTCACAGGTAGGTTTCCCCTGAGCAGGGAAAACCCTGCTTTTTAAAAGTTTGGAGCATAAGTTTCCCATACAACCAGTAGATGGTAACACGGGGACAATCTAACATACAGATAATGTCAGACACTTCAGTATTAACTACAGAATGCAAACATACTTCAGGAAAACTCTGGCTTTCTTGCTATGCAATCATATCCCTCTTTTTGATTTACATGCAAGGTAAGGTTAAGATATGCTTCATCTGCTGTGCTCTGGCCATTCAGACAGCAAACCTGTGGGGTCATTTCCACAGTTTCTCATTTTGGAGGAATCTCAGCTACAAGCAAAAGAGTGAGAATGTGAATCTCCAAAGATCCCACTGGACAGATAGGTGGCCTCAGCTGGACTCCAGCAGACGAGGCTGCAGTGCCACTGGATTGCTCTTGTTGGTGTCATGCAGCAAAGAGCACAGAGCCTGAGAACACTGTCCAGGACCACACTAGGCTGACTGAACAGCTGGATGACTGTGGTATCCGGCCTCAGGTATCACAGCCACAGACAATACTGCTAAACAGTCATCAAAACACAATTTGCAGTGCAAAGTAACTGATAGTTATTACTGCAGAGCTGTATATTGCTGCATGAAGAGAAGCTAAAATTTCTCTTTATGATAAAGTTAATGGTGTAGGGTGTGTAAGTTAGTTATATCAACACCTCAAGCACTGCTACAAAACTTAATTTAATATTCCAACTCATTAAAAATCTTATTAGAGAAACAACTTACAGGCTTTATAAACGTATTTTCATAGTATTAGAAAAAGATCTTTGTAAAGAACAATTTGAATGCCAAATGCATCTGTAAATTGCTAATAGTAAAACTAGCTAAATGAAATTTGCTGTCAGCAAACTTCCTGACTAGTTTCTTTGTCTGAGTTATAAATGGACTATGGTTTTGTGTACTTGGACATTTTTCTAATAGAAAGAGTGGGCTAGAGAATTCAAGCAATAGAGATAGTAGTGCAAACCTTAATCCCTGCTCTAAGGACCAAAAATCCCGGAGCAGGCGATGACAAGCATGTGCAATAGATTATAACAAATGATGGAACTCCTATCTGTATAAATTTCTCTCTCAAGAGACAATTTTAATAGAGACTTTTAGAACAAGGCTTTACAATAGTTCTGGTGGAAATGAAGTTTTGATCTACACAGACCAATATTTGTTATATTTAGCTACTAAATAATCTAGTAGTCTGTTATTTTAATTGATTATCATACTGTGACATTCTGTGGTGATATACCAGTGAAATTACTCATTGAAAGAATGACCTAAAAGTGAGTATGTTTCAACTATGTAAATACGTAAATGGGTCAATAGACTAGCATTTATTAATGTATGATTTATCATCAGAATAGAAACCAATAAAGGTTGACATCACCTGTATTCTTGACTAACATTATTTGTAGTTGCTATTCATAGCATTTTAGAAGCCTATAATATTTGAATCTTATACGACATTTTATACTTTTGTTTTAAGTTATGTGCACTAACAGGTTCAAGCAGGTAGAATTTTAAATTTTTATAAATAACAAAATTTGTTGTTTTCAATAACACCTAAAACGTTAATCTGCAGATCCCTATCTTAATGAATTTGTAATGTTTTCTATGTACAAATAAATGTACAATAAATGTAAAAGGTCAGCTTATTGTCTTCAAAATCTACTGTGAAGTCATCAGAGAATTAATTTTGTTATTCTGTTGAAGCTGCATGCAATCACTGAGGTTCATACAGGTGAAGTATTATTAAGTCCTGCTCACTGACACATACTGCAACATACCAAATAAGAGCTAAGTGCAGGCCATTGAAATTACTCCTACATGCAATCAGATTGTTTTTTAACTGTTTGTTAAAAATAAAAAAGCTTTGTTAAAAAGCTTCTCAAATACTTTGGCATCAGACTTTTAGATGCAGCTAATGCTCCACTGCTGCTCCTCTTTTTTTTTGTGCACCCCTCTTGAGCAGTGCCCCTGTGAGTGCAGTGAGTAAACAGCGTGGGCTCCCTGCAGCCCACAGACAGCCTCTGGACAGCAGGATCCACCCTAGTGTTGTACACCAAGCTGTGAACAGGCCAGCTGGGCATGTGAGAGGAAAGGAATACCTTTTCCATCTTCCATGGCATCAGGACAGGATGGGAAAGGATGGGGAGGGGCAGGGAGCCAGGGCTTCAGACTCCAGGGTAGGGCAGGCTGTGAGATATATAGTTAGTGATACACTGCTGATAATGAAAATACCATCCCAGACATCAGGACCTGCAGAGCTGCCCAGAGCAGTGAGATGTGCACCGTTTCCCTTGGTAAACCCTGGGCAAAGACAAACAGGGCTGGACAGACTACCCCCATTTTAAACAAACTTTGGAAAGTCAGTATTGTATTTCATACACCTATGCTATTTCATCATCCTCTAGTGCATTTGCTCATGACCCTTTCATTTATCACAGCAATAGGTCTCACATTTACAAGTATCAAGGACTTAAAAAGAAACAGGTTTTTTTTGTTCTTTTCAATATCCGTTCCATTGATGCTACCCTTGTGGGCTTTCTGCTGCTGTACCTCACTCCCAATGCAAATGTCATCATCAGGTAAAAATAAACTTTAAAACTACCTAGCAAAGTAGCTTTGTTTGCCTTTAGCAATTTAATATAGCTTCAGCATAAAAGTTTGCCCACATGCGGATGAAAAAGCATCAGTGCATCTGTGTGCACTCTGGAGCTGACTTTTCTCTCCTCTGGGCCTATGAGCTGAGCTGATTTAAAGGTGCCAGATCATCTTTTAAGTACATAGCCACAAAGTTCATCAAAGGCTTTGTGGTTAAATCTTTGCTCAAAATTCAGAAATATGAAGTGGCAGCACTAAGCCTACAACCAAAGTGCCTTTAATCATTCTTTTGTGTTGACACAGAGTCCAAGAAAAGATGACAGAAAAAATGTAGCTATGATGTAACTATGACCATGCTCCAATGCTTTTTGTAAATGCCTGATATTTAAACAAAATAACAACTATTCATTCATTATCAGGACTTACTGATATAAGCCAAAGGCAGATTGAAATGTTGAGTTTTGTTTCAACTCACAGATATTAGGTTATCTCAGGAAAACAACAGCAGGTTCTGAGGCAAAACGCCGAACTTTTCCACTGTGTCTGCTGTGCTATGAAATAGACTTTTGTGATCCCAGTTCTTACTGTGATGTGCCAACAAAACTGGTTTTGTATCACTTCTAAGAGTTCCATAACAGGATGTTATTCACTGTTAATGCATTTTGGTTCATATAAATGCAGAAAGAATCTATGGCAGGTCATAGTGTATCACCCCGCTATTTTTAATCCATGTATATAATTTACCTTATTCATTGCTACAGAGGCTCCACAACTGATTTGGGGCTGTGATAGAGGCTCAAATGAAGTTAGAAAAAGAACATTAGCATTACAATCTGTACAAAGTATGAACCAGAAAACTCAGATTCGGTTTAGGAGATGAGAGTTCTGCTGGAGATGCTTTACCTGCTTCTAATAATGTCATGAGTGCTATGCAACCAAATATGTTAGATAAGGATTTCTGATTTAATGGTGAGCATAAATAAAGAGAAACAGGGCTATGAAGATGCAAAATTACATGCCTCTGTTGAAATAATGAAGGTACAATGATCTAGAGCAGTGTCTGAGACAGTTTAAAAGTACTGTTTTCATGTAACTTGGCACAACCACTCAAATCAGTGAGATGAGAAAGAGCTGGCAAAAAATCAGAAAACATTTCACCTTCAAAATTCAAAGCTTCCCTTTCTGGGTTTTCTTTAAAATAAAGGGTGGGCATATGCATTATGTTTGCTCTTCCTTTAATTCTCTGAGTTAAATAGCCAACCTGCAGACTTACAGTTACTGCATCTTGACAGTTAATCTTTGCTTCTTTCACAACATTCATATATTAAATATTGGGGATCAGGTTTTATTTACTGCTCTCACTTTCTGTAATCCAATAAAATGAGTCTTCCCAGCTGCCCTCAAAGCAAAGCAAATCTTCTTTTCTAAACCATTTTCAAACAAATCCTCAGTGTTCACTGTCAGATCTAAGCTAGAAGGTATTTTATGTGACCACAAGCAGATCACTGTCAACAGAAAAATCAAATGTTACATCCCAAAATATTTTCAAGCATATTTCCATAGACTAGCATACATGAACATTATATTTTTTGAAACGGAGAAATCCTAGAACAGAGTTCTACCATCCAGTCCCTGTAGTGTATTCCATGCATGTGGATGAAATTATGTGCTAGGGAAGCCACAATATGTAATTAATAATTACCATATTTCTCTCCACCTGAAATCATGTCCCTTCCCATGAAATCATACCTATTTCCTAATTAAGATACAGTTATGCTTGAAAAAAATAAGATGCAAAACACCATAAACAGTAATGAATAACTTATAGTCCTTCTTTGCATATCTGTAATGCTCTGACTCCAAGGATCACAGATCATGCTTCATAAATTTTAATTGAGCTGTCTATATCATGCCCATGACACATGAAAAGATTACTCCCTGTGTTTTATAGCTGAATGATAGGAAGACAAATAGAGGCAAAACTTGCCCACAAGCAAGTGCTCATAGTCTCCTCATTGCCTCATCAACAAAATACTACTATGCAAGCAGTACTTTGAGTTTATTTTGCAGGTAAGGAACAAGAGGAAGATGTCTAGCTTTAATACTAAAGAGATGGGATCTTCTCCAAGGCACTCAGAAGAAACAAACAGGAGTGTGGTAGAGCAGGAGGCAGAGGTTTTGCAGCTGCAACCTCTCCTGCACTGTTGGCAGGCAGCACTCAGGTACGGTGCCTCTCTCAGCAACTCCACAGTCTGAAGCAAAGGATTTCCTTCCGTTTCTCCATGTGCATTACCAGATAAGGTGCTAGTGGCTATAAATGCATATCTAGTCTTAATGAACTTAAAAATTCCCATTTCCATCTTTTGAAAGTTCTCCCCAACAAAAGTGAAATAAGGAATACACATGGAAGCTAAATCTACTGTCTTGAAATTAAGATTTTTAGAGTGAGCCAAAGTTTACAGCTTTTCTTTTACATAGCTTCCCATTTCACATCCTAAGTAATTTCAGAGACTGTACCACAAGCACAGGAAAACTACCAGTCCCTGGCTTTCTAGTTTTCTAGATTAGATTAGATTATGCATGTTGTTGTATTTGTTCCCATGGCTCTGCTTTGTGGCATCTCCTGAAATTCCTTTTCCATAGCCCTCTGTCATTCTGTCTGCACAAGAGTTCAATAGACACTCAGATGAAATACAGCCACTGCAAAGAGGTCATTTACATAAAAAAGAAGCAGATAGAACAATTAGCTGCTAGCAGGGGTGAACTTTTTGAATGCACATGAAGTACAAATCCCCTGTCAATAAGTGAAACAACTGGTCTTAGCCGGGTTCTCTTAGTGGTCACCTTCCTCTCTGTTACCTCAGACAAACAAGCCCTGCTTCCCATGAATACGCTTGTCGTTACCAGGAGGGCAGGACAAGGTTGTATATGAAATGGGATGCCCAAGTCATCACTTATTATTTAAATTTCAGTACTAGATAAATCAAAATGAGCAATGTACAAACCAAAGAATGATCTTGCACCCCAGGATGGCATTAAGTCTTAAGAAACAAGTAACAGCTTCACTGAGACAACAGCATTGTTCTATTTAAGTCAAAGCAGAAATCTCAAACAGGTATAATCAAGAAGAACAAGACAAATGTGACAAAAAACAGGAAGCATTTTACTGGTAAAAAGAGGGCATGATTTGATTAGTAGCAATTTTCAAGACATGACTGTCAGTGGTTTTAGCTGCCTCTCATAAATAGGCATTTAAAAACATTTTTACTAAGCTAATACTGTATGTTTTGTTTTTGTTTTTTTTTTCCATAGTGAATGCTCTGCTTCGTATTTCTGGGGGGCAACAGCCCTGCCTTTCCAGCAAGTACTTGTCTCCTCTTGGTTAAGCTATGAAGAAACAAGAGGTCCCAGTCTCACCAGGAGAAATTACCTGCCTTTGTTGTTCTGCTCACCACAAAACCCTCTTCAGCTTGGGCATTTGTTCCTCAACAGGGGAATAACTCATGCAAGTCAATTATTTTGAGCCTCTTTTCATATGTAGGTGCTCTTTGAACTCTCTGCTATTCTGCCTCTGCCAAGCCACCAACTGGCTTTCTAGGATTCTTGTTCAGCCGTTTATTCTGCCGTTATTAGACATCAGTAACTCTTCAGAAGGAATACTTCTATGAATTGATGGAGTAACATTCAAACTCCAAATAAATAATTCGGAACTCCACTTTGTCCTGTATTCTCCAGAGTTCTCCAAGGTCAGATACTGCCAGGTTAGAGCAGTATTTCCAAGTCTGAAAAAGCAGAAGGCAGGGCACCAGGTCAGGTGTGGTGTCCAGGTCGCAGTTGTTCATTATGGCAGAAGGCTTCCTGACCTGGGGAAGCAGGCATTTCTTGTTGCCGCTGAGCTCATTTTCTTGACATGTGCATGATAAGCAGGAAAGCAGATGAACTCTTAAGAAACACTTTTTTAATGCAAATGCTTCCAGTAACTCAGAATCAGGATAAGGAATATGGAAAATATAGAGTACATAAGCAGAATTGTTCTGACACAGAGGAATATTTAGTGAGACTTTCCATAAGGCAGCTGCAGTCCTGTGAAATCAGCAGAACTGTAAAATGACAACATCCAGTGTTTGTTGTTTATAATTAGTGACTTATCACTTCAACTTCAGTGGCCATACTACAATGTAGGGATCCAGCTCAATTTTTCTTATTTATAGATATTTTGAAAACTATCTTCTCCTAGACATTATAATTCAAAATGGGCTTCTGTGGGCATATGTATGTTTAAATGTGGTAATACTATGGGTAGGATATATACAATTTAAAAATAACAGCCCTTCCCTAAAAGTGTAACTAAAACTTTTCCAGAATGAAGGTTTCTCGTTCTCTGTATTTTTAGAGAACATATTGCATAGGTTCTCGATGTCATGAAATGCAGAACTGAGCATGTAACCTCCTGTTGGGTGCATCAAGTAGAAGGCCAGGTTAGTCTGGCAGTTAAAGACAACACACAAAGAAACATTTGGACCTCTTTTGCAGGGAGAAAGAGCTCAGTAAGTGCTCCTGGTTGACTGGAAAAATTGGCATGGTAGAGTGTGACACCATGTAGGACTGAGATGGTTCAGTCTCAGAGACAGGGGCACAAGCCAGCAGGTTCCATCCCATGCTGGAAAGCCCAGCTGTGACAAAAGTGTGACACTGCTGCCAGGAGAATACTCAGCAAAGCAGTTTTTATTTATAAAAAGCTCTAGTTTTCAGTCTTTCATTTTGTAATTTCACAATGCTCTACACTCTAATACTTAAAAATTCCCTATGAAATGAAACGGCTGGGATAAATGCTTTGCACATGAACAAGACATCTAATTTCAATGAAAACAAGATGTCTTCTTTTTGACCTTTCTAGCCGCTTATCATCAGAAATCATACCACGCTGAGAAAAGTAACTGCATAGCTAAAAATGAAAATTAAAAAGTTTTTCCTTTGATATATCAAAACAAGTTGAGGGGATTTTTTTTTCCCTTGGCACTCTTTTTATCCACCAAGAAGGTCAGGTTCCGACCACTAGGGAACTCTTTCTCTTTGATGACAAGTGGGGCTGGGACTGGAAGGCTGGGTGGATGTCCCAGTCTCCGTGGTGGGGATTGCTCCCATGGGCTGTGCAGGACCTCTGCAGCCAACCCTGAACACCATGGAACACTTCTGCTCCTTTTCAACAGTGATTCCTGAGCCTAGTGAGAAAACATCTGAGATGGTGTGCCTGAAAGGCCATGATCCTGTGACAGATAGGTCATTATTGCAGTGGCTAATTACCCTTTGCTGATTCCTGGACAATGAGATTAGCATCAATGAGGCCGAGGAAATCTATCGAATAAAAAGGGACACAAAAGACAAACAATGGAAATTGAATCTCTTGGTGAAACAGAGCAATGAGCCACTTCTCCCGAGGCAGACTGAAACCAATGTGCTTCCTCTGCTTCCTTGCTGTGAGCAGAACTTGGAGTGACAAATTACAGCCCCTTTGGCATGGGCTATTTTACCGACAGGACCCCACAGGAAACCGGTGAGACTGGGCTAAGCTGCATATGCTGTACCCTGACCACAAGCATGATTCGGGAACAGCCCAGCAGCTTCACCTGGGACAGACCCTCACTGGAGCAACACGCAACAGCGTCTGGGGATTAGCACACTGCAGACAGCAATGTTGCTCAGGTTTCTGAAGCTAGAAGAATTTGAGCTTAAAGATAATTATGTACCTACAAATTCAGGTCTTAAGACAGAAAAGTGGGGTGACATTTTTAGAAGTGCTCAGCAGTGATAAACTGCACTTGTATTGAGGTCAATGGGATTTCTTTCCACGTGGCTTAAGTGGGAACTGAATTAGGTCAGTGCCAAAGTGCTTTTGTAAATCAGACCGGTGAGGTAAGCAGAGGTACAGTGTTTACCTTGCCTTTAATGGCAGCTTAGGGACATGTCTGATGCAGTGCAGCATGAAGTTCTTCTTCATGACAAAGACACTTTTAAGTCTAAAACCCCAAGGTTATTGTGTGCATGTACGCAAAAGAAATTTTTTTTTTTAAATGTCCTTAATGGGTTACAAAATCAAATATTTGAAATTTTAAGAAATTTTGGAATTTATCTATTTCAGTCTCCTGTTTAGAAATTCCCTACCCAACAGGAAAAAAGCATATCTGCACTAAGACCAAGGATGAAAAGCCATCTTTTAGGACAGCAGTTCATTTGTACTGCAGAATTATTAACCACTAAAAAGTCAGGTAGGTTTGGAATGGAAGAGTTTCCAAATCCTTACCTTGAGCAATAATGTCCCAGTAGTAACACTACACCAGAGTAAAAGACAGGAAACGAGAAAAATACTCAGAAAAAAAGAATGATTTATGAAAGGATTAGACACACAAGTGTGTGTTGAATATGCATGCACAATTGCATGCTTAATTTGCACACCCAATTATTGCCATTGTGCATAGAATTGAATAATTACCCATGAAAATAAATGATTATGGTTATTTACTTCTATAATTACTTGATTTGCACATACAATCATGGTAATTAGGCACACAAATTAGTCATCACACAATTGCATGCCTAACCTTATTAAGAATCAGAATCAATGTATTTATTTTAAATCGCCTTTTCCCAAATGTGTTGTACTATGAATTTTTTTTTTTCATAGATGGGTTTGGAACTGATATATGTACTGGGGACAAGCTTCCCAGTGTGCCTCTGTCCTGGTGACACCCTTCAGGGATCAGTGGAGCCCACAGAATGCCCCTGTGGCGCAATGCTTCCTTCATGCACAAATGATAAAGGAAATGCTATAAAAAGGAGAAAAATCAGTCAAAGTGTGACAAGAAATTGGGAATAACACACTTTTCAAGTAGCTACCTTTAGTTCAGGAATCAATTCAATTTTTAAAAAAAGCCCCATTTGTGGGGAAGAATTGGAGGGGTTACAGAAGAAACAAAACCTTAATGATGTTTTTCAGCATTAAAATGTTAAAAGAAATTAACTACTACAATTAATTAGAATGTTTCTGAAAATCCAGAAAAACAAGGCAAAACCAGTTAAGAACAGAGATGTTAAATGCCCAAACCTGCATCAGTTCTTTGCTGCACTCACAGAAATAAAATCCAATTTCAGTTTCCAAATTTGTGATTTCACTTATTAGTCTGAATGTCTGCCCCTTGTAGATGTCCTGTCTCCAGGTGCAGTAGGTGAGGATACCTTTATTAACTTTCCTATAAATCACATTTTGCTAGGAAACATAATAAAAGCCTGGGGAATTAGTCAATAAAATAGTGCTGCTTCTCTATCACTTAATAAATGCCTGAGTCCTGCAGTTGGAAGTTGGTATGCTCTCTAATTAAAAAGAACAAATATGAGAAAAATACTGGCAACTTGAAATATTGAGCTGTTTCATATTTGTTATTGGAGCCTTCTTGAGTACAATTTTCTAATAATTGGACCAGATGGACAAGGGAAAAAAAATTAGCATGACAGTTTAAACTGAGTCTATTATTGTATAGAAAGGATCATGCCTGACAGATCCATGAATCTCCCTACATAAATCAGTAAAAGCCCTACTGTGTCTGTGCATGTAATCTATATTTTTTTCCCCTACTGGTTTTGCTGGTTTTGAGTTAATGCCAAGGTAGTTAATGCTGGAAGAAGAAATACAGGGGTTAAAACATTTTGTCCTGAATATATTTTTTTTTTGGTTGTTGTTAGTTATGTGCCTTAATTTAGTTCTTCCTTAATGCACTTTAGAATGAATTGTATTTCTTGTAATTGCTTTATTATTACTTGACATTAGACCTTATGTTCAGCAATCAAAATGGTATGGCAGGATGAGAAGGAGGGAAAATGATCAAAGTACAGTGAAGATGAGTTTGCATCTTTAAAGCAATCATATAGTCCCCAGCTGCCAGAAATATTATAAGCTTAGCATTACAATTTATCTATATTGCATCCTATTAAAGAAAAGAAGAAAGAAGGAAATCCCTCAGTGAACAGATATTTGGTTTGTTAGCTTGTGACAAAGTTTTGCTTTGTGTCATCACAAGCAGGACCTGCTATCAGCCAGACTCCTCTCTGCTGCTGTGCAATGAAACCCGCCACATATAGGAAGATGTGGCCCTGCATCAGGATGGTCACACAGTGATGCAAAAGCCCTGTGCTGCTGTGTGTGTATGTTTGAAGCACCCTTAGAAATCAGTGGCATAAATGCCTTAATAAAACTGGTTAATGCCATGATACAAGAGCTCTCTTCCAATCCCTTAAAATATTAGGTGTCAAAACATGCCAGAAAAATATAGTACCTTTACAACACAGGCCTGTTAGTATTTTATAGATAGTAAGAACCTTAAGACTCTCCTATCTTAAATCCTAGGGAAAGCTATTTAATAGAAATAACTCCGGACTTCCAAAATAAATGTTAATACCTCTTGCTAGTTTAATTCTTTCACAAGGCAATTTTTATAAATCACAAGTTAATGATGGTTTAGATTGTCATTGCAAGCTGCCTGAAGTTAAAGACATGAAGATAAACCCAACCCCAGGAGGTATTTTGACTTTAAACCATTCATTCTGCAGTGTGTAGAATGACTGTACACACTGACATTCATTCAGTCAGTGCTGTAGCCTGACAACATACTGATTTGATGTTCTGAACAAGTGTCAGTCCCATGCAGAAAGAAGTATTTATTTACATGCATGAGGCTACTTAAAAAATATAAATAAATCTGTATATTTCCTGCTGCTAAGGGGGTATTTGTTTAGTTGATGTAATATTTTCCATAATGATTTCTGATTACCAAAATGCATAGTACAAATGGTAATCAGTGCCCCTTTCAAAGCAAATGCTGTGGCTGACTACCTCCTATGAGTTTAATCACAGTGTGCAATTCACACCATAATGTGTTTTAATTGCCCCCTACAAAGTTGGTCCTGTTTAATTTTAACATCACTGGACTAACTACTGAAACTCAACATGAGTTCCTGGAATGATGCATTCTTCATTGAGAATTTTACATACATAATTAATCTCAAATAAGGGTACCATAAAAAAGATGAGGAGTTTTAAAGAAATGCCTTTGGGTTTTAATAGCTGTAAAATCAGAGGTGGCGCTTTGAAAAGTTCACTCTGTTGGACACTACTCTGAGAACCAGTCTGATTGCCACTTCCTTAAGATAACCTGTTATTTTGACAGGGGAAAAGTAAGTACTGAGGTAGCAGTTTATCCTCATTTTTATGCATCTACAAATATCATTCACACCGAGATGAGATGATAACTCTTATGCTACTTTTTAAAAGCACTGTTATAAGCTGCAGAAGACATGATGCTGTACAATATTTTGAGCCAAAGATCTAAAAAGACAACTGGAGATGGAGCATGCAACTCACCTTTTGTCAACGTCTGTGAAATCCACCTCTAATTCTTATAGCAAATGGTGTTACTTTCATGGTCATGCACCAAATGAAATGATTCATTTTTAATATCCTTTTGGCTACTTGTTACTTATTTGTGAGCAAGTCTTTGGACATTCCTAGTTCACACGTGCTATTTGGAATATCTGAGCATTTCCCTCATGGTTCCTATTGGTCAAAGTGCCAATCATCTGCCATTTTCCCTGCCCACAATCAGGGACACATGTGGGGCAGCCCAGCTCTACCACAGTAAGGGGAGCCAATCCCAGGAGCCTTCCATCTCTTCTGGGACCTGTCCTGGGAAGGTAATGCCAGGGGTTAATGAGAGAACCAGGTGGAGAACAGGTCAAAACCCATTTAACCTTTCTGCTGTTTGCAACTGGTGTTTGTGCTTTTCTTTCACTGGGTGAGTGAAGGTTTTAACCTGAAGAGGTGGAAATGACTGAACATTCTTATCAAGACGGGTCACTGGAGCACAACATGCTGCCTGTTTAACTGGATTCATGACTGAAACCCGGTGTACAACACTGCATCAGCTCAGGCAGCCAAAGGCAGCACAAGGCACAGGTCACCAGTCCTAGAAACTCCTCTTGTCCCTCTGACACCGGGCTGCTACAAGTGATGCAACCACTTTAATTACACCAATTGCATCAATCAGAACTGCTGGTGAAGTCACCAAGGGGAGCTATGGCTTGGGACTAAAACATCTTTTAATAACACTGATGAACTGTTCCCTTGCTTTATGTCTGACCCTGACTTCCCAAAGGGAATTACTAGCACACCACCTTCTTTCACAGCAGATGCACTGCCAAGCCAGGGGCTCCCACCTCCTCATTAACTGTAGCTCCTATTGCTGCTCCCCTAATGAGGGCTTGCTCAGGAGCCTGCAAGCCCCAGGCAGCTCACAGCTGCCAAGCATCCAGCATTCAGACAGGAATCCAGAGTGTTTTGTGCCTCTCTTGGCTTCTGGAAGCAGAACTTGGTCCCTTTTTCTTGAGTACAATGCACAAGGGTAAGCTAGCAGGTGCAGAGAGGTGAGGCATAAAAGCCCCCAAAACTTTTTAGTACTTAACATTAATGGTGAGTGACTGAGGACAAGCTGTTTGGCCACAGTGCTTAGTGGTGGCT
This sequence comes from Formicarius rufipectus, assembly GCA_013399695.1. Lineage (NCBI taxonomy): Eukaryota > Metazoa > Chordata > Aves > Passeriformes > Formicariidae > Formicarius > Formicarius rufipectus. Next base: position 372,393 of record VXAU01001554.1, on the reverse strand, counting down.
AGAAGGGATAGCACATGAGAAGCACAGGTCTTACTTTTTGCTTGCCTGCTCACTCCCCCATTATTTCCCAGCACCTAAAAACCACATTATCAGACATTTCTTTGAGTCTTCATTGTTCAGCTACTAAGGGGCAAAATGACCAGATGGTGGTGACTGATGGTACTCAAAAGTGGGCCAACCCCAAAGTCAGTCTAGGAGACTTGACATGAGTCCTTGCTACTTGCCCTGCCCTTTGTGGTATTTTCCTTCTGATACCTTATGTCTCCTCTCTTTTCCTTCTGTCTTTTCAGCTACATCTACTTGTCTCCTTGCCCTGCAACACTGAGCAACCAGAAAGGACAGTTAGAAACAAGAAACTCATCAGTCCAACACTAATACAATTTTCCTGGGGTTTAGACTAGTGCTAAAATTGAATGCAGTATCTGGTCTTTTTTGTTTCAATGCTTGCACCAGATTTGTCTGAGAGACAGCATATTCCTTCTAATATTTTCTGTTTCCTCTTTATCTTCATTCTGAACTTTTGTTGTATAAGACACCCACCCCCTCCTCCCCCCGAAATCTCTGCTCTAAACCATTTCATTCAGTTAATGCCATCTTGAAAAGCACTTGCTTATGTCAAATCCAACTGAAAACACAATATGAAGCTTAATGAATAGGAAACAAGATATCCGTTTATTTTAAAAGTTAAAAATTAATCTAATATGTAAAATACTGTGCACTTTTTCTAACCTTTAACATGGCATGGAAATAATAACATTTATCAAAATAGAGATGTGGCACTGCTAAAGGTCAAAATCGCCTGTGACTGTATGATGTTGTAGCATTAACTGGTAGCAGGTTTTTTTCCTGGGCTGAACCCCCACACTTCATTTTGCCAGCATGCCACATTCCACCCTGACGTAAAAGCAGAGTTTAGACTTTTATTTCTTTGGTGGAAGCCACTTCAGTGTTTCAGGTGTGCTTGGTGTGGATGGGCTGTGAAGGATAGAGCAGCACACGTGCCAGAAAAGGGCATAAAGACTGCATGAGCATTGTCTTGGAGACCACTCATCCCTGAAGCCTCTAATAACTTGGAACCACACAAAAACACACCACTTTTCTGTTTTTAGAATATCATTAGTTCAATTCATAACTATACAAATTTTAGGTCCAAGGACTATTGCAAATGTGAACTTCATAACAGATCTTCCAAAGCTATTGTAACCATTGTCTGGGAGCATTCACATTTTCAGAAATAATTAAGAATTTATTAAGGCAAAAATTTTTTGGTATACCTTGCCAAGGTTCTCTGAAGCTTATTCCCTGAGCTGCATTGTTTTAGAGGAGGGGGAAAAATAACACAAGGGAAAAAAAAGGCAGCATGAATTGTAATTACTCAAAAGCAATGCAGAATAAAGCAACAGTAAATTCCTTCACAGTTGAACTCAGCTGTTTAACAAATGAAAACTCTAATTGACAATTCAGTACTAAAGTGTAAATTTGTCAGGGAAGGATGCGCAACAAGTTTTTTGGGCTTTCTTTTTCTCCTTGTACATCTTAGTGAGTGCTGTTGTGATTTGGATATATTACTTCTGAATATTGCATGAAGCTGACAAGCACTTGTCATTTAAAGACCACATGGAGGCATTTAGTTTTCCATTTCAACATAATAACACATTATGCAAATAAGCTTGCCAAGGAAAGCTGGAGGCTTACATGAAATAAACTGTCAAACACCAGTTGCTAATAAATGAACATTTCTTTATTGATTGTCTTAATTTGGGCAACTGGAAAATAAGCGTGACTACGTGGATAGACAATCTTTCAATATGCAGTTCTATGGATCGTGCAGAGCAGAAATCTTCCCAGAAAATTGATGTTCCTTGCCTTGATGCAGTTAAGCACAAGTCAAACACAACTTTAAGCAACCCTGTTAAATATTTGCATTATATTGCACAAAACAATGAAGGTTCTGAAATTGGCTCCCTACATCGCAGATGCCAAGGGAAGTATTTCCCTTTGCCGTGCCCTGAGCAGAGTGTCTCCCACCAGTACAGTTCCTGGGCTGCTGGCCCTGCCTGGCACACCCCCCTGTGTCCCCAGAAATAGAGAACCCTCTCAACCCCATGGCACTGCCCAGGGCTGGTACACTGCAGTTCAAAGGGGCATCACTTCCCTATAGGTTTTCTCTACACTGTGCACAGGATTCACAAATTCATGCAAGGAGACCTCAGGCAGGCTTGGTAATGGGGCAGGAAAATACAATGTTTAAAATAAATCAGCACGGGCAGCTCGCAGTATTAAAGGTCCCAGCCTTTCATATGCAGTTAACTGCCTAAGTGGACAGCTCAGAGATGCTTACATTCATGGTCGTCAAAATTAAACACAGTCAGACCTCTTAAAACAACTCTCATCAACAAACAGACCACTATGACAAAAAACAAATTAATAACAACAAACCAAACCAAACCAAACCAACAAAAAAATTGAGGTTGCCAGGGTCAAATTAAGAGACCTGATAACGTACTATTAGAAATAATGTATTTCTTTACTGTGGTGAGAGAAGGGCTCTATCTTTGAACTGTTCTGTACCATGCTGAAAATTTCCATCATTCAAGGAGGAAAGGAAGTCTCTGAATGCCAGAGCCTGCTGGGGAAGAACGTGCCAGGAGGAAAGGGTAACCTTCTCTATCGGCTCCAAGCAGAATATGCAAAGAGAATATCTTAAAATGGAGCAGTAAAAACCGACCCAACCAATCAAACCACCACCAAACAAACCAAAATACATCAGTGATCATGCTCTTCATGTGCAAATTAAAATTTTAATGGAGGATATTGATTTACCAATTCACTCTGTGTAAAAATCACCTGATTGCTCTACATCTTTTATATTGCTTTGAAGAGAAACTCAAGCCAATGTATAACGCCAATGGTTAATTTACTATGTCATTCCTTGTTTCTATTTTTTAATAACATGGGTAGCATAGTCATTTCTAAATTGGCATCTTTTCATCCTTTAGGAAACTACACCCTAAAGTATTATTCTGTCAGAAATCCACTCTTAATTGGGCTAATCAGGTAGTATTTCTACATTAGGAAGGAAGGATTATACTCTCATTTACTGAGAAGGTCATGTGACAGTTGCAGACATTTATATTTGAGTAGCTGGTTTGGGATCTGTCCAAATCTTTCTCCTTTTACTTCTTTTTAATTAATATTTCAGGCAAACAGGATAGCTTCTTTTTTGGAAACTGAATTGAAGGATTTGATTTGCACTGGGCATTTTGCCATTAGGGAAAAAAATAAAAAATAAATCAAAACCCTAAGAAGGAATTCATGAAATTCTGCTTTGTAACTCACCCAAAGTTTTCCTGATAGGGAAAATTTTACCTGATGAAACCACACTGTCCTTCTGCCATACAGTATAACTGAGGGAATAGCTGACTTGCTAGTTATTTTAAGACAAAGTAAAACTAGGAAGCTGATGCTATGTGTGATCTGACCAACCTTCTCTAATATGACCAAAAGAAGCTATATTCAGAGTCATTTGAAACTGAACATTTACATGCAATTTAAGAGCTTTTGCAGAACTTCTGACAGTTCAAAACCTGACAGCTGAAAAACGTCCCTATTTGCCAGGAGCCTGTGCAAACCTTGCTCTACCTTCACTCTCCACAGATCTGTAAGATTTAAATTTAGTTTTTAATAAAGCCTGTCAACTGCTTGTGGGCGGAACAAGTGCAAAGCAGCATTCTGGTTTTAGTCAGAATTTATTGCTGTGGTGTGAAAATGAGGAGGCACCTGGTGGAACTTGGACAAGATTCATTCACAAGAGGTGAAAGAAGGCACTTCCTTACAAAGGGAGCAGGAAACTTTGGGGAGTTGCTGCTACAGGAGTGTGGAGAAGAATTATGTCAGCAAATGTAAAAAGTGTTCAAAAAAATTAATGGACAAGGTCCATAAACAGCTGTGTCAGAACCCAGACAGAAGTTCATAGCTCATAGAAAGTATAGAAACCAGAAACTTAACGGAACTGCCAAATGGAGTGATGAGCATTCCAACCTCCTTCTTTGACCCTAAGGTTTACTCTGTCAGGGTGTTTTTTATGCACCTATATGCATGGCCCAGAGCCCTAGCACACAGCAGTGGCAGCAATGTCTGTCCAAGCACAAAGCAGAAAGTGTTGAAATCAAAGCAACTTACAGCACTGTTTGGGTTAGGAGTGAAAAGAAAACCTAAATCCAAAGTAAACCCACTTCCCTAGCATGTATTCTCCTGTTCATTTTATCCCTGTGATAACTGATTTCAGACTACCACCAGTGGCTCCACTAACCTTAATCCTCTGTATTGTGTAAATACTGCAGCATTGCCACAGGCTTATATGCAGGACAGCACTATCGTTATCAACGCTGATCAGCTGGCAGAAACGGTATCCTAAAAGCGGGTATATTTTGGTACAGTCTTAGCACTAATGAACAAAACTGCTTTTGAATTTGGGAATTAGCTGATGCAATGTGGAAAAAACCCCGAAACTACTGACTCTCATACTGGGAATCAGACAAGGGTATCAGGGTAGAATTTTATTAGATTATTATTTTCTTGCTCTCTTCTTGACACAGTCAATCTTTCTTACAGGGTTTACATTAATAAATAATTACCTATGGCATGAGGCAGAGATGTATAAAAGGGCCTTACAAGTGCTCTCATAAAGCAGGCAGCCTTTTAAAAAACAAAGATGGAATTGAAAAGTTTCACTAATCCTAGCCTTGTCATCTACAATGCTGTAGAAATAAGCCCCTAAAGCACTGTTGAAAGGCATAAGAGCAACGCATCAAGCAAGAAATGGTCGACTTCTAGATGATACTGTCTTTACTACAGGGGCATCCCATTGTAGCAAAGATTAAAGGGAGAGTGCCTTTTCCTGAATGCTGTTGACTTACACAACTACCGTTTAGCAGTTTGAGTTTCTTTTTGTGGTCGAGAATGTATTATTAATGTGCAGTCCTTTACAGAACGTGCTAAATTCCTCCTGTATTTAGCACTTACAAAACATACAGAGGGGAAAAAAAAACCCGCCAGTGGTTTTCACAGTCTAAACAATAACAAAGTGCCTCCAGGATTCATTTTAATGAGAAACGCCAGTGTAGCACTGTGGAAGTCTTGAGACGGGCAACACACACCAGCAGATTAATTATCATTTAAGAGGCACGAACTATGCGGATTTTATAACACAGCTTGTAGAAAATAAAAATTCTGTTAATCACTGCAAGAGTTGTATTTTCTCAAAGGTACTGTTATCCTATAAATATATGTGCCACATACATTCAGAAGGAATAGGAAATGAAGGAGTCCTTCCTCTCTCCCCTGTCCAACACTGCAAGCTGGGAAATTTTCTCCCCTTACAGACAGCAGTGGCTTTTTGATTTCTATTTTGGGTTGGTGTTTTGTTTGTTTTTAAAGTTGAGATTAGTATAAGGTTTTCTGAGTTTAACAGAGACTTCAGCAGGCAAACAGCATGACACCCACTAGTGCTACACACATCTGCAGCACAGATTTATCACCGTTGGCATGCCTTGTAAGCAATGGCTTCAATCCCTGATGGAACAGTCATTGACTTTCATGAAGGTTTTATGGATCACTGAGTCCAGGGGCATCTCCTGATACCTTTTCTGGACTTGTGAATAACATTTGCAAGGCAAAGCCCTCTCTCTGCCCTCGTGCAGAAATTCTCTGGTGGAGAAGACACTTCCCTGACTCCAGCAAAGCCAGGCGGCAGCTGATGCTCCAATGGCTTCAGCCTTCAAAATGGGAGGCAATAAGAGATGGGAATTTTAACAATGCAATGACTTGAGTCATAACCTCACTGAGCATATTTGATAACTACAGCCTAATTTCTGGTTGTAATTCAGAGGAGGACTGCATTGTTTTACAAGATAAATGTATTAATCCCTATTCTTCTGTGGTGGGTATCTAGGAGATTAACTACATTGCTGAATGTGTGAATTTGTCTGTGACCAAAACCTGACATGAATACAAACTATATGAATGATTTCTAAGACTCTTTTGTTAGGGAATAATCTCCAGACAATGTCCATGATATCTGAGCAATCAGTCCCATGCTATCATTTATTTGGAATTTGTACCCCAAATAAAACTGACTTTACTACAACCTGTTTACTTAATTTCTAACTTCTGCATATTTGAGCTGGTTTTACATTCTGGCATTCCCTGATTCACAGCATTTGGAGGGATCAGGCTCACGCTCAGCATTTCAGAAACTACACACATGATGAAATAGGTTTGGTACAGTCCTTTGAATGAGATAGCTTGTTTAAAGTAATACTTTGATAGTTTTCTCCAGGAGAAAGCAGGTCTTGTGAAGTGGAAACATTTTCCATGTACCAGTCACAGGAGTGCAGAAATGTACTTTTTTCTCTTACTGTTTCAAATCGTGGCAATGCTACTGATCTTACTCTCGCCCTGAAATCTTTATCTTGGCCCCCAGTGGTGACAGTCTTACTCTTGCATGAGCCAGCTGAGTGCAGGTTGGAAGCACCTGGCTGCTCACTTCTAGCTGAGCTGAAGACCTCAGGCCTAGGACTGTGGTGTGGGCACATGCATGTATGCAGTACTGCTGGCACCGAGAAACCCTGTCTACCTTGCTGCCATGGCTTTGTGACCCAGAAATTAATGATAATTAATTAATATTAACACCAATAAGAGCAGGGCTTGTTGTGCTGCACGTGTGCCAACTGCAGTATCCACACTGAGCAAGTACTTTCAATATCCCAATATTACATTCAAGGTGACAATCTTTTTTCCCTTGGACTAGCAATAAGTGATGCTGCCGGAGAGTCGTTTAATTCTTTCTCAAATTATATTTTGCAACTTCTGCATTTTTCATGTATGCAGGCTGATTCTGGTTCCTCTGAACAGATTAGTTACTTATAAATGTTCAGGTAATCCATGCAAATGGATTGCAGTAAGGTTGTTTATTATTTTTTTCCCACCTGCAGTGGCTAAAGAATATGATTTCTCATTTCTGAGCAAGTTCTACAAGCAAGTGGAAAAAATGAATAACAATAAGTAATGCATATTTAAATTAAATTTTTGAATCCATGTTAAAATTCGTGAGGCTTTTAGAATAAATGAGCACCCCCCCCCCCCCCCCCGATTACTTTCAGAGAATGAACTCTGCATTTATAATTCAAAATACCCTAGCTGGATCCCAGAGTGGGATACAGAGGACATTACATACAGATAACATCTTCAGAGGAACTGAAGTATTATTCTCTTCTGAAAAATGAAGGGAACAAAGCCTGCATTCCCTCCCATGCGTCCCTTCTAGGAGAGGGCAGAGCAGGAGTGCTGTGCGAAGTCACACTAAGTGGCCCTGCATCCGAAGATGGGAGCAGCTGCAGCACCTCCCTGCTGTTGCCATCACCCTCTCCCAGGACAGTGATAGTCTGGCTCCCTATCTCCACCTAGTCAGGCAAAGGAGGCCAGTGTCTCATCTCCTCTAAGGATGGTGGTTCACAGACCCTTGGTTTCCCCTAGCAATTTTCCACCATTTGTTTATGCCTACAGCTAGCTCCACAGAGAGGAGCAGGCTGAAAGGGCAACAGTGCTTATCCACTTCTTTACCTGTGTGGGCCCCACTGTTCAGGGCTTGCTAACCCCTTTCAAACAGTCACAGAGCTGCTGCCAGCCTCCATAGGTCCCCTTGTGTTAGCTGTCAGGCTGGGCTGGACCACACAGCCATGCTGAGCTCTGGTCATCAAGAGTTCTCAGCAAGGCTTGCTAACACAGAAACATCCTCCTCACACCCCAACACTGGTGCTTGTACCTCATAGCCAAGGCAGAGAGCCAGCATGGAAAACTGTATAAACCTACAACCTTGTGTGCACCGATATGGCATGGGAGAGCCCTGCTGAGATCCCTGCTCTTGAACAATGACTTGAACTGCAGCTCATGTGTCCTGACTGCAGACACCAGGTTATTAGCAGAGATTTCACTCCTCTTTGACTTCATGCAACCGACTTCAAATTACTGGAACAAAGCCACAGACACAGTTCCCCATTCTAGGGAAGTCATCAAAATATGCGACATCCCAGTCTATCCTCATCTCAGTGTAGTTTGCTGACAGCATAGCTCCAGCAGTAAAGAATGTAGCAAAGCAGAACTGACCTGGCAGCCAGGATGTCCTCTCCAGACAAGAGTGACTGGGGTTCATGTCCCTTCTTCTGAGCATCTGCAATGTTTCATGCATGTACTCAAAGTCACAAGATGCCTTTTGTAAGTACTGAGCAGGACTGAGGACTGTAAGCTGCTCTCCATATCCACAGCAAAGTAACTACCTTCACTACTGAGCATTTCAGCCAGGAATATTAAAAGCTACTCTGTTAGAGTGAGGGAAACTTGAACAATTGCTATTCTTAATTTTAAAATAATTGAGAAGCTGTAATGCTATTTTCTCAGTAGGACCACAAAATCTTTTAGCTCTGTAAAATGTTTTACCATGCCCATATGTTTGGCTACAGCTGACTCCAACTATAAAAGTATGACATCTTTTAATTACATTTTAATGACAGCTGTAACTAATCCAATAACTCATTTGTTAGTACCTTGTGTGAGATAGAAAAGCTCAAGAACAACCTCAACAATCTTGATTTTTTTGTGTCTGTGGAGGGATACAAGACGCCCGTTATGCCAAATTCCTGGTAACAACCTACAGCACTAGATTTGTTTGCCAATGTCCACAAAGAACATCAACATTTAAACAGGTTTGTTTAAATGCTTTGGTGTGTCTTAGTAGTGCTTTCCTCAATTTGTTAGTTTTCTCAAACACTGAAGAAGAAGGGGGATGTACAAGGCACACATGGTTTAGAGGCATATCTAGCTTGAAGGACTGCCCGGTGACTTCACTGAGCTTTGAATCAGACCTTTACTGAGACATCTTATGTTGAGCCCTTTCACAATCCCTTCCTCAACACAAGGAACCGGATCATTTCACCTATTACATACATTGAAAAGCACGAATTTGAGCCTTCAATAGACATACATAATTTCCCCCATTTCTTAAAAGTGACATCTCTTTTATGTTTGTCATCAGTAGACTGACTTTTATATCTTGCCTACCTGCCCTATAGACAAATACAGTCGTAATATTCATAATTGCTACACATTTCACTAGAACAAGTGCACTGTATCTTGCGGATTCAGGGTGAGACTTGGAGAGCTCAAGGACAGTTTGAAATTGAATACATCAAGTAGTGGGCTAAAAAAAAATCAAGACAAAAAAAAAAAAAAAGCATGCAATTTCAACTGCTGGGGAAGAAATGTGCTTCAGAAAGGAAATCAAGCCTTTGATGGGCATAGTTTGGCCCCTAGTGGATAGCAATTCTCATTGTCACATTGAATTGGTAGCCTTTGCTTAAGCAAAAGCCAGGACAGAGTAACCCTGGAAACTAAATTACCTCCCCGCTTTGGAGATGAAGCTTGCTTCAAGCCAGACCCAAGATGAATTTGCAGTCTACTGACAGGACTGAAAACTAAACGTTTGCCTCCTCAGTAAGACTGCCAATATATTTAAAATTCACATCCAGAAAACAAATCTTCCTCTTTAGCTACAAAATATTCATCTGAATGGAAAGGTCAGTGAACATTTTCCTCTTCCCTTGCTAATTGAGAGGCAAGTCATATGCTTAATTTGCCAAGAAACCAGGACCTTGTTCTTCTCATGTTGAGCAGAAGGCACCAACAAATACGCCTGATGGATCCACATCCATGGCATCTCTGGATGGATGCCATCATTCAATCCAATGAAAATTATGCAGTTTGTTTGCGATTATAGACTCCTATTGATTTCCAATTTTCACTAGACATACTCAAATCCCTTGAGATCTAAGCATTTGTAGATCCCTATCAGTCTTGCAGTGCAAAAACAAAAGTGGCAATATAATTGGCACAGTGGAGCAATAAGACTCGCCCATTCTGCTTTCAATTTAGTCCCTTACTGCAATTTCTTGACAGCAGATTTCTTCTTAGTGCTAATGGCCTCATATAAGGTTCTCAAGGACCAGATTAAACTTTAAAAAGAAGTATATGTATTTGGTCTTTTTAAACTTAATAACTGCACTCTTAATAGGAATGCTATAATCCAGAGTAGACTGTACTACGTAATGTTGGCTTTGTTTGGTTGTTTTTCACCAGCAATATCAACTAATACTTTGTGTGTTCCTGTGCTGCTCTGTCACAATATCTAGAGAACATTTGATCAAAGCAGTTCATGTCAGTAAAGCATGCTTGTAACAACTGCATATTTGTAGTATTAAAATAAGGCATAGACAGCCTCAAGTTGTTGCAAGAGGGATATTTGCAGAGACTACAGTAAACCCAAGGTAATGAATATATAATCTCCCCCTGTAAGGTGAAAAGGGAAAGTGCATCAGCACTATTTCTGTTTAGAACAGCTCTTTTAGCACAGAATTAATTCTGGCCCTCCTCTGTAATACCTGTGCTCCAATCTGAAAACTTTAACTGCTAACACAGGATAGAAAGCTTAAAATGTGCTGAGATACAGAACAAAGCATTTACAGAGGGAAATCAAAGCAAATACATTTCTATTTGTGAGCAGAAAGTGGTATAACATTCATTGTTGATGATGTAGGCTCTCCTACATGCAGTAGATAGGCTGGTGGAACAACACTGGGTTTGTCTGCTTTTACTTACGCTTTTAGCATCTCTGGAGAGCAATGCTAGTTATGTTGTGACAAAGAGTTCATCAGGAAGTGAGACTGATTTCTTCAAGACACAAAGCAAATATTTATTCAACTCAGAGTACTCGGAGGCTTAGTGTCTCAGAAAAGTCTTTGAAGAGCAATCCATATAAAGGTAACGTTTGAACTGTAGGTGTTGTACTTTGCTGTTTAACCAGGTAGTATCTGAACCTGACTACAACCAAAAGCTGCTGTGTTTGGTCAAACCATACTTTCTTGTAAAGCAAACCCGGCTAAGCAGTCATGCAGGAGATAGTTCTTGCTTGCTACAGATGGAGGGACACAGGTGCCCTTGGAGCTTGCATGGTTTTCCAGCACAGATGTTTCCACCAGTGGACAGCAAGACATTGAAAACAAGTATCAGATGCCAATTCCTGGAATCAGATGTCAATAAACTCCTCAAGACTGCACTTAAGCCTTTGGAAATACTTACCCCCCATGTGGGCACTACTAGAACTGAAATAAGCTGTAAGTGTCTGAATGTTACTGTAGCAATGAGAATCACTATAATGATCTCAAGTTGGAAGCAAAACGGGTTTTGTAAGTTGGAGTAATATCTTACACTACACATGGGAATTTAGGGAGAAAAGGAATTCATACATACAAATCTTTCTACAGACAAGAAATGTTTCAAAGCATGCCTTCACTTTGATACTATGTATCTCCTCATGAACCTCATGTAGCATAAATGTGACTGAGCACTTGAAAAAAAGCTGATCCAAAAAGTAGTTCCAAGGCTCTTATTGCTCAAAATTACATATGTGTATATATAAATCTATAAGGCTAAAATAGTAGGTGAGCTTATTCACCAGGATGGTGAGAAAGAGCTGCAAGAGGAACAAGATCCTTGATTACTTTATTCTTAAAATAAAGTTCAATTGAAAAAATTTCATTACTAGAACGTAAAGATGAGAGAAATCTTAATGGCTTCCTAAGGAAATGCCCTGTGCAATTCACTGCAGTCTACAGCAGAAATCTTCTCCCACTGAAGCCTACCAGGAGAAAAACAAGACTTAAACAGAATTTACTAGGAATAAAGAAGCAAGGGCTAAGTTTTGATTTTTTTTTTTTTTTTAATAATTACTCAAATAATTCTAGCTAAAAATACCAACAGTAGGAGTAATGACATCTGGAGATAATACCTGGCATCCTGGGTCCTCAAATGGTAAAGAAGTTCAGTTTTAGTACTGATAGCAGTAGACAGTAAGAAGCACAACAAGAAAACTGGAGGAAGATGCATGTTTCCTACATGAAAAAGAGCAACTCCTTCACTCAAAGCAAGATAAAAAGAAAACACAATCACAGAAAATACATACAGAAATAAAAACTCACAAAGAGTACAGCGTGCAGTCAATTGGGAGTCTAAAGAGAGTAGTTACAGGACGTTCACCCTGGGTCCAGTTATGTTGAGATGGTTGGTGTAAAAGCCATTCCAGCTTCAAAAAAATGATGAGTTAGGGATTTTATAAAGATCTCATTTATATGATTGGCTTGAAACCCTCTAAAAATTATTTTCTCAAAGGCTGTATCTGAAAACTCACCCAAGTAGGAAAAACATGCTCAAAGGCTCAGAATTCAAAGGTGATTTCCAAAATGGATCAAAATTTTTAATTATCAGGTGAAAGCGTGATGAAGCTTGCTTATTACAAAGAATAGCCACAAAAGATTACAGACACCACCATTAATTTAACCATGATAAGGTGTTAAGAAAAGAAATGCTTAAGGAATACACCAAAGACCAGGAATAGCTTTGTATTTGATCCATCCTGAAAAACAAACCACTATCACAGGCTCTCAGTCTTCATAGAAGGGAGCACCAGCATAAATCATCTGCTGCCCCCTTATCATGTTCTCATCACATAGGAAACCTCAAAAGCTCAATAACGTGTTACTGATGTGTCTTTAGAATAACTGATGAAGGGAAAAAAAAAACTTGATAAAAATCTTGGATTTCTTTTTTTTTTTAAGTGAAGTGAGCCCTATTCATTTTTCCCTGCTACAGGCAAGAGTGAAGAAGGCAGTTCTACTAGAAGAGCGTAGGAGCAATCCTTGATTTCATCAAGTAACTACCACCTTAGAAAATGCAGGTAGTAGATACAAATGTTATTTTAAAACTAACTCTGTGATCACAACACAGCAAAATCAGTGAAGTGCTTGTGTTAAGCGAGGACAATGTCCTACCTAGGAGACAGACACGGGTTCAAAACTCTTAAAAGACAAAAACAGAGAGTGAATAACCTACCACAATACGAGTCACGCCAAATTAGTGACAGCCGCGACACAGCAGTGGAACCAGCAGCTCACATATCAAATTGAGATGAAAAATCACTGTGATGAATCAGATGATGGGTAAAGGCTCAGCATGGAGTTAGAGCAGGACCTAGGCAATGGCACTGCCTGACATTCAGAGAGGGGAAGCCATAGGAGTTCAGATGAAGCAAAAGGTTAGAGACAGGCAGTGGCAGGTTTGCTTCGTCTGCCATTATTCATCTCTCTATAAAACAGAGTAAGGATTTCACTTTAAGAAATGTTAACTACCAGAATAGTCTGTTAGGGCATGATTGTGCCTTAATGCTGTAACTTATGCTAACTTCATTTGTAGCCCAACCTGAAACAAGAATGGAAGATGCTGCAGAAATGGTAGCAAGCATTGTAAGCTACAGCACAGGTGGGGGTCTCTCAGGAGCATGTGTTTTTACCAATATGTGTTTCCCTGCACACATTTCTATATTTTGTGCCCAGACAGGATTCTAATGTGTCAACTTTTGTCTGAAGGTTCCTACAGCTGGCCATTTTCTCTCAAAAATATAGCTAAATAGTATTGAATATTTATTTTCAGTACAATGGGATACTATCAACCCCTTTGGTGAAGAGCATGTCCAATCGCATGCTAAGTGTCCATAATTACAGAACTGTGCCAATTATCCCACAAGGAGCACTTTGAGCCCTGCTGCAGAAAGGCCAATGCTGCTCTTGTTGCATCTTGACCTTACCTTGCCTGCGGCATCATTGGCAGGGGTGAAAAGGTGAGAAGATGAAGGGCCAGTTTCCTCCTGCTTGGGGGATAACTAGCAAGGCAGGGGGTTACAGGTTTCTGCAAGCAGACCCTCGAGCCAATCCTTCATTTTAACCAACACACAGCACAGCCCTTCTTTATAAAGATTATCTTGCTGTGTAATTTTCTAGAAGCTGAAAACCTTTAAAAATTATACTCATTATTCTTCAAGGCTCAGCATACTCAAACTGAGCTATTCTTGTTGCCTTAATGTTTGTGCGAAGGGAAAGAGATGCAGCACTTGTTTGAGAGTGGTGATAGGCAAAGTGCAACAGAATTTCAGGCTGTAATTCTAGGCATAACAGTATAGGACATTGTCAACCTGAAATCTGATTTAAGAAAAAATCCAATTTAAAGCATTTCTAGGTGTTGTGCCTGACTGACTTCAAATGAACTCTTAAAAATCATTTTACAGTCATATTTTCCTCTTCTAAAGATGTTTTCCTGCTCTGCTGAGTTAGTACACATACAGGAAAAAAAGAAGCTGCTATTGCGACTGGATGAAGCACACACATTTTAAGAAGTAGAAGTTAATATCTGCTAATCTCTTTCAGTTACAGTTGTCTCAAAAATTTAACTACAGTGTATTTCCAATAGAACCAAATTTTATATTGTTTACCCAGCCTATTACATATATTAATGTGCATATTGACATACATGCAAGATATGTATATAGATATCAAAACATACACACTAAAGTTTCATGCAAAAACCACACTATGAGGTGTATGCTGTATGGTCTTGGTGATACAACCTGAACTTCTGCTTAGTAATAGCAAAGCTCTTAACATTTTATTTACATTAAAAAAAAAAATCTGAGTAATTTTTCATATCCTTAAGTAGTTTTACTTGAGGTTTAACTTCCAAATAAAGTGAAATAAATAGTGTTCTATAGGAATCAATTCCTACATTTGCTCTCAATTTTATTTGCCTGTGATAATCTCCTATTAAAAAGCCTCAGCAGAAGCATTTTAATAAAGCAAAGTTGTATGAATTTGGACTGAGATCTTTATGAAGTATAAAAATGATCTCTGAGAATTTTATCATTCTAAAAATAGTAGAAGTGAAATTATGGAAATATCTGAAATACAGCAGATCAGTTATTTCCCATCCCCCTCTATCTTACTAGCAGCTACAGCTAGTCAAGACCTCTTTTGCCATAAATGTTTCAATTTGATATTTCAAATCTCTCTTATGCAAAGATGACTCCCATGAAATTAACTCCTTTCTGTTCACTGCTGCCGTGACAACTCCAGTAATTGCTTTCATGGGGTAAGCAATACTCAGAAAGCATGAATATTCCTTTGTGAAATTTAGCAATTACACATCACTAGAAAGCTCGTGGAATACGATCACGAGTGCCTCAGCCTGGGAACGGGCTGTGCAAGGAGCTGTTAGGAAGCACCATGTCACGCTATATCAAGCCACGCCACCTCGCTCCAGCCTGGTCCTGCTGCACACAGAGGGTGCCAGCAGGCAGCCTGGACAATCAGGAATCCATCTTCACTTTGCTCATGCCCAAGACTAGCAGGGAGGTTGGGCATGGAACTGGAGCAGGGATGCATGGGGCACCTCAGCTCAATGTGTTCCCCAGGGCACCTGTTTGTGGAGGTGCTCCTGCAGGCATGGGTTGCCTTCAGTCCTGTCCTGACACGCACCACCCTACCAACCAAACCACAGGAACTGCAACAAGCAAATGCCCTGACACAGCGATGGGAGAGGCAGACAATAGACGTGGTAACATGAGCAACAGGCAACTTAAACATCTACTATACCCTCCAGATATAAGAAGAATGGATTTGAAACAATGTATTAAGGACAACTTTTGAAAATTAGAACTTCTTTAATACCTTCAAAAAGATGAGGAGGGTGGGAGGGGAAAGGTAATGCCACCTCCAATGTCTCTCCAAATACAGCAATGCCTGAATCATCTCAAAATTAAATATACCTTGATATTTGAACTGCTGAGGCTTCAGAGCCTCAGCCTCTGGCATTTCATAATACTTAGATAATAAACGAACAATCTTCTTTTATAAAAAAAAATAAGAGTGTCGGGGAGGGAGGTGGGGGTTGGAATGCAGAGGAAATAGTAGCTGTGAAATGGAATCCACAGTTTCAGACACCAGCTCTCATTAATCTTGCTGATGAATAGGACCTTTATAAAAGGAGACCCTGCAGCCAAGAGAATAGAAAGGAAATAGTATGGAAAGTGAAGCAGTAGTTTCTTGTACAAGTTCTTATATGTTTTAAATTAAGTGGCTTTTGTGGAGGCTTAAGTCAAAAAAACAAATTCAAGTAATTCCTTCTTTACAAGAGAAATGCATGTGGAAAACACTGATGTTCCTTTTGCTGTAAGCCTTTTCTGGCAAAGAGATTAGATGAAGAATACAGCCAAAAAAGGAATGGAAATGCACTGTTCGGCGATTAGTTTATGACATTCTACCCTATATATAGTGCCTATTTGGCAAACCCTCCTGCAGTTCTGTGTTTTTCATTGCAAGAGGCTTATATCAGTACTGACATCTTGCAGATGTTAGTAGCTTTGATTTTTTTCCCCCATGTTGCAAATGAGTTGGCATGGAAACAACTCTTTTCTGGCAACATGACATATGAGTCAAGGCAAAATGCATTTAATACAGATGAATAGTTCAGGAATATGCCTATAACAAAAAGTCATCTTGAAAGCTGCTTTGCATTCATTGGTGTTTATGACAACTTTTTAAAGACATTCTTAAAACAACCCCAACAACACTAACAACAACAACAAAAACCCAAACAAACAAAAAAAAACCCACAAAAACAAACAAACAACCCCCCCCAAAAAAAAACAAAAACCCAAAACAACAAAACAAAAACCCAAACAAAAACCCCAACAAAAACAAACAAAAACCCAACAACAAAAACAAAAACCAAAACAAAAAACCAAACCAAAACAAAAAAACCCAACAAAACAAAACAAAACCCAAGGAAAACACCAAAACAAAAAAATAAAACAAAGGCTCACAACTGTTTAAGGCTAAATACCAATGAAGAATTCCTCACTCCTTGATGCACATACTGTACTTCATCCTCAGTATATTTGTTTTAATAATAAGAGAAAAACATTAAGAGAAGAAGAATATTTTGAGAGGTTATTTTCCTTTCTTTTAAATTACCTTTGCTGTGTTGATTTTTACATTTAGAAAGACTTGTGTAAGCACTGAATTAACTCTGGAACAGCCAGAGTCATTCAGGGCATGTTGTTCTTTCCAGGGATTCGTCAGACCACTTCTTGGAGAACCAACACTAGTGGGAGCACAGCAGTAACTCTGCCTCTCTCACCCCATTTCCTCTGCCTCTGAGCACCTTTAACAGAGAGCTGGGACATCCCTGTACTCATAGTGACATTGGTAGTCAGGTGAGCTGATCCAGAGGCAGCAGTGGGAAGGGGGCAGCTGCTGGAGGCTGCTCATGGTGGCATATGCAGGACCCCACTGGGTTCCTTCCCAGCCAACTGTCCCCACTGCAACTGAAGCAAGTTGGGAAGAAGCAGCAAGCTCTCTCCAAGCCTCTGACTAACAGCTCCAAACTGATGTTGAGCCTTGGTAAAGGTCTAACTATCCTTTTGATCCTCTAAAGGAATCTTTGAAAACAAGGTAGGGGAGCTCTCATTTCCAGCAAAAGTAGAACCTGTGCTTCACATGGTTAGAGTCCAAGAAAGAAAGGCAAGAGGAGAAAGTGTGCCATCAGCTGCTCCCTCAAGCAAACACTCTTACTGCAGGCACCACAGCCTTTGTTTTCTAAGTTGAACAGAAAAGCAAACTTCTGTAAGTCTCACACACAATCCAGAGCCTCCACAGATACCTGCACAAGCTTGCTAACTGCATTGTGACATGCACTGCATAACTATGTGGTGCCATCAGCTGTGCACTAAAATGCAGTTCTCATGCCAAAAGTTTTTGTCACCAAACTGTCAAAATGGCTGTGAAGGGGTGAATACCTCTCAATTAACAAGAATTTGAGTGTTTCCTTGCAGTATAATACACATCAGGCAGATATATCGTTTTACTTAAAACAAAACAAAGTGGCCATTAAATGCAAGTAAGAGAATTTCAAAGCAGAAAACAGAGGAGTTGAACCTGTAGCAGGGTAGAAGAGATCTTGCACAGGCAGCAAGGCATGAGAAACCTCATGGTTTCCAATGAACGTTGGACATGCAAAGAGACCTTTCAGTGCTTGTCCAAACCTAATCTGAACTTCAAACCTTTTGAAATATTATTATTACTGGAAGAATCTGACAAGAACTCACCTCAGTGATTTAGAGGAGTCTGAATTCAATAAAATTAGCATTTAAATGAACCCAGTTAAGAAATGCTTTTCACTGAGTATACAGGAAGGGAGTATGGGCAACTTGTCTATTAGAAAGCTCTGTAGTGCTACTCCAGCATGAAAAGCCAAATCATTTTGGGGCACTGTAGCAATAAACATCATATTCTGTGGATGGAATGCAGTGCCTGATAGCACAGATAGGTGCATTTGACTTCCTTGTCACAGAAACAAACAAACCTTGCCTTATTTTAAAAAGATTAATTAGCAACGGTGATGTATAAGAAGATACTGACTGCTGCCTGCACAATATTCATCTGACTTGCCATTTCTGAGCTTTCAGATTAGTTTGCAAAAAGTATACAATAAACATAAATGCCTGACATGTAACAAGCAAGTGCTGAAGCACTATTTGCGTACTTGGCCTCCATAATGTGGAACAGCCCAATCAGAAAAATAAGAAATCTGAACAGACCCTATTTACTTTGCTGGTATTTGGATGCAACTTTTCCTCTAATAAATGCCTCTGTTTTGGATGATAAATTGTTTATTAGAGGAAACTCGAGTTTTTTTTTTTGTTTTCTGTGTTTTGAATGAGCTGCCATTAACATAGTGTTATAGTTACTATTTTATCATTGTTTCTGCCATCAGCTGCGTAGTACAGAAAAAAAATGACAAAGTGAGCTTATAACCGCAAGCATTTTAATTTATTAAATAAGTGACCTAATTGCTTGCCTGAGATCTATTTTTCTTCTTTCTCTTGACCCTATTGAGAGTTAATCAGTTTTTTGGTGCTAATTAGATGTCAGCATTAGTAGCCTGCTAATACATAAGAGATAATGACACAACCGTGCAAGACACAGTGTCCAACACATGACCCTGTTTCCTTAAATTATGCCCTAAGGATTCATCAGGAAGTCTATAGGTTTTGTAATCTTACAGGAGCAGTTCCTTCTGCTTGTGGATAGAGGTAGAAGTTTGACACGCAAGAGGAGAATTATACAGGAGATACAACCTCAACTTGCCCACTGAAAAGGGGTAACGAGTGCTAGTGACTCTGTTCTTACCCCACCTTGTAATTTTAGTATGTAGTACTTGTTCAGTATGAAAACAATCATACAAAGAAGGCTTAAATAACAATTCTGTATTTCAATTTTATAGACTAACAAACACCCAGCAGGAAATTAAGACACACATCTTCCCTTTACAGCTCCATAACCCCACCTGCACGCTCCAGTACACTGATGGAGCAACAGAGAGCATTTTGTGCAAACATATCTTCATCTGCAGCTTCAGGAGAAGCCAGCACAGCAAAGCCAGAGGGCTTTGCATCAGGCTGTCTGTGCCAGGCAGAAGCAAAAGATGCACAGCTGGGGAATGGGGTTCTTCACATGCAGGTGAAAGCTTAAACACACTTATGACACAGTTTATCACAGCACTGCTGAGCTGGAAGGGAATTCCTCCTTTACAGCCTTTTATGTAATCTTCCAGGTCTTGGGGTAGGGGCTGTTGCATCTGCACAGATGGATGCAGTTTCCCAGACATCTCCCTTTCAGCTTTCTGCTCTCCTCAGATTTCCCAATGAACCACATCCTCTCCCAGGCAGATAAAATTAACTTGGAGCTCCAACAAACCCATGAATGTAAGACATGCACAACACCCACTTGAAAGTGTTTGTGAAGTGCAATAGAAGCATCTTTCAGGGGCGTCTGGGACAAAAACCTCCCAGAAGCTAGCAAGGGAACCATAAGGGCTGATCATGGGATCACAGGTGGCACCACCTTGAGCAGCAGCTACTGCAGGAGATCCCGAGCACACGTGGCCAAGCCGCTCCCCACACATGAGGTGTGCAAGTACTGAGAGGCCCTCACAGAGGGTCAGCATGCAGGCTAGCTGCAGATCANGCATGCAACAACTTTGTTTTATGGATACCATAATCCAGGCTGAGATCAGTGCCAAACACCCAGGACAAGGCCTACAGCATGACCAAGCTTTTTGTAAAAGTTTCTGTCTGAAGAAGCAGCCTCACACAATCCTGGAGAGTCCTTTTTTTTTTTCGGGTTTTCACCTCCACAAAGCCATGTTTGGAGCTTGCATCCCAGTTCCAGCCAACAAACGCCCATCAGCAAGAGCTGTGCCCCCTGAAACCTTCTCCGTTCTTTAACAACAACATACATAATTTAAACAGGCTCCTTGTCCCTTAACTTAGACTGAGGGTGAGCAAGAACTTTTGCAACAAAAGAGCTCCAAATTGTAATCTCTGCTGGGACAAGATCCCCCTGCCGACCCACCCAGGGCACTCAACATCATGGGGGGAACCAATTTGTCTTAATCCAGTCTCTTGGTGTCAGAGGAAGAAATTATCCACTAGGAAATCCTTTCTGATAGAGAGTAGGACCTCAAACCTTTCTGATACAAATTCAATGAATAAGCCAGCAAAAATACCTGCCAGTATAGAACTGCTGATCAAAGCTGAAGTTTTAAAATAAAGTTTCTGGATCAACACGAGTTTTGGAGGTGTTAAGCACTTAAAAACAGTTACCTGTCATATGACAGCTTCATGATGGTAAAAACCCGCCTGAGTAGAGCTGACCTGAAATGTAAATACACAGAGGGCAGGAAGCAAAGAGGAAAAAGGCAATGAAATTGCAATCCTTTTTATGACAACTTGCTTTTCGAACACCGTGACCAGCTCTGCACCTGAAAGTCACTAAATGCATTTTCTGTTTGATATTTTTAGGTACTGTTATGCCTGGGAGGTGTTAATGGCTCATCCATTAGTTGTGACCCAGACTTCACAACTTCACCCTGGCTTCATTAGAGCAATTGTGGGGGTTAATGCACTTTACTTTTATCAGCAGTTAAACTTCCGAGGTTCATTTGTATCAAAGCTGCCATACAAAGGAAAGGTCTCCTTTGAAGGCCCATGGTCTTACAGAGGAGTCTTTGAACTAGAGACAATTCCTGAAGGGAAGGCTGGAGTAGGAAGGCAAGCCTTTCTTGGTGTGCAGAAAGCAACAGGAACTCCAGAAAGATATAGCACCTTGCAGTGATCACATGTAAGAGTAGAGCAGTGATGCCTTACCAGGCTTTTGCTAGAGGCCTCCTGAAAAGTTTTATTTGTGTTTCACAAATAAATTATTAAAATGTAGTCCCCCTGTCTTCTGCTGTTGAGAAGACACAATGCCAGCTTCAGTGCAGAGGGCTGGAAGGACTCTGGAATTTATGGACTAAAATAACTGTAAGCTCCAGGCAGCAGGTGGCTTTCAAAGCTTAAAGTTAGTGGCATATGAAACATGAGGGTGGCCAACACATCCACCGGCAGACAGGCAACTTTGTGACATCCTCCTTGCACCAATTCCTACCATCCGGGTGAAGGTGCTTTACAAATCACAGCACGGTCATTCGGGAGCAGAATGCTGAGCTTACCTACCTCAGAAGGCAAACACTTCAAAACAGTGGAAAAAAAGAAGAGGGGAAGAAAATAAATTAGACTGCCTGGCTCACTCCTGGACAGCAAGGGAGTCTGTGCCTACATATAGCCTCTCAAATATCCCCACTGCAACAAACCCTCTATAAGATTGAAAGAGGAAAATTCCATTGCTCATTACAAATACTAAGGATGACCTAATGCAACAATAACTACTTAAACACACCTAGACCATAGCACTCAGCTCCATAGCTGTTTTCATGTGGCAGTACAACAGGAAGCGAGTAGGAAGCAGTAATCCAGCCCTTCAAAAGGTGTTCGGAGCCCCTGCACCCCCTGGGTATAGATAGATACAGGCATAACTCCCACAGAGACCCAAAGCAAGCTAAATGGGGAAAGAGAAAAATAAGGAGGAAGATAGTGTTGGTGGTTTGTTTGTTTTTGTTTTTGTTTTTTTGTTTTTGTTTTTTTTGTTTTTTTGGTTTTTTTTTAACTCTGAAGATATCAAAAAGTTTACCCTCAAATTCAATTTGCTGTAGCTCCTGAAGAAAAACATATGAAATTCCTCATGTGAGAGAAAGCACTTTTTTGAAGAAAAATTGCATTGTTGAATACACTATCCCCAAATAGGCAACATGGAGAATTCTTGCATTTAAAGAAAACAGTATTATAATGCCCCTGACTACAACAACAAGTTCAGCAATTAAAGAAGTTGAAACACAAAGGAACAAAAGGAGAAATGAAGTGCAGAAGTGGAGGTGACCCTGTTCTGCTTTGTAGCATTTCCCTGCTGGGAGCAGAGATAAGTGCTGGAGTTGGCTCCCGAGCAGCACCTCAGGGTGCCTGAGCAGCAGTCAAGCACCACTGAAGGCAGCAGGCTCTGTCCCTGTGAGGCAGACAGGATGGGGACCCATAAGGGTGGCTCACTGAAGACAACAAACAGAGCAACATTTCCCCTGTCACAGGAGCCAGGACCACATTCCTCCTTAGGGACAGGCATGTGGCCAGTGGCCAGTGCATTGTAGGATGTCGAAGGGTTTCAATTCTCAGCCCTGGATCTCCACTTTCTTCACTCTTATCATGTGCACACATGTCAAGAGACCTGGATATAACCAGATCAAATTGTACTACTAATGTGTACAAGAGACTGCTTTACACATTGCAGCAGTGTAAATATTCATACAATTTACAAAACAATTTAAATATTTCAATTCCACTTGTAAGAATAAAATGGGAGGACAAGAGTTAGATTGTGGCTTAAAGCTGAACATCCCTCTAGGAATAGGCAGAATAAAAAAAAAAAAAGCACACAGACTTTGTCATCTTAAGTTAACTATATCAACAATTTGGGGGTTTAGTGAAAGTCTGCTCCCCACAGGGGCCTTCAACCGTAGTACCTCAAGGTCTCTTGCTCGAGGGAGATTTCCATTATACTGCAAATTGTGGTCTAACTCCATGCACCTTCCAAACTGCTCCCTAGGAACCTCTATCAGACTCATACTGCTCCAGCACACTTGGCAAGGGACTCTCTATAGCAAAAGGAGGAGAGGATATGAAACCTAAAACTGTTCCTTCTTAGGGAGAAAGCTTATAACTGCACATGGAAACTTGCTGTTTGATATTGGTAGCAAGATGCCCTAAATGCAGCATTACCCCCAGTACACCACAGTATTCAGGACCATGTGCAGCTCTGTTATGAATTATTCTCTGTAAATATCTACTATATTTAACCAAAAGGAGAACCTGAAATAAAAAAGGAAACCAGGCAACATATTTGCCAAGAGCCACAGGGAATACAGAAAGAAAATTATAAAAAAAAAAATAACCTAGAGTCAAATAATAATAGATCACTAATTAGCAAGACCTTGTGCTTATTTACTGAATAGGTGATAACCAATATATGCCTGACCTTTTAAAGTCATATTTCTAGCCAGGAAAGTCATGGCTATTAACTGCTACCAGGGTGCCATGGGATTTCTGTTCAGAGGCTTCTTTTTCACTTTGTTGTTGTAGCCTCTCATCTTTTACTGACATTACACACCACTCATCACGATCAGTGTCAGAAGCTATAACAGCATCTGTTCCAGTGGCAGCTTCTGCTGGATGAAGAGTCTCCCCCTTTACCTTAAAGAATGTCAATCATTTCTCATTCTCAGCATTCAGACTTGCTCATCAGTTAGTAACAACACTTTCAGCTACACCAGATGTGATTTTTGAATAAACAGTGGACTGAAACCACTGGAAATGATTGACAACTTATAAATCACACTTTTCAGAAAACAATAAGAAAGGGAAAAAAAACAAAACAAAACAAAAAAACCCAAACAACCAAAACCTATCCTTCCCTATTTCTAATGTTT
The DNA here is from genome assembly GCA_013399695.1 of Formicarius rufipectus. Lineage (NCBI taxonomy): Eukaryota > Metazoa > Chordata > Aves > Passeriformes > Formicariidae > Formicarius > Formicarius rufipectus. The sequence goes on along the minus strand of VXAU01001554.1, from coordinate 348,486 downwards.
CTCTATCCTTCCCTATTTCTAATGTTTCTCTGTCATTTAAAATAACTTCTACCTGAGGCGACATGGGACAAAAAAAAACCAAGTTGATTTGTGACATGTGAAGGCCTTACAGGAGGCTCTCTGTAGGATACTTTACAAGGGCCTGTCTTTTTTCTGCTAATAGCCCCACTGGAGAGAAAGAGGAGGTATCAGAAGTTAATTACGGAAAATTAAGATAATTTAAATATTAGACTGGATACCTCAGAATCCAGGTAAGTTTTCCCTCTGGAATAGTTGATATTAACTAGTCTGAGCATAACTATCCTCTTACAAGTTTATTTGTTTGCTCTCTGTAAAGTGTTCCCAAAAGCATCAGTCCGAGAGGTGCCGGTGTAATTAGACAGGCCAGAATGCTGCCCTGACCTGCCCTTTCTTGGCTGCTGAGGACTGACAAGCAGGGACCTGATGGTGATAGGCTGCATGCATAAAAAAGGTATTTCTAAAACCAAACCAAGTGGAACAGATCTATATGGATCCAAGAGAACAAGAATCTACGGAAATGAAAAGTGGTGCCAAAGAAATAAAACTTACCTTTGCAGGAAGGTGCCTATTCCTCTGCGTAAGTAGCGGATGTTGTGCTCTATCTCACAGGTCTGCCTGCTGCTCCCATGCCATCATGTTTGCCTGAACCAGGGGCACTGTTTGGGACTGCTGTCCTCCTGACCCTTGGGTATGTAAGCACAGCTCCGTTGCACCAGTGCTCACTCCTGCTCAGAGCAAAGGCCCTGTGGTGCTGGGGCTCTCTCAAGAGGAGAGGGCATGAGCATATCAGCCACAGCTCAGAAAAACAGCAAGCAATTAAGCAAGGAGGAAAACTGAAAGTATTTACATTTCTCTGCCTCTTGTGTCTTGTCTTTCTCTTAAATTTTCACTCAAAAGCTTAGCATTGTTTTTCCAAGTTTTTCTTCAGCTTTACTGGATGTCAAGAGCTGTTGACTCACAAGCAGACTTGGAGAGAAACACCCTTTCCTAAAGTTATGTTCAATTTACAGAGGCTTCATACATTCTCTTTTGCTCCAGTGTGAATTAATCATGCACTTCCTCAGCAGCTGCCTTTTTCTTCCATTAATTAACAGCTCATTGTGTTATCCTGAAACACCTGCTGACACCACCTTGCACCCTGTCAAGGACAGTCTTGCTCAGGGTTGGGCACCAGCCCAGGGCAGGGAGGAACACATCCAAAGAGCCCAAAGGAGTTGGGGCTTTCAGGACAAAGCTTCCTGCTTGTATTCATTCTCTTTGATCAGGATGCTTATACCCAGCTGAGGCCAAGACAGGCAGCAGGGATCTATCCAACACCCCAGTCCCACCATGAGCAAGCTTTAATGTCACCTTGAAGCACAGGAGCTGTAACATAGAAAAACAGGATAAAAGAATGTTTTTGCACATTCTTAAGAGAAAGTTTACTGTAATATCCAGTTTTCAAAAGCTTTCTGTGCTATGATCAATGCTTCTTTTCCCTTTTTTAGTATTGAGTTCGATAAAAATGTTTAGGAGCTCACTATCTTTCTTAAATAATGAAAAGGAAACTGCTTTTTTTCTTTGTGAAAAAAAGAATAGGCCTCTTTCAAAATAGAGAAGACAAGAATTCACTGGAAACTATTTATTACATCATCTTCCCCAAGACAAGCTTATCTGTCATTCCTTTGCAAACACCAGCAGGACCATCGCTTACCACTGCAGAATCAGCTTCACTGGAGGTACTCAGACCTTCTCCAGCTCCTTCTGCATTCTTAATACTTCAGAACATAGAGGAGAGATTTACCCTAAGTTCTCAGACTAGCTTAAATTACAATATTTTCATTTAGTTTTTTTTTTGTTTTGTTTTGTTTTAAGAGAAAGAAGTGGATGCTTCTCACAAAGATACTTGTGTATTTCAACAGATGCTTTTGAGAATATAAACAAACAACACTCATAACTTTTTTCTCCTGCAATATGAAGACTGTTTTACCTTTCACTTGCTAAGTACATACAGCTAACTATAGTACTTGCACATGTAAAAAAGTGTCAGTGTTAGGCCTTTACACAGCTGCTCCTTCCCAACTTTCTCAGCTTGAAAATAACTGTTGATTTACAAAAACATGTCTTCAAAAGAAAAGCTCAAACACTTTCATTAACCTTTCTAACCACCAGAGAGAAGTTTATTCACCTCCCCAGATGATAGCATGGGAGGAGGAGGAGGAGGAAGTAGGGGTGAGGCAGGACTTCATTAGCTAACATTCTCCAGCTGTGAATAATCCTTTGCACTTTCTACACAGCTGGTTTCTGGAAACTTTCTTCTCCCCCTTCTATTTTCTTTTTAGCAGAACTCCTAAAATGTATCTTATTCAAAGACTGATCGTACCCATTGGCTTCTCCAGCCAGGGTAAACTATTTCCCTTTCCTGGTCCTGAAAGTCCTTGGAAAGTCTGAGGTCTGGAGAGAGTTGGAGAGAGGGATAAGAGGAAAACCCTATTTAGAGTTCCCCTCCTTTTCCTTACGAAAGTCAGTGTTGACACAATATGAAGAACATTAATCCATAAAATGGATCAGAAAAGCTCCATGACAAAGCCAATAGATACCATGCAACCTACTGCTACTTCTTGTCTTTCCTTGGAAAATCCAGTGCAGAAAAGGCTCAGGCATCCCCAAGCTGAAGCTGAAGTCAATGCAAGGCTGAGTTTTACTGACAGGTGAACTCAGTGGGTGTTTTCTATTTTCAAAGCAAAAGATCTACATTTTAAAATACTTCTGCTATTGAGTGACAAGTGGAAACTCTGTAAAGGGCTTCTGAATGTCAGGTGTGGGGCAGGCTGAAACCTGTGTAATTCATTAAAGTGGAGGGAAATTTCAAATTACCCCTCTGTAGTTATGAATCAGAAGAAGAATTTGCATATTAAGAATTCTCTTCGGGGCCATGACACAAACTCAGAGTGCTTGGACCTTTGCATCAGTAATGTAGGATTACATTATCCATTGATCTTCACTGAGTTCTCAAAAATACAAATGCAAATGCTCAGTTTCTCTTTTAGAAGTAGCCAAGGAGCAAACTAACCAACAGCTTTTCCACAAAATTCACCCAGTCTCAGAGCTATAGGTTGTTCTGGTTTGTTTGCTTGAGTAATGATGAATTTTTCCAGCTGAGCCTGTGACTGAGTGTGCAAAAGTGATGAACATACCTGTTTCCTAAAGTTTAGTGCTGCAATTTTGAAAACAACTGCAAATAGAAATGCTGCTTAGAGTGTCTTCATGGTGAGAATGGGGCTGATACAGATAAGCTGGCAGGGAGAAACTTGTTATCAGCACCTGTGATCTGTTCGATCTCTTAACTAAGAAATTTTGAGAGATGGGAAAAGTAGTGTTGCTTGGAACAAGTGGAATACAAAATTATGGAAGTAGTCAAATATGAGATACACTTAAAATAAAAATGGAAAGCAGACTCAAAACCAGTGTAGAATGACAATATATTTTATGAACAAAGAAACATGCATGTTAGTTTGGCTTGGTTGTTTGTTTCCTTGTTTTTGTTGGTCTATTTGTTTTGGTTTTGGTGGGTTTTTTTGTCGTTGTTGGTTTTTTGTTTGTTTGTTTTTGTGTGTTTTTGTTTGTTTGGGTTTTTTAACTTTCTGCATACCAATAAATCACTTTGCACTTCCAAATTCAAAGTTCTGGGATAACATCTCCACAGATGGAATTGAAGTTTTGCTTCATGAAGGTTTCCCTTCATCTATTTTCTACTTATGTTTTACCAATACTGTAAAGTATAAAATAAGTCTTTTAGGATAGATTGCTCTGCCACCAGAAAAACATATTCAAAGCAAAAAATAAAATTGGCAAAATTAGTCATTTTCAGTGAAAGAGCTTTCCAGGTCAAGAATTACTTGCTGAAGACGCAGCATTATAAACGGTCTTCTCTCAGGCACTTGTACCAGTGGTCAAATAATTCATTTCTTAGTAAGAAATACGATGGTCTATTAACAGAAAAAAGGATTAGGTATACATTAATCAAACATTTCAGAGACTTATAAACATGCATATAGCATCCAGGAATATCCCATTATCCTATTTCAGAAGATATATGTAATCAATATTTCAAATATATCTGGTTAGTTTCTTATCATTGAGGTTTAAGTATTCTCCCTCTTCCCCTCTTGTAAAATAGACAGTGTTTTCAAAGGTAGCATCAGTAATTTTCTGAAGTACTGCTTAACCAAAATAAGTATTTGAGCTGGGTTTTCTGTGTGGTTCAAGTAAACCAGCTGAAGACAAAACTAACATGATCTCCCACAAACAGGCAGACACAAAAAGATTAACTACTGTTATCGGAGTTCTCTTTAAAGAGCATTGGTTTGAAGTAGTGGTAATTCTTCACCTTTTCCTGACTGAGGAGTTTCTAAAATATTAGCTTTTCATCCCTCCCCATAAGCCAATCAGTGAAAAAAATATTAAAATATAATTGGTGGAAACCAGTCTATCAGAGGCAAAATTAGTTGTTCATACTGTGGCATTTGCAAACATCAGTCATACATCAAGGAAATATGTTTTTATTTGATAGTCACTTGCTTGTTTCCCAGAAGAGCTTTAGGGAAAGAGAGAGACCTTTGGGCCATGCCAATATTTACATGGTACTCTGCTGACAGCCCCTCATTCTTCCATGATTCTTGCAGGAGGAGGACTGATTTAAGACTTGTTCTTCCCTGGATACCAATTAATACAACCCTAGTGGTCCCTGAGTTTCAGGATGCATTAAATTCTTTTCATAAACAGCTGTAGCTCAAAACTCAAATATTCTTTTTTTTTCTTTTTATTTTTTTTTCCCCCTAAAACTCACACAGGTTTTAAGAATGGAAGTAGAAGTAGCGTGTAGGGAAAGATACCTGTTTTCAAAACCCATACCCTCAAACCATTTCTAACAGACAGCAATTGCAAACTTAAAGAAAATCTCCTAGTATGGAATTGTCTCACAGGGGTCAGAGGGCTGTTACTTGGTTATTTATTAGCATATATGGAATCAGGGTTTTCACACACATGAAAACAATGTCTGTGAAGAAATCCAGATGTTATTTCATGTTGTGGTCTAAAAAGCCTGGAGTATGCAGCATTCCTTTTGTTAATTCTGCACATTCCATCAGGCTTTCACAACTTGCACTTCAATTCCTTTAATATGGTGGCTCTGTGTCAAAGAGAACATTTCCGAGTTAGGTCTTTGAAGCATCTATAGGCATTTGTACTGGGCTTGTTCATAGGATGGCTGAAAGTTGCTTCATCCTGGCCATGGGGGCATTTGACTTTGCTCCACGTAGTCTAAGAAGGTAAACAGGGATGAGTCACCTAATTGCCTTGAAGCAAATGTAGATTCCCCCTGACAGCATTTAGATGTTTAAGTGCAGAGTTCACCAATGGGCAGCTTGTATTTGCACAGAAATAGAAAAACAGAAAAGCAGCTACCTTAGAGGTGGTGAAATTTTTGTAGAGAAGCAACATAAACACTGGGACCTTCATGTCCTTTCTGGGAGCGACAGGACCCTTTGCTGGTGTGGGCTCCCCAAAAAAGGCTGCAGGACCTGCCACAGAGCTGGCAAGCTTTGAAAGATACCAGAGCAAAAAGTGGGGAGTGCTTTCTTCCTGTGCATTTTCAGTGTCTGAGGACAGCTGCATGGGGAGCCCATGACCACAGATTGCCAGAAAAAAGGAGAATTTCTAGAAATTCTTCCAGAAGAAACGGACCAGGCCTTTGTTAGGACTGATGTACATGTAGATGGTTGTATAACAACCTTCGGATCTAGACGGAGGACAGCCTGGAGAAGCAGGCAGTCCTGTTACTTTTCTTAAGTGCCCTCAGGCACAAAAAGACTTGAAGAAGGAACAGTAAGTCACTCAAGAGTGTAAGCCATGCAGAATTTCCAAAAGAATATGAAAAGTGGTCTATACCTGCCATGGCCCATTACAGCAGAGCTGGAGATACTGTCATTCTTGAACTTTGAGTCAAGGAACACACTCAATGGGGAGCAAGGATTCAGTCAACAAGGGTTTTTTTGATAAGCACTACAAAGGCTAAATCAAAGGAATGAAACATGAACATAATGTTTGCTCTTGAAGGAGACATTCCCATCTATTGAACCAGCTCCTTTTGCCTTTTGGTCAATACCCAGTGTGCCCATCTGCACTTCCTCACTAGCCACTCCCATGTGAGCACAGTGCTGCTCAGCACAGCCTTCTCTCAGCAGTGCTGCAGCCAAGGCTGCAGGGGTGCCATGTGCTGGCCAGCCACAGGGCCCATGCTGCACTGAGCTGTGCATCACTGAGCTCCAGCTGCCATGTTACAAGTGGCATGGGATTTGTGAGGCAGCTGCTCATGTTCAGTACACGCAGACAGGAACCCAAGTGCCCTGCTTACAGTAACACCCTGGTCATCTACAGATCTGCGAACTTACTGAGAAGAAACCAAGGTGACATTGCACAGTCAGGGGCTCCATCTGTACACCGTTTTCCAAAAGTCAGATTCCCTCCTCCCTTGCACATTGAGCAGTCATCTGTGTGCTCACAAAGCAAAGGCAAACTGTTGTACATTGACACTGGTGCCATCATGGAGAATTTACCTGGGTGGCTTGCATAGTTGGTAGATGTAGGTGTGGCTGTTGGGCTGGCATTTCAAAGAATGCCTGGCCTGTGTGAAACAGGTAAATCTCCTTTTGAGATTAAAGTGTTTTGGCCCTTGCAGGTGCTGTCAGTTAATGGATGCTCTATAATGCCTATGCATAATCTTTACCTCTCACATTAGCTCTGAAAGGGCCAATAAATAAGGAAGAATAACCTGAGATTTTCCAGTTGCTAAGGCAATGTAATCAGTATGTATGTGTTCAGCAGATACCCATAATCTTGCCAAGGCCTACAGCTTTAGGTCTCCTGCTATATTTTTGCCAACATGAGAGAAGGAAGCAGAGGAATTGGCAGGGAATGAAGTGTCAATGGTTAGAGCTGTAATAAAAATTTTGGAAGAAGAAAGTAGCACCTACCGCTACACGTTCATGTATTATGCCATGTTATATCATGCCAACAAAATGGGGCTCTTTGCCACCATTCTGTGTAACAGCTTCATTTAGCCTAATTACTTGGTATAAAATCCCCTTGTCCAGTAAGAGTTGATTTCTCCTCCCAGAGCTGTGAATCCAGCCTTGACTATATTCAATGTGCTCATATTTACAGACCCTGAACCAACTCTTCAGCTGACAAGCCACTGCTTTACTTAAATCATTAAACTTCTGTCTGTCTCAGGAGCTGAGTTCTTTAAAACCTTCTTGCAGTAGGATGCAAACCAGCCAAGCAACACCAACACCTTTTCCAAACCCAAGAGCATCAATGCACCCTCTGGAGGGCTGTGGATAGCACAGCATAGTTGACGTGCTTAGTGAACTTACAGTTTGTAAATTGTTTTGATGCTGATGTGGATGTATATTAAGTACTGACACATGCAATTAGCCAGGGGGAATAAAAATAGGAAAACAAAAAAAAATAGTTATTTTAGTTAGGAAGATCAAATACAGTTGTTTGGTTTTGGGATTCAGGATGAATTCCCCTTTACGTCCCTAAGCATCAGACATATAATCTTTCCTGCAGTTTTTTACCACAAGTCATTAGTTAGCAAAAATATTCTCTCCCTGTCACATTCCTCAGGGGACCGTAGTCTTGGGAACATTTATTGGACAGCACATTGCAGTGTTTCTTCCCTGAGCTTCTGTCCTTACTCTTCATTTTCCTTTCTCTCTCTTACCTACAGATGCATCAATGTGCACATGTACCTAGCAGATACTTTCTGAATAATTTTACACAAGCAGTTGTTGCAGTTAGTGATACATGACTCCTTTTCAGTTTGAAGCCCCTTTGGTTTCCTGAAGGAGTTTACCTATTCTATTTTCTGAAATGAAGGGTAGCCTTAGCAAGGGCCCATTCTTGAGCCTGGTGCTAATAACACCAAGATTGTGGGTTCAATCCCTCTATGAGCCATTCACTTAAGAGTTGGACTTTGATGATCCTTTGACGATCTCTTCCAACTCAGAGTATTCTGTGATTAAGTAACCTCCCACACATTCAGGAAGATTTAGCCAAAGCTGAAACAAAAAAGTGCCTGGAAGAGGGAAATCCACAGCCTGACCTGCAGTGTCACTCTGGGGCGAGATAGATCTGTACAAGCTACCACCATATGCAGACAGCTAGTTATCATCACACAGGAGCTCTGAAACCAGTCCTTACCCCAATTCCAGTCTGCCTTTGTGTGAATGTAAATGTTCTTATCAGTAAAGTGAAGATAATGCCACTACAGCACACTGCACGCTGTAGGGGAATTAAATGGATAAAGTTTATAAAGTGTTTTGTATGTCAGATGAAGTATATATAAGACATACACATTCTTACTGAAAGCTCTGATAGCTGAATATAAGAAAATTAACAGGGAGAAAGGCATTACAGACCTGGTAGAGAGACTGAGTCTGATCCTGGGCACTAGTGCTTATGGAAAATCAATTTCTTCTCCAAGGAAAGCAGCCCTGGGAGGGAGATGCAGGAAGGGAAGGTGTTACTGCGGCACCTCTCACTGCAGTCCCAAGGCTGGACCTGCTGATCTCTGAATAACCCACTGGAGAAGGCCATGTGTTTGTGGGATCTAATCAAACCCCATTTGCAGTTAATTAGCCAGTCCTGATAGGGTGCAGGCCTGACCTGTGCTCACAAGTATCACTGGGGCACAGGATGGCATCAGGGATATATGCAGGTGTTTCACAGCCAGCCCCACATGCCATCTCCCACAGCCCTCTCACCACTCCCACCCTGGCTCCAGGAATATGTGATGGCAACAAGGGTGTTAATTTAGATAAAACATTAAATGCTAAAGCATTCAGTTCTGCCAGTTGTTGTGAGGAGCAGTGGGTCTGTGCTGATGCATAGCTGAAGCTGCAGCTCTCTCTACAGGCTCCGTGTACAGGAGCTGCACAGTGGCAGCCAGCCTGGCCCGACTGCACAGCCTGTCCTGGGCGTGCAGGGGCACCACGCTGGGACCCTGGGGCAGGAGGGTCAGCAGGGATGGGGCTGCCCACTGGGGCAGCTGCAGCCCCTACAGCTGGACTCGAGATCGCACGGAGCTCAGCCGTGTCTGAGGGCACAGCACGAGCTGAAGGGCTAGAGCGTGTCCCAAGATCACAAGCACATACGTGTGCAGACATGCTCCGTGAGTCCAGGGCCACCACCCCAGGGGCATGGAGCTGTGCAAGAGCCCTGCCTGACCTGAGGGCAACCCAGGCACGTTTCAGAGCCTCCTTTGAGCCCAGGGGTAATGCAGCCATGCAGCAGAGACATAACTGCTCCAAACGCTCATTTGATTTGAGGGTTATTTTGCTTTTCATAATAATTTCTTGATAACAATATAATTGGATGATTTCTTAAGGTCATTTCATGTGCTAGATTTATTGGGAATATTACCTGCATATTTGGAGTTAAGAGGGACAAATATTTTATTTCCTTTTCTTATTGTCCCATTATTTATAAAATTCTCTTTGAATCTTGTAAATTCATTTTTTCATTTCCCTTCAGAGTTTGTCTTTCTCTTTGGCAAACATTGATTTTTTTTTTCATGTTTTTTCCAGTGAACCTTGAAATTAAAATGTCTTTTTTTGTTTAATTTCTTTTTTTGTACACTGGACTCATTGTCAGCACAGCAAGAGCAAGGTGCTTTATTAGATTACTGCTGCTTCAAAGCTGCTGAAAGGAAGAGTTGACCACATTTTATCATATGTGTGTAGTTCCTTCACGGGTTGTCATTATTCTCTTTCCAGCACAAACCCAATCCCAAGTTCCCAACATTTGAACGAAGCATGTTAATTATTTTAGTATTTCATAATCAATTTTTACTGAATTATACCAGTTTTAAGAATTGTAGAATTCTTTGTCCTCTTAGTGGACAAATCACATGCACAGAAACAGCTATATACAAAAATAGCAAGGTTTGAAGGCAGAGAGAATATCTTTTATTAGACCAGCTGATACAGTTGGGGAAAAAAAAAAAAAAGGACAAGCTCTCAGCACACAAGTCCTCTGAAAGCATTTCTGCTTTTTTCCAAATATATCAATTGTTCTAATAAAAAATATTACCTCTCTGAAAACTTTTCCTCTCTCCTACCCTTTTACCATTGCAGCTACAGCAACATTATTTCTAGTAGAAAAATAACTGTATTTATAAAGCAAAGAAACATATCACCATTTTTCAAGTGTTTTTCATCAAAACTACTGTCTCTTCCATTTCCTGAAATAGAGATTTTATTTAAAAAATATTTTTAGAAAAGAATAATTTTTATGATAATTACTTTGTAATTTTATCTGCTGTAGCAGAAGAATCCTCTATTACACAGCCTGGGCTAAGAAAGCTTTTTTCTTTTGCTAAGTAGTCAGGGCACTGTAGGTTATGAAATTAAAAGCTTAAATTATAGTAGGGTAAAGTTGTTGGACCTAGGAACACAGATACATTTGTATCCTTGGCCAGCCTGATGTGCCATCAGAAAATTAGGAAATTCTTAAAAATATTCAGCTAGAATGAAATCATCCATAAATTAAAAGGGTTTGCTTTAGCTTTGTGACCTAGGGTTATACATTATGCTAAGCAAGTATAACAGTCTATGTTCAAAGGCTAAAGAGCAGGTGGTAAGTGTTTAAAGCAGCAAGAGTCATGTTTTAAAAAAAAGTATTTAAAAATGGATTGTTCTAGGCAATAATAAACTATGAATTGTAAAAGGTTAATTGACAAAATGATACTCATCTAACACTATTTCTGTAATAGCAATCATTGCTGAATCTGTAATTCAAGGGCCTAGCTATATTGAGAATTGCATTTCCTCAAAAAGGCTCTGGTTATTTCCTCAGTCTATTTAACGTATGGTAATTAATTATAGATTTACAAGCAGTACACAGGCAGATACAGGTACCTGTGACCACCCTGCTGCTGGCAAGAAAGACAGACACCCGTCTGCAGCCCGGGGCGGCCCAGGTATCTGCATGGAGATTCCTGCCAGCAGCTGACCTTTGCCTCGCTCACCATCCGAATCAGAGCGCTGGCACGGGCGATGGTAATTACCCTCACTGCACATCTGGCATTCAAGGAAGGGCAGCCTTGCCTCAAGGTTGCTGTGCTTAGGTTCAAATCCCATTTTTGCAGAGCCTCTGACCTGCAAATTTGATCTATTTTCCTCCAAACTCTATTTCTTATTCAATGAGATACGTTAGGAGTGATCAAAATGTTAAGATTTTTAGAACTGTAAAAAACATTCAATCTGACTTCCTCCACATTCTCAAAGTGGCAAGGATACCCTCCTCATGATAGAAATAATCCCTTTTAAACTTTTTTTTTCCTTACAAAGATATTATGCCAAATGAGAGCTATTTTGTTTGTTTACTTTGTTGGGGTTTTTTTGTTTGTTTGGTGTTTTGTTCTTTTTTGTTTTGGTTTTATTTTGTTTGTTGCGGGGTTTTTTTGCTTGTTTTGGGGTTTTTTTTTTGTGTGGTTTTTTTGTTGCTGTTGTTGTGGTGGTGGTTTTTTTGGTGGGTTGGTTGGGTTTTTTTGTTTGTTTGTTTGTGGGTTTTTTGTGTGTGTGTGTGTGTGTGTTTGTTTTTTTTTAAAGCAGCGGTTCCTCGATAGAAAGACAAATGGAGTCATTGCTATTGCTGTTTCGCAGAAACGACCTCCCAGGTACCTGCTACATTAGTGGCTTTTGTGAACAGGGTGAAGTGCCACATGATCATTTCTATCCATGCCTGCCACAAGGTGTAACCAAAAAAATGGCACAGGCTTGCTAAAAAGAGGCTATTATGTCTTCTTAATTACGATTCATTACTTCTTTTTTTAACAGTACAAACTTGTCAGCTATAACAAAAGATGTTTAAGAAATAAACCTTGTCAAAATAAATGAATTAAGAGCATTCATCCTTTTCCAGAGTGTGAAGAAGTTTGTATGGTGACAATGAATTATGTAATGCATTAGCCACACTTCTTAAAATGTTTGTACCACTTGCTCCATAACTTGCAAAAATTTTGTCATTCTCACTGAATCTCCAGTTATGGGCACAAATTAGCAAGATTTGATTGTAATTGAACTTTGAGAAATTCAGCTATTATTCTGCCAAATGCAAGATGTTTCCTCTGTGCAGAAGCCTCTTAAAGCTGCATGAAATCCATGTGAAATCCATAGGCATGCTACCATTGGCTTTGCTTGGCAGAGGTTTGTGCTGCAGAGGGTGTAGAGGAGATCTGCTGCTTGTCAGGACCCTGTTATGGTGTGGGCTGTCCCCCTACGTTGACAGGTGAGTCTTGTCTGGGCAGCTGGGTTAAACCTGCTCCCAAATCAGCATAAGCCTTCCCTAGGAGTTCACCAAAAGCAGGGCCAAACCATGATTTGGGCTATGTTCCCAATGACAATTTTAGGTCTGCTTTCCCAAGCCACTGCTTTCTTTCCACATATCAGTCCACTTCCACGGTGCCAGAAAATTCTGTACATGAATGATTAAATATATATCCAGCATTATTACTGAGTCCACCCATACACACACTAGTCTGTGGATGCAGATTCCTCCCTACTTTAGTCCCTTTATGAACTGGATACCAGCACAATCTTGACATTCCTCTAGAACTCTAACTTTGCAGCTTATTGACTCTATTTTCAGAACCACCTCAACATCTGCCTAAGACCTGTTTCAGATTCACGATGTTGTCCCCTTGCAATCACGTCCATGACTGTTGCTCCCCTGAAGGAAGAGAAATCCACAGTACACACAACAGATTAATGGCATTTGCGCTTCTATCCCCACAAAGAACACTTCCCAGCATCTCTTCTACCCAATTCATTCCCATCCTGGTGTTTTCTTTTATCTTCACAAACGTTTTCCTTCCCCTTCTCCAGGATAGCTTTGCCATTCACCACCAGTTCACAAATTCATGCTTGACCCTCTCACAGGACTGAATAACAGACCTGTTGAAGAGAGTCACTGTTCTGAGAAAATTTTCATTTTTTGTGCAGTAAATGAACACACAAAAACTCCTTCCATGTAGTGAAATCTTTCCAGCAGTGACATGGCATAGCTCATTTAACATTTCTTCAGATAAGCACTTGTAAAAGTCAAGACAAAAAATAGATGATGCTGAGGCTCCTCCTCATCTAAAGCGAATGCTCTAAAGAACTGCTTAGATTCCTGGAATCTCAAAATCACAGCTTTTGTTTCTGCTTGTGCAGACAGCCTTTTTACCCCCCTAGAGCACAGCAATGGTGCTTCTACATTTGTCTGTGCGTGGTGGTGTGTCTCACCACCACGGTCCTGCTGGCTGCTGGGGAAAGAGCTCTCCCATTTCATTGCTACACCACCTCCCTCCTGCTGGACCTTGGACAGATGGACAAAAGCACTAATGCCACACTGGACCCAGGTTCTCCAGCTCTTGGGGACCTCAGCTCACAGGCCCAGCTTGAGGCCTGTGTACACACTTATTTGAGAAATGCTCTGGAAAACAAGAACAAGTTTGCTGTGTTCACTGCATAAACCCAACTGAATTTTTAAGGAGCCAAGCTGCTTTCAATCCTGCTCACACACAGCTACGGACATCTTCAACCCATGTACTTTCTGATTCTGATAGAAATTCTCCCCCCTGCTATTTAAAAACAGACAGGCACAAGGAGGTCAATACTACTGGGGGTCCAGCTTTAGATTTTTGGCATCAGAAGCATGAATGAGCAGGGAAACAAAGACTACAGGAGATGCATGGGAGAGATGTATCAGAGATAAGGAAGAAAAAAGGTTGGACAGATATCCAGGGGAACAGTCTGGGACACTGGCCCCTGCCCTGGTCTCTCAGTGATTCTTGGCAAGATAAAGGAGTACAGCACACACAAGAATTTTTCCTAGAGCAATACAACACAGTTATCACTGGAATGTGTCTGCACCTCAGGGAAATGTACAGATATTCAGGCTACCCAGAAAGAAGGGAAATCTGTAAATCTGATGGCTCTTTCACAGCCCCACTAGGCTATTCTTGATACCCTACCACAATGTGCCATGCAGATGCATGTCCCTCACCTGCCTTGGGACCAAGACCTGAGGCAGCGGGGAGTAGGTCTCTAGTCTTCACTGATGGGGATGATAGGAAGCACAGAGCTGTGGAGACTCTGAAATGAGAAAACATGGCTTGGAGCTGCTAAGTTACACAGCAACCACTCCCATCCCCACAGCAGCCAAATTCAAGGAAGCGCAAAAGCAGAATCACACCAGCCCTATTCGTTCACAGGGAGCAGAAATAAAATCTAAACTCCAAACTCATAACCAAAGAAGGTTTTTGGAGTGGCAAGTACGCATGAACACTTGTGCCCAGAAAATGGTAGACTGAATACCAATCTCTGTGGGAGATCCAGTGTGCCACTGAACTGTTCATGAATGTAAAAAATAATTGTAGCACTGAAACAGTCCAACCTGCAACAATATTTCCTATTAGATATCTCACTGCAACATAAAGAATTTTAATAAATCATATGGCAATTTTTAGTTAATAATGTAGAAGGCATTTCTTAAAGGTAGGATATGCCATACCTGTTGACTGGCAAACAGCTCCCTAGAGGCAGCTTACCTCGCGGGCAGGGGAAATTGCATTTCTCTGGAATGAGAGCTCATTGTCTGCAGTCTGGCAGGTGCCACCAGCAGGGCAGGTGGGACATCAGCTGGGAACATACCCTCTGCAGGGCTCAGAGCAAGCCCCAGTGGCAGCGAGTGCAAACCACCTCCTGCACTCCATCCCTGGCAGTGGTTTGTGCCCCAGGCCCAGGACCTGCCACCACTGAGCATGACCACATCCTGCTCCTTATGTGCAGGAGCATTGATTTCCATTTCCTTATCTCATCTCTGCCATGGTCCTTCCAAGTCACAGGGAGCATCTTAGCCATGTTCTGACTCACTTTTCCAACAAAATATGGCATTCTTCACTGGCAACAGTTGTTCCCAGCTTACCAGAACATCCAGTGGTAATCATAGCAGTAGATGTTTGGAGATAAAAGTGTATTTTCTAAATATCTGATATTTATAGCTATGGAAAAATTCATGAATTGTCACATTCACCTAAAAGATTCAGGATTATAATTGGAGAAGAGCTCCCACAGGAAAAATTAGACCATACTGACCCATATAAACAAGTTCTGTAAGCCACAATAAGCTGCTTGAATCTATTTAAAATACTACTTTAGCAGCATAGCAAAAAGATACTGACTGGTTAGTTAACTCAGGGTGCATTTCATAAATATATATATATGTGAAAAACATTCTGGTGAAATAAGCACAGGTTTTTATTTGCTGGTGCAGAGATGGCATGTGCTGCTACTGTGGTTCATACACCAACATTTAAAAAATCTATTACTTTTATTGTGAATTAGATGAATACTCAACCATCTCTGTAACTCTGCAGCTCCCAGAGGGAGTTCTACATTACAAATAAATTTGAAGTCTGATATTTAACTTAGCAGAAAAATCCAGTACAAAGTTAAAAAAAAAAAAAAAAGGCAGCCCTCCAACGTGATATTTATCCACTTTATATATGGACTATAGGAAGAACTGAAATTATTTTCACTAGCAAGGTATGTGTAATTTAATATCACCAGTGAAAACTAGAAGCAGTTGAACTGGCTGGGATAAACTCCAAACACATGTAATTTTTCAAGTTTTGAACACAAAAAATGGGAGTAAGCAGAACTCTTTCAGCATCCCTGCAATGATCACAGCAGTGTTTTCTGGAGGAAAGGATGGGAAACTAAAATTGCGTGGGCAAAAAAATGATCAGAGAGAAAACAAACACTCCCCTAACATCCTACTATCAACTTCTCTTGAATGGATCCATTCCTCAGCCCAGTCATAAAGCAAACAGCTGTGTGTATAGCATGTCTGTAAAGAGTTACAAGATTCAGTTTATATTTCTTCACTTACTCATGCTCTGCATAACGCTATTCCTGGGATCTCACTCCCCATCAGCTCCTTCTCTGCTCTGAACAAGGTCATAATGCACTGACCTTGTGTCCTGCAAAACCAGTAGCATCCCCTAGCTTGCTGTTGTATTTTTTTCCTTGAAATCTCCAGACTAGGGGAAAGTATTGAGTGTGTTTCTTCTGATGACCTTTACAGAAAATTCCTCTACATCACTGCATCTCGCACTGAAATCAGAGAATCGTTCCCCTCACCTGATTTATTTTTCCTGCTGCAAGCTCAGCAGATGTATCCCTGACTGCTGAAGAAAGGACAAGCCTGAAGAGCACAGTAAACTTCAAGACGTGGCATACATGGCCTCAGAAGGGCTCCTCTCTCTGAGTCTGGCAGGCAGGGTGCACAGCATGACAGCATCATCATGTCCTTTTGAAAGACAAAGGAAAGAACAACCCAGATTTGTTTTCCATGCATCTCTTACTCTGGATTTAGATCTTGGTGAGAAGTAAGCTAGCGGATCTGCGAAGGGGTTCTGTGTTAACATTTCTCCTATAGCTTGTGCAACAGCATTTATTTGATCTAGGGTGCCTCGTGCTGCGTGGGATCACACACAAAAAGAAGCTGCCAGAGGAGAGAGAGCAGAGACCTGCAGCATAAGCTAAGAGTTGCTGGAGACCAGCAAGGAAGGAACAAGGTGATGGTAATTCACCCCATAAATCAGTGCCTAGCTCAGATAGCAGTTCACCTGCTCCCTGTACCAGCACAGCTGCTCCTCCTTTTCCCAGGCACAGGGATGGGCCATGACTTCTGCTTCAGTTGTTCATCCTGGGGCCCTTAAAGGCTGAGTTAATGCTCATTTGTTCATAATGCAGCTCTCTGCTTACCTGAAGTCATGAGATCCAGTTTGCCAGTAATACATCTGTATAAAACAAAGTTCAGCACAGCCTGTGTTAATAACTACCCTTACAAGCACACCATAGCACCAGACGCTGGGCAAGTGAAAGGCTAGTTCCATAAAAGCCTGCAAGTTAAATACATATTTTCTCATTAGCAATTAGCCATTAGTCTCAGTTCTTAACAACTCAGGAAACCAATGAAGGCAGACCAGAGCAGCACTAGTGTAGTGACCTTGTACTGGGCAGGGGCTCAGCACATTATGGAGAGCTTCTTGAGATAGCACATTTTGAAAGATGAGCTGTGTGCCTCTGATCCTGAAACAGGCTACTTCTTAGACAACACCTTTGCCAAGTTAACAGACAAATGTGGCTACCTAACCTGATGCTCTGTGTGACATGGGTAAGCTGGGTCTACTGATAAGCCAGATATTTCAGCTCCAGCCCATGTCTTCTTTTTTTTCTTTTTTAATTTTTTTTAAATCCTGTTCATGACTTTACATTCATAAATACCCTCACAATGTCAAGGGATAGGGGGTTTTCATCAATTCATTAGATCTGCTTCCATGAATTATTTATATGCAGAGCTAAAAATGGTTCCGAAACATTACAAGAATTCAATATCAGTTTTCACAGTGGGATTTCATCATTTTAGCACTGGAGCATAATAGCCTAATGCAATACTAATACTAATATGATATGGTGCTAATAGGGTACAATGAGCGTTCTCTC
The DNA here is from genome assembly GCA_013399695.1 of Formicarius rufipectus. Classification (NCBI taxonomy): domain Eukaryota; kingdom Metazoa; phylum Chordata; class Aves; order Passeriformes; family Formicariidae; genus Formicarius; species Formicarius rufipectus. Next base: position 330,862 of record VXAU01001554.1, on the reverse strand, counting down.
TAATATGCAAACATTTCCATGTTGCATTATTATTTCTTTTAAGTTAATATGATATGGTGATAATATGATGAAATGAATTAGTTTCATATCATTGTTTGCATGAGTTGCACATATTAAAAGAATATTTCCCCCCTCCTTTTGAATTCACTTGGAATGAGCTTGAAAATTTACCCTGTAGTTATTCTTATGCTAATGAGGCTGTTTAGTAGGAAACACTCCCGCTGTTGCTTAGCCAGCTGAAGAAAGAATAGGCGCATGTCACCTCTTGCTGGAATAAGAATTTTCCTGGCCTGTTTTGAAACCCTGTGTCCTAAACATGTTTACTTTAACATTTCCCACTAGATCACAGATTCATTGCATATTTATGCCAAATTCTCTGGTTAATATTTTTCAGGAGCACTTCTACATAAAAGCAGACATGTCTTCCAGCTCAGCTGCTGTGAGGGGAAAGGCACAGGAGTCACAGGTCAGAAGCCCTGACAAACACCAGCTGGGGTGGTGACCACAGAGAAAGACTCATCATAGCTTTTGTGATCTGAGTCTGGTCTGTGCTGGGAAGAGATAGATGGCAGGGCCACACCCAGACTTTGAGGTCCATTGCAGTATTCTCCTTCAGGTCTCGGGACATTTTGCCAAAGCCTGTGTTGTGCAGGCATCGATGCAAAAAGTGTGAGGGTTTTCCCCTCTGCCCCACAAAGAAGAATATCTACTGATGCTAGAGAAAAATTCCCTCTGCTCTTCCTGGAAATGCATGCTGTGTCCTGGCATGTCACACTTATTCAAGGACCCCTTTGTTACTCTGCTCTGGTAGCAGAACTGTGGAAAGCATCCTGAAGATGCTTTGGCATTCCATGCTGGACACAAGCTGCAGGGCTTGGGCCATCCAATAAACCTTGTCCTGACCCTTTACAAGCATTTTTCTGCAACACTTAAGTGTACAAACTGGAATGACTGTAATGGGACTTTATTTGGCGCTTTCAGAGGGACTCAGAGGATTCACTGTGTTTGTTAATAAATGGGTTCTGAAATGTTGAGGATTTCTATTTGGGGAAGTTGTGGCATTCCCATACAGGATGATGAGGAAGGACATTCATAATAGCTAACATTAACTTCTGGCTATTTTCTTCCTGACTTCCCCCTACAGAGACAAAGAACACCCCATGAAGTGGCTGAGAGTAATATCCTGATCACCCTGCACCCCAGCTTTAACTTCATGTTGGTCCCGGAATCAACTTCAAATCCCAGCAAATCCATTTTGACTGAATGTGAATTTAGGCTTTACAAGCATTAATTCACATGAACATAAGCATGAAATTTTTACACGTGCAGTTAACAGCACATGTACAACACAGAAAGCTTCCTCAAATGTTACAACAGTTTAAAATGTCATAAATAAAAGAGTCCAAAGGGTTTTTTTAATTATCAGATTTCCATAGCTATTCTACATAATTCCCTGTATAATCCAACCTTAAACTCAGAAGACACTCATGTAGATGACATTTCCTCTCTGTTTTGAATGGGGATTATTTTTAAGAGGATACAGAACCTGGAAATACTTCAATAGGACTGATATTTAAAGCATATTTAATGGCATTTATGTTTTAATCTTCTTACCTGCTAAACTTTAAAGAGAACTGCAAGGAATTCAACAGTGAAAAAAATAAATAGATGTTATTTAGTAACATAAAATGCATAGGTAATGGGTCAGTTGATTAATAGACAGGATGTAAAGGGGAATGATTGTCAGGGCACCATGGCACACCATGCTTTCTACCCTCAGGGAGTAACTAGTTCCATTGCTCGCATCCTCTTGTCACCCTGAAAGGGTTCTACTGCCTATGGACTTTGTTGCGCCGTTGGCCACAGGGTGATCCAAAAGCAATGAGCCAAATTCACCAGGTTCCTTATAAATTAGCAGAATTATAAGGAAAGGAAACTTTTCCAGGAAGAGAGGATAGAGGCAGATGAATAATTCTTATAACTTTCATTCTGCATTTTCTAGCCTGAATGCAACATAGCACCATCCAAGATCTCTCCGAGGACAACTACTCACATTAAAGAAATCTCAGAGAAAACCATACAAAGAAAAATTTTGTTGGTTTTCTGAACTTTGGAGTTTTACAAATAAAGTCTAATTTTGATAATGCAGATTCAGCCTCACTGGTGTGGTGCTGTTGTGAGTTGGGTGCTCAGCTGCTGTTGGGTGGCAGCGAATTACAGCTGGTGCTGGTGCTTGTCTCCCTAAATTTAAACATAATCATTTGCCGTTTCAGTCCTGAAAGAGCCTGCATGCAGCTTCCTGCTTGCTTTTCTTCTCACATTCTACCTAACCCCAGGAGCAAGGAGCTACTTTGTTAGGAGTAAAGGCATTAATTAGCAGTGAACCTGTTTAACCCACATGCTCTTTCATGCAGCTCCATAATGAATTCCAAACAATCTTGGGTTGTAACATGACTGCTATTTTTCCAGATTAAAGCAGATATTCTCCTGAAATCATTGGAATCTGCTGCAACTTTCCCTCAGAAGGATGGGTGTACTTTGGAGTAAGAATGACTATGTATGGCACTCCTGCAGCATTGCTCCAGCTTTCTGAAGCTGTGCCCTAAACCAGCATCAAAAGGGAGGAGGAAAGGAGTAGGGATAAACTGCAACTGTTTACCTTGTTTCCAGCATTATTATCTTTCTCAGCTTCTCTCAAAGGGTAGTTTGTATCAGTGAGGTCTTGCTGAAATCAAGAAATCAAGGCAGGTTTCTAGAGGAACTAACCAACACGTGCTCCCTGCTATAGTTCCATGCAGAGTGCTGTGTTCACTGGTGCTGGGTGCATGGTGTCGATGGTGGTGTAGGACATGGCCACAGGTGTGGGGCACACCTAGAGACCACAGCCCCCGCAGCTCTGCAGCCACCACCAGTGGCCTTGCTGGCTAGCAGGTTCAGATCTTTGTCAAGTTGCAGCTTTTTCACTGCTGTTGTATCAGCAATAGTTGACTTTGGCTATTTCCCTGAACAGGACCCAGCATGGCCATAGGTGGGCACTAAGCTTTAAGCTCTCAGTCTCAGGTTAAGGAAACTCATATTGATGTGTCAGGATTCACATGTAGCTGCCCAAGGAGTCAGCTCAGACTGACCATTGTAAAACTTATATTAGAAAAGCCACATTTTAAAGATTTGGATTAATACTTATTTCTACATTAAAATAATGGATTCTGAAAAACTTTTCTGTATGGCCCAGCCAAACTGACAAGATTACTTCTAGCTATCAGCGGGAAAAAATAGGTCCTATTCAACTTAAGCATAGTAAGCTTGGCCATTATTCTATTCAAAGATTTCTTAGTGTTACCATTACTATTGCTTTGTTACTTGTGGAAAACAATTCAAACTATCAGGAAAAAATTATGAACAAAGTCCAGTTAATTATACAAGACATATAAGCTGCCCTAATTAAGGATCAGTTCAATACTGTTCACTTGGTAATTTTTTTTTTAATTGTGAATACATTCAGTAGAAGCCCAGCTGATAAACAAATAATGAGATTGGTGGTCCAGAAGGAATTTGATTAATAAACTGTTCACTAATTATTTATTTTCTCTGATTTATATAATCCTTCCTACTGTCTTAGAACATGAATAGGAGAGGGATTGCACTGATCAGTTTCAATACTTATGTTTCTTCCTGTCACAAATATCCTACAATTCTGAACATGAGGATTAAAGCTTTATTTGTGTGACTATGATAAAATGGGGGAACAATTCAAAGTCAAGAAGCCACTAAATCCTTGATGCAGCTAAAAGTAACGTAGATTCCTGGATCCACAAAGACCTTATGGACTTTGCTGTAAGTACTCACTTAGCATAAGCAGTCTCTGTGCTTAACCATGAGAGAATGGTCAGGGCTGGTAAAAACCAAAGACAACAAGCTATAGATCTGGTCCCACAGCAGATATCCCGCAATTTCCTCAGGAGAATTTACATAGCAACTGTTAGCCTCCAAATAGCCAGAAACAAGCCATAAATAGAAGAAATTGAGCCCTACTGCCATGTTTGCTGAAATCAGCCCTCAAAGGTTCTCAGAGCATCTCAGCAGAGCAGTGTCCAGAGTGGGTAGTGAGCACTCAGGCCTGTCATGTGGGCAGGGCAGGAGTGGGGCATTGGGGGAAGGAGGAAGCGCCTCTGGTTTGAATGCCTGTGGCCAAATTCCAGCAAATCCTTGTGTGTTACCACCAGATCAACAATGGATGACTGCAGTTTAAACAGGAAAACAGCTTTACATATATTTCAAATGACAGTCTGTTAGCCTCATATTTTAATATGAAACTGAACCAATTTCCATCCTTTTTAATGGATTACAGAAGGAATTCAAGCATAATGCTTCTACCCTTGCATGATCAATACCTTTAACACACTCATAAATTATTAATATTCTGCTTGCAAAATTAACCACCTCTGAAGATGTATAATTGCTCAATACTCAAAAGAAAAAACACTTAGGGAAGTAAAATGTTTCTTCGCATTTTTAGAAGTTTTTGGTATCTGAAAAGCTACACTGTTCATTGTTAAATGTAGTTTATTAATTGTAATTTTTTTTTTCTGTAATACCACAAAGGGACTTGGCATATGACTGTTTAATCAGTCCATAGCATGAGGACTGTCTCCTTACATTCCTCCTAGAAATTAATCTCTTTTCTATATGAGAAGGCTTTGGGTAAGAGAAAGGAGTTGAGCCAAATCAGGAGTTAGTATAAGCCAGTATTATTCAGGATTGGTGCATGCAACATTATATAATATTCCTAGTGCTAACACCATAGTGCTCCCGCTGACATCTCTTTGCCAGTGTTGTGAGTAAGTATCCTAAAGAGAACATACATTTTACTGCTAATTAATATCATACGCTGTACTCAGCTGCATTTCATTAACTGAATTTTAAAATCAGATAATAATCTTCCAAAATGTGTCTCATTTTCAAAATTTGTGTCTAATTTTCTGTATGAAGAGGAAATACTGAGATCTCAATTCTCTATCTAGGGACCATAAAATTTCAGTGCAACTCTGAATACAATATTCTTTTTCCAAATGCTACGCTATGTCTTCTAATAAGTCTGAATTAGAATATCTGGGCCAAAATTGGCAGTATCAAACTCTAAAGCCTACAAAAGTCTTTAAAAGTTTCAACTAAGGGAGAGCAAATGTGCTCCCACAGAGGGATCAGCCGCTCAGAGCATTGCTTTGTGTCTCAGAGACTCAAGTGGTATTGCTGACAGTGGAAGGATTATAGGGCTCTCCTTTCCATCCTGTAGCTCTCTGGGAGCTACAGACCCACTCATACAACCTTATCTTTGATTTAACGAAAATGAATGGGCTTGAGAAATATATTCTTATCTAAACAAAGGTGAATAATTTGATCAAATATATTCAAAGCAAAATCTTTATATCCATGCTTAAGAACTCTGAGATAACACAGGTAATTGTCGGTAGAATCAAAGAAAACCTCACTTGGTCTTTTACAGTTACTCCAGTACTGAGCAGACACCTACCTGCTGCCAGTGATTGAGGTATGTTTGTAAGCTATTTGCATTGAACAATCAGCAGCCTCGTTTCCACTTCCATAAGGATGTTAACATCTTTGCTGCAGCTACCCTCATTGTAAAGTTTAATGGAAATTTCTTGGGTATGAAGTACAAACTCTCAGCTCTGAAAGTGATCCCTCCCATCAAATCCATGCCATCGAAGAGATATTGTTCCTGTGAGGATAGCTTTCAAACCATAAGTTTTCTCAGAAGACACACTGATTTTGTGGTGTGTTTTTTTTTTTTTTTTTTTTTTTTCTTTTTTTGTTTTTGGGTTTTTTTTTTTTTTTTTTTTTTTTTTTCCCTTTGTTGGTTTTGTGTGTGTGTATTTTGGCATGTTTGGTGATTTTTGTTTCTGTTTTTTCATTGTTTTGTTTTGATGGTGATTTTTTCAATGAGAAATACTAGAAAGGTTTGAAACTATGAGACCACAAAAGCACTCCCAGATTTTTCCATTAGCTACTATAAACCAGCTTTAAAGAGATTTCTTTGCTTACCTTTCATGGATCCTTTGAGCTTACCCTTATTTGCTTAGATTGTGACAATGCCGGAAAAACTTTGAGCAACATAATTTCAGAGGTTCTCTGGCTCTTCACAATCACTTCCATTATAAGCATGAATGTATATCTGAAAACAAATGCTGGATTTCAGCAACCTCTTGTGTAGCCTAGTAAAATAGCAGGAGGAATGGCGTATAATTAACCAGATTGACTTCTCGAACTCAAATATGTTACAACCTTCATAATTACAAATTTCAGTAGATATTGTAATGTTACAGTGTTTAAAGCTAAGCATTTTTTTTTTCAAAGTCTAGAGGCAGAATAAATAGCTGCCAACACAGCCACAAAGTCTCGACAGACTTACAGGCAAGAAACTCCATCACTTATGTGAATGCTAAGGAAGTGACTGTCTTTATACAATTGAAGTTCAAGATTGCATCTAAAATAGACTTTTCAGCTGTATTTGAAAGTAATTTAAATTGTTACTCACTCCTAACCTTGTTAGAGATTCACAGTGTTGAGTATGTAAAGCAGAACAGACTGAAAGGCCTATAATACATTCACTGAAGAAAGACAGACTTGTAGCTAGAGAGAATATTGTGCAGGGAAAATTCAGAGGTTTGGAAAAGTGGCCTTTTTTTTTTTTTTTTTTTGAGATTGCATTTCCTACAGCATCTGAATTATTCTTAGGAGATAATTCTTTGAAAAGGTAGCCAGTAGCCATGGTCATTTACCAGTTTTGTAAAGATGTTTCTTTCCCATCCAGCCAAGAAATTAAGCAACTTTGGCATGGTCATTCTTTCTTGATCCGGCTCTGGTAAAGACACCAGATCTGGTAAGGACATAGGAAAGGATTTTCATTTACACAGTTTAAGGAAAAAAAATTATTACAATGATAATTAAAAATAAAAAAAAAAGTAAAGAAGCTGTGATTACCAACTGGTGTTCTCCAGAACAACCTCTGGGCCCAGAAATGCAGCAAATTCTTCCAGGCATCTTCAGGAGCTCCTGTGGAACAGTGATATGATTGGAGTTGTTTTCACTTTGATTCCTGTATATTTCTCAGACTGTTTATCAAATACACAGTGATGTGGGAGCTCTAAGCAAATAGAGTCATCAAAATCCCACACTGTTTCAGAATTATAAGAAAAGGAGGTAGAAAAGAACAAAAGCAGAAGAAAAAAGGGAAATGCCAGCAGGGCAGCTTAGTCATCTAGAGTAGCACAAAGAAAACGAGAAAAGAGAAAGAGGGCATTGAATGGGTAATATTAAGTAATGGCTTCATGTCCAAATATTTGCAATGTTTGCTTCCATGTACATGGTAAAGTCATGTTTCCCATTACAGAATAATGCCAAGGCACAAACCCATGATTCATCTGCAGTCCCCTCTGGCTCTTTTCAGCATGGAAATACTTCTATGGCAGCTCTGCAAATTCCACTGTCCAAGCCTTTTTTTCCATGAGAGGCTGAAATGACATCTCTTGAAATTTTACAGTACATTTCACCCTACACTGCTCTTTTCATTTAGGGAATCTGAAAATGAATGGAGGTATTTAAATTCCTAAAGGGCTATTCTCACATTTTCATGAAAATCAAGAATTTCAAAAACCCTGCTATACCTGTGTACACTTTTCACTGTACCCATCACATTGCTTTTAAGCACTTCCAAAGCTCCTGAGTATTTTGTGACCACAAGGCTTCATAAGTCTTCTGGATGTTTATCTTTTGAAAATAAGAGGTCAAACCTTTTGAGAGTCAATTCCTCCTAAAGAAGCTTCTGTCACACAAATCAGACACCTGACATAGCCTGTCAGATACAGGTTAACCAAAGAGACCTGGTGACTGTATGTACATTAGCAATATACAATGTTAACACCACTGCTGTTATTTAACTACAACCCTCAGTAGCCTATGAATTTCACCACAAAGAGTGATTTGGGTTTTTTATTGTTTTGGGGTTTTTTTAATGATATGCATGAGGCTACAGGTTCCTGAATTCATAAATTGTAAACTTTATTAAATACACTGAAAATTGACTGATGATAAGTGCTGCTCTTCTAGGCTAATTTCTCTTCTAAACCATGGTATGAAAATTCTAGCTAATAGGCTCGTGACAAGACTAAACAGGGGTAATAGTGGACTTAATCAAGAAAACAAATGGGATTCATTAAAACCTGGCACTCAACAGATAATCTTTGGAGAGTTCTAACCTCAATCTACATCTCCCTATCAAAAGTGAAGAGGGGAAAAAAGAAGTCTTCAGCTGTTTCTGTCTCAGGCTGTTGAACAAATTCAGTGGAAATTCATTACGGAAAAATATTAGACACAGTTAAATTTGAACTCCCTGTTCCATGTTTTGGAAAATGTATCCACATTCCCATCCTTTTTATACTCCATCATAGAATTCACAGTAAAACATTAACTGGAATTTTATTCACACCATTGAGAAGACAAGTTAGCTATACTTTTCACAACTACCTGTAGCAGGTAGCTTAAGATAATGTTGCAGTACTACAAACATTTCTTGGCAAATACTACTAAGAATATATTTATATATGCACATATATATATGCATACATGCCTTTACATATGTATTATATACAAAGCCTATAACACCTATATATTTATATGTAGGTTGAGTACAGAGACATCCACACACCTACCCTGCATTATGTACTTTAGAAAGCTAAAAGTATAGAAGGGAAAACAAATCCTACTCCAAGTTTCAGAAATACTCTTTCTACAATGAATGAAGCCAATTTCCTAAATATAAACATCTTCAAAATTCGGTTTCAGTTCTGCAGTTCAGCCTCCCATAAAAAGGAAGGAAACTTAGAATTTGATTATCACTCTCCTCCAACAGCTACTATCTTGTTAAAATATGCATAGAATTACCAGATAACTCCCACAAACCAGTATCTAAGTATTTCTTTAGCCAATATCACATTAACAAATGAAAAGTGACAAAATAACTTCTGCATTGCAAGGGATGTACAGCCTTGATCTATTCTGAATATAAGAGCAAGAAAAAAATAAATGTTTCAGAATTGTTGGGGATTTTTTTCACTTCTCTAAGAAATAGAAATGCATGGGATCTACTGTCCCTGAAGTCTGTGTAACTGACCTGAGCTATCTAGTGGTGAAGACCTCTCCTCTTTGCAAAGACACATCTGCTTTTTGCTAACATCTCAAGTACCCCTGTTAAAACCAGGATTATCTACCTTCTCTTTTCTGCACTTGAAGAAAATCCAAATCACACTCTACTTGCCCTCATTTGGTTCACTTATACTATGTTCTGGAAAAGCTTATTTAATCTCACCGCTACATCCTAATTACCTTAGGAAAGTCTTACTGTTTTGTCATTATGTTCTTCTAATTCTGTTCTGAGCAGGACATTTTCTGTTAGAGTGTCCAAATTCTTTCCAGGTGGCTGCACCCCTGGCAGCATGTGGCCTTACAGAGTGTCTAAATTTTCTAAGGCAATTTGAGCATTATCTGTCTGGTAATTAATGTCTAATAATAATTCTGACTTGTAAAAATTGTCTTCTAGCACTGCTGGTTTTTTTGGTTGTGTATGGGGTTTTTGGCTGGGTTTTTTTTGCTAAGTTTTTGCATCTACTACTTCTTCCATCAGAGAAGTCTCAGCTCAGTTAAGTGTTGCTGAGGGAGACTGGAAATAGCTGTGCCTAAAATTTTGAGATATGGTTTGGAGGCTGGGTTTTTTTGCCTCTGTTTTGAAGGCTTGATTACCTTAGAGAAAATACTCAGAAAGAGAAGCTGTTTGCAGTGTCAGAGCATGCTGTGAGTTGGCTCCTTGACATGCCACATCATACCCCTCCAAGTCAGTAGGTCCAAATATGTGCAGATCAAGAACAAAAAAGGTAACAACCACCTGAAGGCTGTGAGTGAGCAACAGAGAATCCATGCTTGAATTCATTTGATGCACAAGAACTGTCATTAACATCCCTACCTTTCAGGGATAGCCTCAATGCACAAATTCAGGAGATATCTATGGGACATACACAGTGCTCCAACTCCAACAGACAACTCTTCTGCTTCATGTGACCATGTATACAGTCTTTCTGTGGATTCTGTTGTTGATTCTCATTCTAACCAGTGTCCCCCAGTGAACATTAACAATATGGGGGTGGTTGCAAAAGGTTTGTTACTTAAGAATAAAATGAAAAACTTCCTTTGCGGTAGAGTCATTTGGGAGGAGAGGTGGTGTAGATGTGCACGTCAGAGCTCATGCTTCTGTAACAGCAAGATATTTGATAACACAACTAGGTTTATTAGAAAACTTCTACTTTTGAGATGAATCCAAAAAAGGGAAACAACATGCCAAGTCAGAAAGCACAGTAACAGTGCTCACTGAGATCCCAGCTGGAGGAAGGGCTGTGCCTACACATTGTTTTTCTTCTCCACACTCACTCTGAAAAGACAATCCAGAATAATAATCTGCCTTTCTTAGTAGGTTTGTATGTAGCCCATTTAGCTGACTGCTGAACACGACATAGCAAGAACAGATTTACCTCACTCCTGTTTTACACTCAGAGAAACACATTAAATAGATGAAAGAAGTGACTTACTGAGCCTGGGAAGAGTTTGTATTTTGGAGCTGAGAGAAAGCAGCAGACAGCAGTGCCACTGTGCCAAGGCTGTGCTCTGAGGGAGACCCAGAAAGGACACTGGCACATAGCCTCTCCCTGCAGGCTAGCAGCAGTGCTACCCAACACACCAGGACTCTGCTAGCAACCATCAGGCCCTTCTGTGGCCATTAGACAACATTTCTCCTTATAATCACCAGCTGTGTTGAGGTCTTTCCAAACAACGGAACAGCTGGAGCCAATGTTTTCACAAATTGCAAAAAAGAGAAAGGAAGACTGTCATAAGGGACAAGCATATCTCCAGGGGAAAACAACTGTTTAAGAAAAAAAATGCAAAAGGATATCATTGCAGTGATGAAGTTCTATATGCATTCATGTTGCCAAGGTCATAAACTTGGAAAGTGATGTAAACATTGTTTGCAACAAAAATGACAGCAGAGGGGATTTTTTTGTTGTTGTTTTTTAAACCTCCAAAACCACAGTGAGGATTTTCTCATAGTCCTGCAAAGCCGTCCTTTATGAACCCAACATCAGAGGTTTCCTGTTATTCAGTTCAAAAGCAGTGGGGATTTTCAAGGGTTTTTCTTGTCACACCACCAGGATTCAGTGAATTATCTAAGGCATGTTTTGCAGCTGTCACAAAATCTGTACCTGTATGACACAGCACAAAACGGAAACAAGCTGTCCATAAGAGAGAGCTACAACTGTATTCACCTGAGAACAGAGAGGGCATGTGAATGAAAAGAGCAGTATTCCAAAATATGTCACTGGAAAAGACAGGAAAGGATGTTGACCTTTACTGTAGTTTCACTAAGGATGTCAACACGTTATCAAAGCTTAAGGAACAGAAACAGTCCCTTCTTATTCCCAAGGTATTTCTATGCTTTTGTTACTGGCCATGAGCATAGTTACCTAAACCCACAATGAGAGAACATACATATATGTGTCACACATCAAACTTTACCTGGACAGGTTTTTTGGGGGGTTGTAAAGACATTCTTTAGAATTCTTCATTACATGTGCAAAATGCTTCTGTCAGGTAATGTCAATAAGCCTCATTTATCAAGATACTGTGTAGGAATAAAAATTTTGTCACAGAAACATCAAGATAGGAAAGATGGTACTGACAGAGAGATACTGTGTTGGCAAAAGTACCTTGGCCTGATTCCAATAGATACACAAGAGATATTTCACCCAGTTACACTGATGCATAGTGCAGGATAATCAAGAGGAAGAGCAGAGAGCATTGACTCTAACACTTACCTACTGAATGTGATCAGATCTCTAATAATCAGACACTTGTGACTGTTTACTGGCTACAGAAGACAAAGAAAACAAACAAGTGAAACCCAAATAACAGAAAAGTCTAAACCAGACACGCATCTGAGAAACACCAGGAAATGAGAAGATAAAAAGGAAGAAGTTCTGCCCTTGACCAGTGTGTGTCTCCCACAATAGGCTGCACTTAGCAATAAAAAATCCCTGCTGTCACAAATCCCAACCCTTCGTTAGTCTCTCAGATTCTGTAGTTTCCAGGATGTTCCTGTTTTAATCTGTTTTTGCTACAAAGATGCATGGTTAGTTATAAGTCCCAGCTAGCACTCGCTAAGAGGTGCCAGAATGATCAGCCACATGAAGGGACTCTAGCATTGCGCAAAGCCACTGAGTAGGAATGACAAAGACAGCACTCAGCTTTCAGGAGTTCCTCAACTAAGGTGCAAGAGGCAGAGTCTGCACGGGTAAACAAGACCATTGCAAAGTACAGAATGTGTCAAGCTTTGGACTGCAGCCTTCATGGAAGTAATATGAAGAAGATTATCTGTACACCAGCCAAAGTCAGCATACAAGGCCAAAGACTGCAGCCAGGCTGGTTCATAATTGCTGCTGCTGTTTCTCCATCCTGAAAACAGACCACAGATGGATATGTTAATAACTCAGTCCTAGAATAATTTGGAGAATAAATGCAGAAGCATGAAGACACTTTCTTCTTTTCTGCTTTGGAGAGAGGTGGGGTATAACATAGACCTGATCCTGCAAGAACTTTTCTGTTAGTGACTTTGATCTCCTGCGTAGGTCTCTCACCTACATGAACTGTTGCATTCACAAATACTTACAGTTATCAAACACAAAAAAAAAAAACAACCTCAAAACATCTAAATGTGTTGCATCTGTTTCAAAGAAACATCTTCAGTGTAGGAAAAAACAGGAGAAAAAAAATTACTATTTGAATATGAATCTTAAAGTTGCTTTGCAGTGTCTTGGTTTTAGGGGGCAGGATTAGAAAGCCTAACAGAAACCACTAAGACTAATGTTGGTATATTGAATGCATTGGATTTTATGGGGGTCGCAACATGAAATGTTTAACCTCATTTTTTGACAAAGGAGGGGAATAGTAGGATGCTGAAATCTGAAATAAAGGGGACTGTAGCCAGCATGTCGCTGTCCTGAAGCCAGGGGTAATTCTTCTGTGTGCCTGTGTCCCTGTGGCAGCACAGTCCCCTCCACACAGGCAGCAGGTGCCCCTTGGCCATGTTGTTCAGTTCACCTGATTGACAATGGCAGATGTTGAGGTCTGCTGTTCTCCAGCAAAGCTTTAGTAAATTATTAATTTTCTCTGTTACAGTTTTCTGCCTTCGGACAACCTGTTAGCTTAAATAAAGAATATCCCAAGGCTCTCTCGAGAATGGAGAGATGCTGGAAGGAAGCAGACGCCTACCTGTCTGACAGCTTTGCAAACATTCATCCAGTTTTCATGCCTGTAGTGGGGGTTTGAGGGTGAAGAAGGGGAAAGAGATGAAGTTGTCTTTTGACATTTTACATCCAAGTCTTACTGAGATAACCTTTACAGATAATTTTTCTGGCAGGTGTTAGATATTTTTTTATGAGCATTTAACAGTGAAACATCATTAAGTAATGACTGGAAAAAGTAGTCTGTTATAAAATTGTTTTGAGGAGAGAAACCAAGACATATTAACTTTAGGATTTTAAATACAAAGACAACATGTTTTCTGTACTAATCCTCTTACTCTGGATATCCTTTCTAGCATATTTGAAAGCAGATTCACTTGCGCTGAATTTACTGTAATGCATTCAAGATCCCCTTTCAAGAACTTGTAGAGGGAGGCAACTGCAAACAATTACCATTAAAATTATTTTAAGGTTATCAAAACCATTCCTTCCTGTTTCAAAAGATGCTTTTCCAGCAAGATGAAACAATTTTTTAAAAATTCTTTTTAAATTCAATTCAAATAGTAGAATTTATTCAATCCATTCATAAATTGTAGCATCATAAAGAACAAATGCAATTTCCATATTTTAAAGTTGTTGGTCTCAGACCACTGGAATCTTAAAAAGGAAAGATGTAGTGGTTTGTTACTTTTGTTGGTTTGCTTCTGCCACCTGAGCATAGCAGCTCTCATAGCCATGAACAATGGGTGAGGACAGGCTCACCTTTCAGATGGTAAACACATACTCCCATAGCTGCAGAGTTTTTCGTCTTCAGGTGAAAAAGACAGCCTTATTCCATACCTGCTCAGCTTTTTACTCCTCCCTCCTCTTTCTGTTGCACTAGTGTTTTCTCATCATCCCCTTTCCTGTTCCTTCTTTCCTAACGTGGCCAGGTCATGCCATAATGCACATGACATGCTCCTCTCTTCTGCTCTCCATTTTGAGTAGCTGTGCTGACCAGCAGAGCCCTGCAATGGCCAGTTACAGTCCAACACATTAATAGCTCTCACTGGTGCGTTCCCTCTCTGATGCCAGAGAAGTCTGTCAGCATCCCTGTAAGGCTGTGGAGCTCCTGAGTGCCTCTGTACAGTGTTTTGTTTTATAATGGCTCCATTTCACACTCCGATGCAGCTGAGTTAACATACTGTATTTCACTTTTCTTAATTAGATTTAGCTTGTTATTCTTGAGCACCTCCAAATGGCAAAGCAGCACCATGTGCTGCTGACATAGTTGCTCTCTGTGCTAAAGCAGCCCCAGGGGCTGGGATCCTGATCTGCACCTACAAAAGCTGAAAAAAGGTGTATTTTACACCAAGAAAGGAGGCTTGCAGCTGAGGAGCTCAGTAAAGCACACAGCCACGGGCACTAGGGAGAGGCGAACGCTTGCTCAGCTGCCACACTTGTATTTCATGGTCTCCATCCTCATCCCACATGCCAGGAACCCCATCCTTGCCTTTGCTCTCACTCTGAATATAAGGGAGTACTTTTTAGAGGAGTGAATTATCTGATGGTTATCTCTGACTTCGAGGCCTGTAGGTGCTCCTGAAGCCCCTGGACCTGTAGGAATTTATACCAGTAGATTGACACGTTTTCTTTTTTTGGTTGTTTATATTATTGTAAGCTGCTTAGAAGGAAAGCTTTAGCAGAACACTAGATAAAAAGAAAATGGGTTTTAAAACCTCCAGTCACTTTTTTTTCTTAACTTGTTCTTGAACAAATAAATGTGAGCTCTGGGAAGGCACCTGAAGGCACTTTCACAAGAAACTAGCACAGAACACAGCAGAGTGCAATGGGAAAAACATCCTCTGCTCAACATTTGGCAACGAAAACCCCTGCTGAAAACCTGGGGGAAGATCAGGACCTGGTCAGTGAGGTCAGATTACGAAGGCAGGCACTTGAATATGTGAATAAATAAATGGACCTCACTGTTTCCTACCAGTAGGATCCCATATCCTACAGTATCACATATCTTAATAGCTATTGATTTTTTCTATATTCTGCCCACAGCTAGAGCAAAATTTCATCCAAATGAAAAACTCATAAATGTGCTAGCAGTTATCATGGGTGAAGGAAAGACAAAGAGTTGGGAAACAGAACATAAAACAGAGTATTCCTTCTAGCATTATGCAGAGATCCTGTTCAGCAAAGAAGGACCATCAGGAAGCAAACTGAAAATTATTTCAGATTAAGAACAGAAATAGAGCAGTTGTCTCTCATCTACAGCAACACTGAACTGACACCTTTTGGGGGACAATTGCATGTCTTTCAGTTACTTAATGCATCCTTATCTGCATGAAGGGCTTGGCCTGTTGAGAGAAGGGCAGCAAAATGAGTAACATAAGGTCTCCCAGGTGGTACTGTATGACAGTCTCTGCTAATGCTTTCCCCCAGCTTACTGAACACAGGAGGAGTTCAGAGCCCATGAGAATAGTCTCTCTGGCTATTCAGGAAGTCCGAAGCAAACACGGGAATTGCTGTCAGGAAAAACAAACAAACAAACAAACAAAAAACCCCCCAAAAAATAAAACTAAACAAAACAAAAAA